>OY748286.1:36468294-36901781 GCA_963556515.1 Nudaria mundana | reverse complement strand
GTGCAATGTGCTGTCATCTGCATAGCAATGAATGTTCCCGAGGGATAGCATATCATTGATATGCAGAAGGAAGAGAGTTGATGACAGCACGCACCCCTGCGGTATCCCGGCATTCACTTGCAAAAAGCGAGAAGCCTGGCCATCGCAGAGGACCCGCATTCGGCGTTCGTTCAAAAAGCTGGCCATCCAGCTGCACAGTTGAGGAGGTAGACCATATGCCGGAAGCTTGGAAAGGAGCGAAGCATGCCAGACTCTATCGAAGGTTTTGGCGATGTCCAGGCTAATCACCAAGGACTCGCCGTGCCTTTCCATAGCTTCACCCCAGACATGCGTTACAAATGCCAGAAGATTACCCGTTGATCGTTTTGGCCTGAAGCCGTATTGCCGATCATTTATTAGCGAGTGATCTTCGAGGTATCGCATGAGCTGCTTGTTGATGATGAGCTCAAACACCTTGCAGATGACTGAGGTGACAGCTATGGGTCGATAGTTGCCTGGATCAGACCGATCCCCTTTCTTGGGGATCGGTTGTACGTTCGCCTCCTTCCAGACCTCCGGCACGATTCCTGTAGAGTAAGACAGGCGGTACAGACGAGTTAGTACAGGAGACAACTCAGCTGCGCATTTCCGTAGTACCACCTTCGTATGCCGTCAGGGCCACTGGCTTTCCGCGTGTCGAGTGATCGCAGCACTGCCCGTACATCGCATTGCCTGAGTTCCTGAGATGCCTGAGATGCGCTGGGCATCCGCTCTCTTAAAGGCTCTCTTGCTGGATTTTGTGGCCCGGTTGTACGCTGCTTTGAGGTGGCCCACGTTTGGGTCGCGCACAGCCCGGGCCCTGATCCAGGCGCGATATGCCGACTGTTTTTGTCGAACAGCTTTGGCACAATCTCGCCCGATGACGACACCAGGGACGGGCTCTGCGGATACTGGCGACATCAGTGAAAGGGATGTAACATTCCATCCCTAAACTGATCTCGCCAGCAATCGCAGAAGCGCTATCCGAGGGAGCCTTTCCTACAAAGCAGCGCTGGCTCCAGGGGACGGACGCATAATAATCGCGTAGACCGTCCCAATCCGCTGACAAGTAGTGCCATAGTCGTCGTGACGTTTGTACAGCACGTGCAGGAGGTGATACCTTCATGCCAGCGTGAACAACACAGTGGTCGGAACTACCCAATGGGGCTCCTTCCGAAACACTGTACTGGGCTGGGCGACTCGTCAGCAGTAGATCCAGCAGAGCGGGCGCGTGATCTGACCTGTCTGGTATCCGGATGATCCTGCATACCATCTGGGTCAGACCGTGGGAGAGAGCGAACGCATGGGCGGCCCTACCCGCATGATCAGTCTTGAGGGACCCCAGCCATTCAATGTGATGGTCATTGAAGTCCCCCAGAAATACTAGGTCAGCGTTCGGGAACCGCACCTGCGCTTCATCGGCCGTCTCGCTGAGGTACTGGAAGAGCTTTGTTGTCTCAGAATCCCCTGTGTGGGATCGGTAGACGCACACGTAGATCTGGCTCATAGAGCCATGGTCTACGTGCAGCCAAAGGACGGAATTGGAGGGGTTCTCTAGGCAGCGCAACCGGCGGCAGCAAACATCCGCCCTAACGAACACGCACACCCCGGCTTTGTCTCGAAATTGTTCGTCGATGACATAGCCGGGGTAACACAGATAAGACGTATATAATACAATATATAATACAATATATAATACACTTACTTGCAATAATAATGTTATTTATCAATACCATTTATAGAGTTTAAAGACAATACCACAATAACTCCATAATAACGCATTATGTATCACGTATATAGTAAAATATAACACTGTAAAAGCTCATAATATAAAATTACGAAATATTTTTTTTCATAAATTTACTGCAATAATTCCGTAAGTACTTATACTATATTATATATTTTATGAATAGAATTTTAGGTATTATTTATTTTTGTTATTTACAAGATTTTCAATGAAAGTAATATATTAATAGCTCAGTTTAAATCCACAAATAAATAGCTTTCATTTGATATATCATTGACTTCAATAGTCCCACTGCCTGGTTAAAAAGATATTTCATAAAATAAGTAAATCTGCTCTCCTGTAAAATTTAGATTTTACGATTACCGGGTTGTTGCTTGGGAGCATCGATATATAGGGGTATGTTTGTAAAACAGTAGTTTGTTTATTATACTGTACCATTAACGAAGACGAAAAAAATATTTTCTTAAACCGCATACAGTCATGCAAGTGTGCTATCTTATGTATGTGATTTGCTTTTGTATCTTCAGAAGTAAATAGCATACTAAAGATTGCACACTAGCCCTGTACTCGATTTACGAAAATGGTTCCGCGCGTCTTCGTGAATGGCACGAACTAGTAAGCAGTGCATAAGTATTGATATTGATTGCATTGCTTTGACACACCATAGAGATTGAGATTGATCTGAAGAGTCAGTATCACTCTTGAGATTGATACTTTTAATTTACGTAATTTTATAAATAGTCTGAATCAAATCAATCATGGTTTGAAACCTATAGAAGTTGTTATACTTAATATGAACAAAAAGTTCTAAAATCATTTTGACATTATTTTGTTTAGTTTATTGTAAAAGTTTAAAATAAAAAATATATAATCTAAATATTTATGCTATGTATTTCATTCATTCTTACTTACCCTCGTCGTTTACAGCTGTAATAACTAACTAAATTGGAGAACTTATCATTGGATAATGATAACGATATTTTTCTTATTTTCAACATATCGTCATTGACCTGATTACTGAAAATCATTTTTCTCATATTTTATTATTATCCTCAATAGCGTTTTAAAGAAAAGCATGATTCTTTCACGAACTGCTTGGATATTTGGAGTAACTCGATTAAGAATCTTATTATCTTAACCTGCCTATGTACACTATCAATAAATTTTAACAATGCATGCAGTTTTTTAAGAGTCAATAGTTTTAGAACAAATTAAATAATTTCTGAATATTCGCCCAGAACTGCAGATGAATTTAGTTGGTTATACCAGGGTTATGTCAAACAATCGCAAAAAATACGTGACGTCAGCTACAACTTGAAGTTGTAAGTCAGTAAGGGTTTTCTCTTGTTTATGATACGGCATTGACCATAGAATTGATATTGAGGCATTAACGTCATAATTATTGGTCAAAATATGCTGGTACTTTCCTGTCAACCCTAACGTTCGAACTACCTATATTCTCTGTAAACAAAAGAATGTGCTTTAATTAACGTCGGAGTGCAAGTTCTGTATGTAAGTACTATTCCCTATTCTGTGTCACTATGGACTACCTCGGTGGCGCAGTGGTATGAGTATGCGACTGCCGTCCCTGAGGTCCCTGTTTCGATTCCAGGTCGAATCAAATTATTTTGTCTGATCTACAAAATGTTTGTTTCGGAGTTTGGGTATTTAGAAATATATAAGTATGTTTATCAGTCGTCTAGATCCCATAGCACAAGCTTATATTAGCCCTATACTGTGGTTATACTACAGGGTATTCACTAGCCAGTAAAAAAAACTAAATTCCATAGTTATTAATTTTTAAAGGCAGGACCTGACGTGGACAAATACTGGGCATAACGCACAATAATAAGTAAGAGTATGAGAAGTATATAGAGGCACAACGTACCCACCGAAAGTTTGGGATTTTAGTAAACGCATGGAATGTGTTAATGCAACATTATTTTTAGAAATAAGAGTTTCTACACCTATTTCTAAAAAAAATCGATTGAAATCGAATCGATCGAGTCATAAAAAAATAGGTAAAATAAAGCTGCTTACGAAAAATGAGCTTGCTGTTAGTCTATAACTTTCAATGTTCTAGGGCCCACGTAGAGGTATCTACTATTCCCTATTCTGTGCTATAGGTCATAGACTAATAAATAATAATAAAAATAATTTATTTCGTAATCATTGTACGATAAAATTTAAATACTGTCTTAATTTTAATTGTGCGCTATTAAATTATAGTTAGTGCATCAGTAACTTAAGTATGTAGGTATAATAATACCTATTTACAAATACAGGGTTATTTGTAATTAACTAGCACTCCCAGGAGTAAAACTGAATACATTACTTAATAATGAGTTTTCAAGTTTTAATTGTTATAACGCGACACTATTAAGTCTTATAAGTCGTAGAACAAACGTGTATCTAGATGTCTTATAAATAGGTAGTCGTATAAACGTAATTTGCGCCTGAACTAGGTACTTAGTCCTGTGTTAAATAAATAAATTTATTATGTAATTATTAAGTCTATGCTATAGGTATCAACAGACGCTATGTATGGTTTCATATAACGCGACAACTGGCACTAAAATGAAGTCCTATGGGACAAAAAAACGAATTTCCACTGCGAATTCGCACAAAGCTTTACACTAATAGAGTCAGAATTTCGCGCACTATTTATACATATAGCATTTTTTAAAAGAAAAGTTCCCTTTCTACAAGAACTATTATGTGTACGCTGCCATAACGCCAGCTCCGAATGTCATTGAAAAGTCTTGTTCAATATCTCTGTTCCTACAAGAGCAATCGTTATGAAATTTTGCATAGCCGGAGAAGTATTAGAGCACTATTTTTGTGTGTAAACTCTGTTGCTTTACAATTTGCCGTTTTCGAGTACGGCCATGTGTACGCTAGCTTGATCGTGACGCCAGCGTACACAGTGAAATTGGTGTTTATTTCCTAGACTAAAGAGGAAGAGTTTTTTTTTATTTTTACACTAATTAGGCAGTATTTACACAGAGTTTAATGGCATAGTAACCAACTCGATATAGCTCTTGTGTACGCTAGCATAACGGACACCAAATTTCCTACTACTTCAGTCAACTGAACTATTACACAACCGAACTAGAGGGAACAAACGTGTCAAAAAACCGCTAATCTACAGCTACACTATATGTACTTATTTGGGAAGTTTACGTAGGTACTCGTATATAACAACCACAGTCTGCGTAGAACGGCTCCATCAAGCGAGCGAAGCGTCTACCATGACGACACTGGACAATTTTGCTCTCGTCCGTTTGTGGCTAGCAGCCATATTATTTACCTAATCTCCACGAAACTTGGCACAAGTGTTTCTTGATTTAATACAATTTTTTTAGAGTTGCCTTTTTTGATAGGGAAAAAAATTTTGTTTATTTCGAGGTTTACTGTTAAACCATTGAGGTTGCGAGGCTTTGACGTCATACTTTGAGAGGGTGAATTTATGAAGATGGTCAGCTATTCTATTGTTTACTTTTTCTGCTTTCATGCCACATAATAACACAATAGTGTTAAGTATGTTGTCTGTCAGATAAGCTGCATTAACGTCTAAACAGTCTCATATGTCAGGGTCATAGATTTCCTTGACGCAGGTGATTAATATACTTACCAATAGCAGGCCTATGTCACTCGCCTAACAATCGCAAAAAATACGTGACGTCAGCGACAACTTGAAGTTGTAAATCAGTAAGAGTTGTCTCTTGTTTGTGATACGGTATTGACCATAGAGTTGATTAGAGTTGAGAAAAAGAAAATGGATAATCTACCTGAGTTTCTTGCTGGTATCTTCTCAGGAGTACCAACTTACCGAACCAGCGAAAGAATCATTTTCAAATGGTTATTTATGTACTTACTTTAGTATCTTTATAATATTGCTTGGAGAGAGGGCGCTATTGTGCCAAGTTCAACTTTAGCTTTGTGTATTTTGTGGACTTAAAAATAAAATCAGTGCTTTAAACCAGTACAATAGAATATAAAGGACATATAAACCTCAGATATACAATATATAATATGGATATGGTGAAATAATAACTTGACTGCCTATAATTTGTGAATAACTATAATAGTGAAGCTATCAGCTGTTGAGATAAACAAACAATATTTCCGGAAAAGTACTAACTAAACAAAATAAATCCCGTTAAGAAGTGACAATGTGTGAATATCAGTGAACTATTTGCGGTCTATTTACAATTATTAAGAGAAAATAACCTCTAGATGATTCAGCAATTCTCAATATAATAATTGAAAACAGCGCCATCTTGTTGGAACTTGACTGCACTACGTTGTACAGTGCCAATAATAGGAAGGGGTGCCAATAATAGGACGAGTACCAGTATTAGAAGAGGTGCCAATAATAGGAAGGGGTGCCAATAATATGAGGAGTACCAGTATTAGAAGGGATGCTAATAATAGGAGGAGTGCCAATAATAGGTTAGTTTACGACTACCAGACAACAGATATAATACCACTTAGGTGTAATTAAAAGTTCAGCAAAGGGGCACTAGAGGACACAACCAGTACTATAAACAACATTTTTAACATTTAATTAAAAACAATCCCATAAATGATGGAGGAAATTATTAATGCACTTCGCCAAATCCAAAAAGAGTTGGATGAACAAAAACTCACCATTCAAAAAAGCGCCGATAAAATGACAGAACAAGTAACACAAAACATAAATAACATCATGGAAGAAAAATTTAGAACATTAGAAGAAAAATATGAAAACCTCCAAATGAAAGTAGAAAATCAAGAGAAACGTCTTTATTTCTTGGAAAAACAAGCAAGACAAAGAATCATTGTAGTTTTCGGAATAGAAGAAAATGAGACATCTTATTTACACTTGGAAAACATACTGGTTGAATTTATCAAAAACCACTTGGATTTAAATATTGAACGAAGAGACATACAAGAAATAAAGAGAATTGGAAAAAAAGGAGAAAGATCTAGACCAATTGTTGTTACTTTTACTAATCTACGATTAAAAATCGATATATTAAAACAAAAAATTGCACTGAAAGGCACAACATACTACATACAAGAAGACTATCCACGTGATATATTAAATAAAAGAAAAGAATTACAAGAGCAAGTAAAGATTGAAAGAGAAAAAGGGAACAATGCCATAATAAAGTACGATAAACTTATAATACTAGACAAAAACAGGAACACAGCGAATAAAAGTAATCTCTCAAAATCCTCTGAGAATATACATACTCAAGAAAATAAAACAAAAAAGAATAAACAACAACAGTCTGGCTCAAATATGAAGGTAACAGGAACAAATATTGTCACAGAAAGAGTTATAAAACCAAGCATGCTAAATTTCTTGACAAATAAAAATACACCGAATAAAAATGCATAGCAACTAACCCCCTCTCTTCACAACGATACTACAAGTAAACAAACATCTATAAAAAAACACAATAAATCTTCCAACCCGGCTGGTCACCGTGGACCATAACCCTCCAAAGATACAAATCTCAAACTCAACCTTAAAAAT
This sequence comes from Nudaria mundana, assembly GCA_963556515.1. Classification (NCBI taxonomy): domain Eukaryota; kingdom Metazoa; phylum Arthropoda; class Insecta; order Lepidoptera; family Erebidae; genus Nudaria; species Nudaria mundana. Next base: position 36,894,489 of record OY748286.1, on the reverse strand, counting down.
TTCAAAAAATCACACAAAGCTAAACCGTCAATCAAATATTATAACATACTACAACGTCAACACCCTGTCAACATACGACCGACTATTCGAACTTGAAGAATGTTTAAGTAAAATTAAGTACGATATCATGGGAATTTCGGAAGTTAGACGTCAGGGCAACAAAATAGAAGAACACGACACCTTTATGGGTGAAAATAAAATAGGAAAATTTGAGGTGTCCACGTTGAGAATCGAGGTGTAAAATAATAGTAAAGTGCTGATTTTTTTTTCTAGACAACTACGCAACTACATCTATTTGAGGCAATACTCAAATTTAGCGAAACTTACATAGTTAATTTTTTTTTTAATAATTTACCTAAGAATTTCTAGTTTGGTGGCTTGTCCCAGCTCCAAATTTTTGCACAATTTCATTCACCACAGTTACAATTTATGTTATTTTACGAAATACGCATTTATACTAGTATTTACATAGAATTAGTATTCTAAAACAATTCATTTGTACTAATAAGTCTTTTTTAAATAGACGAAATACTCAATTAAAGTTTGTCTCGAAAAAAATTAAAGTTTTGGTGGCATTTTTTCAACTGACCCTACCTCGAATTTGGTGTGACACATCCGAACAGCGTTTCATTGTGTCGCATCACTCAGTCGTGTGCTCGCGCTTGCGCATAACTGTTGTGTGTTAAAGTGTTGTGGTTTCCCGCTAAAAACGTAAGTATCGTCTTTGATGGTATGGGGGACAAGAATTTTTAAAGATTTGGTGGGCCGATTTCTAAGTTAATTTGTTGCATTATTCAGAAATACCTTATTCTATAGATAGACATTGAGCTTATGTATAAAATAATTGCACTTAAATAATAGTAACTCAAAACCCCTATTGTTTATGATTATTTTTATGTCTGGTTTCAATATTGGTGGCTTTGGTGGCACTTTCATACCACCAAAATTGAAATTAGGCCACCAAAATTGAGTCAGTTTAAGTACTTACCTATTTATATCTCTTAGTTCAAATAAAAGTAGTCACTTAAGACAAAAAAGTAACGTTGTGAGGCAGTTTTTTATAGGTTAAGATCTATCTTGCAATGAAGCACTGGTCTACACCATTTTTTGTGTTTTAATATGCCGAAACAGAACATCGAAGAAAGACTGTTAAAAAAGAGAATGGCAGAAAGCAAGAGGAAAGTAAGAATAAAATGTAATCCCAAAGCAGCAGAAGCTCGTAAGAAAAAAAGAAAGGGAAAGATATCATCAAAAAAAGCCAGAAGGTAAACTAGTTTCACGGCAACTAATGTCACAACGAGATCGTCGTAATTTACAAAGAAAAAATAAAATATACTAAAAAGATTACTACCAAAGAAGAAAGGCACTGAAAAAAATGTTAAAAGGAGAATTGAATGCACCCCAGCACGTACATAATAGCTGCAGACCACAACAAGATATCTCAGATAACGTTCAAGCTAGCAATGAACCGCTTCCGAGCAGTAGTTTTGTAACAAGGTCTGTCCAATGTGATAATGTGGGAGATAAGCATGCTCCTGTTGTAGGTAACTAGAAATTTGCGTGGTAGAAAATTACGACCAATTACAAATGTTTCAAATATACATTTTCGTACGAGCACTCCCGTTGAAATTCTGGAACCATCACGCCCTACTTCACCATGTGTCAGCAGTATAATAAGTGTTTCAACTATGAGGTGCCCAGAAAGTCCAAATTCAGACGGATCATCAAATTACTTCAGTTGATTTTAAACGTGAATTTAAGAACAAATTTAGAAGATATCATAAGAGTGGAGCTAATGAAATGAAATGAAATGATTTATTTATTTGTATAGGTTACTAAATGGCTCTTACAAACGTCAGTAAGTACTTAAAATAAAAAATATCATTGCTTCTATATTTACATATACTGCCAGATTCGCAAAGCAATAAGTAGAACCGAGAGAAAGAACCTGGCAATGAGATAAGAGGCCTAAGGAGATAGACATATTGCAACGTAGAGTAACAGAATTACAAAGAGATAACTGTTCTTACAAAAAACAAGTCCATCAAAGTACATCATCAAAATCTTTAATAAAAAAAAAAAAAAATTATGTTGGTTAGAAACAATAAATATTTTGATTATTTACAATCCCGTGGAATTTTTTTAAAATATATTGCGAACCTATAATCCTTTAAATTCAATTTTGGTGTGACTCATTTTCAAAATCAGGTGGACATTTAAATTTTGGTGTGTCATTTTCAATTTTGGTGGTCACAGTAGACTTAAAACTTAAATATCTCGAAAAGATTTTGAGATATAGACGGCCCTCTAACAGTAAAATATATATTAGACTTTCCATTTTTATGTTACGCACTTATTTTTCCTGAAAACTGAAGGAAAAAAATTGCCACCAAAATTGACAAAAATATACAGATTCTGATTTTGACCATTATACTTTGCTACATTGGATGTACACCTGGACAATATGGAGTGGGATTCATAATACACAAGTCGCTGAAAAACAGTATAGAGAGCTTTATTGGGATAACAGAACGAGTAGCAACTCTCAACATGAATATTGAAGGTAACAAGATATCATTTATGCCCCACTATTTTCATAGCAATTCTCGAAAACATCATGAACATGTTGGATTGGAGTAAAGCTGGACTCTATATAAAAGGTACCTACCTAAGTCATCTGAGGTTTGCTGATGACTTGATTCTTCTGTCAGAGACAGTCAACGGGATGCAATCCATGATAGAATCTCTACAACAAGCGAGTGCGAAAGTTGGATTGGAGATGAATCTAACGAAGACTAAGATAGAATAGAATAGAATAGAATAGAATAGAATAGAATAATCTTTATTGTACACCAATATAAATAAATATGAGAAACATCGTATGAAAATGTACAAATGGCGGCCTTATCACTAAAAGCGATCTCTTACAGGCAACCTTTGGATGGACATAAATGGTAAGAAATAAGATGTGAAAGTAGGTAGTCATTGGTGTTTAAGTAAATTTAGTGAGGAAACATAAAAACAATCTTATGGAGACAATACTAATACATATCATAAGAAAAATATAAGTAAACAAAGAAATTTAAATAAGGAAAGACATAAGTAATGGACAGGAAGCATTCTATAACATATACAAGAAGGTACATAATATTACACTAGAGATGACAATACATACATAGCATATTAGACAGCATTTAAAAAATAAAAAAAAATATTACTTAGGTATTATAAATCCATATTATAGACTATAATGAATTATTATTACTATTGACGACTTAAACAATAAAACTAGTAAATAACAATATAATTTATATCAGTAACAACAACGACGACTAGACACCCAGGTAATGGTATTTAATCATTCTTTTGAAGATCATTACCGTTGGTGCCTTCCTGATAGTCACAGGCAGGGAATTCCAGAGTCGAACCGCCTGCACTGAGAATGATTTGTCATAAAAGCCAGTTGCATGCTCTGGTACTGATAACACCAGGGATTCTGACGACCTCAAGGATCTTACATGTGTGTCATTTAGGAACGTAAAACGTTCTTTTAAATAAGTTGGGGTACAAGGATTAAACAATACATTGTAAAGAGTTGACAGAATATGGGTATTAATATTAATTATCGAAGACGAATGGGGAGCCACTTGAGAAAATCTCGGTATTCAGATACATGGTCATATTTACGCAAGCCAAATATGAACCTGATGCATAGATTTTGTAGGCGCTCAAGCTTATTAAGTTGCTCCTCAGTGACGTCGAGATAGCTGACATCAGCGTAGTCAAGGATAGGAAGCAGGATAGCCTGTGCAAGCGCAATTTTGGTGGCAGTTGGTAGAAAGTTGCGTACGCGACGTAAAGAACCGATCGACGCAAACAGTTTGCGACTTACCTCACATATTTGTGGCCACCAGGATAGTGTTTAATCAATTATAATTCCAAGGTTTTTAACACGAGTAGATATAGGTAATGTAGTACCGTTAAATACGATTCTAGGAAGCAACGCCCAGTCGATCCGATCGACCATTCTAGCGCTCCCAACAACAATGACTTGAGTTTTGAAGGGATTAACGCTCAGCCCATATTGCTTACTCCACTCACAGATTTGGACCAAATCATCATTAATAATTGAGATCGCCTCACTTAGCTCGTCCACTGGCGCCTGCATGTATATTTGTAAATCGTCTGCATAAAGGTGGTAGGATGAAAGTAATGTTTTTGAGATGGAGTTTATAAATATAGCAAAAAGTAAAGGAGACAAAACGCCACCCTGTGGTACGCCGGCCGATGTATCACACCAATTAGAAAAGGATTCATCATAACGTACACGCTGTCGACGACCAAACAGGTAACTATGAAACCAGTCAACTACTGTTGGAGATATGTTAATAGAGCGCAATATGCCTAGCAGGATATGGAAATCCACCGTATTAAATGCATTACTGAAATCGAGTAGGGAGAGTACAGTAAGATTTCCATTTTCCATACCAATCCTTATATCGTCGGTAACATTGATCAGAGCACTGGCCGTACTATGTCCTGGACGAAACCCCGACTGGAAAGGATCGAAGAGACAGCTACGGTTGAGGAAAGAGCTTAACTGATTGTGCACTAATCGTTCCAATACCTTAGATAATAAAGGCAAGATTGATATAGGTCGGTACTCAGAAAAAGATTGAAAAAGATTTGTCTTTTTTGGTAGTGGAACGATCTGTGCCTCTTTCCACGCCTTCGGGAACACAGTGCTGGTAAGGGAATGGTTAAAAATATGACACAATACAGGCAGAATTTCATCCAGGATGGGCACAATCATATTACGACTAATACTGTCACTTCCAATAGCGTTGGAACTTATAAACAATACACTCTTCTTAACATCACAAGGAGATAGTTGATCAAAAATGAACGGTGGATATGAGGGTGTTGGAAGAGATGAAAGATGTAGTAAAGTACTAGTTCTACGAGTCCGATCAAGTGCAGACGAGGATGAAAAGTAATGATTTAACGAGTTGATATCAATCTTCTTGGAAGTATTCGGTGTGTTAGTTTTTCCAACCCCTAAAGTTTTGAGAAATTTCCAGATATTGGCTGGATCACCGTTCTCGACCTTATTATGGACATATTGGCGTTGAGCTTTCCTACACACCTTACTGCAGAGATTCCGAATAGTTATATACTTCTCGTGGTTATGTGGCGTAGGGCGAGATTAATACCTACATTTAGCAGACGCTTTTTTAGCTATTAATGCTTTGATTTCTGCTGTTAGCCAAAGGGCTGGAAGGTGCCGAATTTTTACTGCACGGACGGGTGCATGTACATCGTACAGGCTAATTAGGTTGTTATTGAAAGTATTGACCTTATCGTCTATGCAGTCTTCTGTCATTAGCGACGTCCAGTCAATGTTTTTGGCGTCTTCACGCAGCCTATCAAGTTGCATACCACCAAAATTACGCTGCATCAAGATTTTGGATTTAGGTTTAGGAGGACGGAGCTTATAAGATAGGAAAAGTAGATCATGATAGGAGAAATCATCAGCCGGGTATTGTCCGTACTTAGAAACAAGGTCAGTAGAGGAAACTAGGATAAGATCTAGAAGAGACGGGACACGGCCAGGAAGGTGATGTGTAGCAGTTAAAGGAAGGATAGACAGATTACAGGATTCAGTTACATTTAAAAAGGAGGAAGAGCGGGTATCGTTCTTTAACAAACAAGTGTTAAAGTCACCCATAATTATAGTATGTTGGTAAGAAGGAGTAAGGCGCTCTTTTGATACTTTCAAAAGAGGAAAAGAAGTTAATATTAGAAGACGGACAATAGTAAACGCCGAGCAGAACCCTGCAGTGGCACAACTCAACTTCCAGGAACAAATGTTCACCTGCAAATGATGGCGGCGGCTGTGGTGAGAGATCTATAATGTTATACGGTATGTTGCAGCGCAAATAAATGGCAACTCCACCACATGCAGGGCGTGTTCGGTCGTTCCTGATCAAGCTGAAACCAGGCAGCGTGTATGACAAAGTAGGCATACACGGTTTAAGCCATGATTCGGAAACCAGGATACAATGAATATTTTTGTTGTCAAAAGTAGTCAGCATCTCGGGGAAATGAGCCGCAATACTCTGTGCATTGATATGGACTACATTAAAATTCTTGGGTGCGTCAACAAACTGGGTCTGCAAAGTATCAGCCAAAGAAGGTATGCTAGCAAAACTGTCAGCCGTACTAGGTACTAGATGAAACAAAACTTTCATCATCACTGCCAGAGCTTAATATAGACATAGACTGAAGAGTATAAATATGTGTGTATATATGTAAATATGTATAATTATGCGTGTATATATCCTATAAAATGTCCAAAAATCAATATATAAGTTAAAAATGTTTCAAACTCAATTTATATTCCACCCGCCGGTTGTGTCATCACTCTAATAAAACTAAATATTCACAATTAAAAGTAACTTAAAAAGAAGAATACGCACAGGTTCCTACAATAAATAGACGTAACAAATAGCAACCAACATATTATATAAAAATTTGGCAGACTTCACACCAAATTGAACTGATGCTACTATTACACTTCGAGTGTAAATCGGAGCGCATCGGTGTAAGAGATGTCACTGTCAAAAACAGCGCAGTCAATTCAATATACTGTCAATGTCAGCCAGTGTCACTGTTGCAAAACTAATAAGTTTCTCAAAACATTGAGTAATTTGAATTTGAAAGTACATCTTAAAATAAAATAAAATAGTTACGGTAATCGCATAAAAAGTTAAGTTATAGTACATAAGAGGTAAATTAAAAAGAGAAAAAACAGGGTACTCGAATTTAGTGAACAAAGAAGAACAATGTAGGTACCTGAACACAACGAATACAAACAAGTATGAACAATCCAAACCAGAACAAACATGCTATTTTTTGTTCTTAGCAGCGCGTTGGGGTCTTGTTGTACCAGAGGCTGTGCTAGCAGCTACTGTGGAGGGTACAGCCTGCTGCGTATCCTCATCCAATCGAACGAGGTCTTCCAAAGATGCGACACGATGTCTCTGTCCATCGGAGTCAATGACATAAACATGACCCTCCTGCGTCCAGCATTTGAGTTGAGGGCCACTCTCAATAGTAATGTGTGCTGTGAGAGTGGCCCACAATCGCTAGACGTCGTCACGACTTACCATCAGGCGGGCGGCGTCAATTTGGCGAACCAAATATAAAAAAAAAAAAAAAAAAAAAAATTTGAAACGTAAATTGCTGCCTGGCAGCCATATAGACTATATGCCGGGACCTAGTAATGAACTCGGACAGTGTGACCCCGGAACCTTTTAGCTTGGATTTACTATACCAGATCTTATCACGCACTGCCACAAGCTTAAATTTTACCAAAATAGGCCTAGGCTTGGTATTTCCTAGAGGTTTGCCCATCCTATGGCAGCGAATTATCTCATCCGCCACAAAGTGAGAGATTCCAAGGCGGTCAGTAACTACTTTAGCAATCACTTGAGAAGTATCCTCTTCAGTTGCTTCTGGAACACCATGCACCAGCAGCATTTTGCGACGGCTTCGCATCTCGATCCGGTCAACCTCCCCAGTTAGAAATTCTATTTGAGTACGGAATGCAGAGATTGTGCTTACCACAAATGATTTCAATTCACTGAAGTCCGATGCCAGATTTGCCAAATCAGGTGTGCTGTTCTTGCTGCTCTTTTGCAAATCCACTTAAGGCTGCCATCCGTGCTTCAATGCTAGCCATGACAGCAGAAAAGGATCCCTTCACACCGTCCATTAAAATTAAAGTTGCACAACGCAATCAGTGAAAGTGAAGCTTGTGAATATATTGTTAAGGATCTATATATAAAGAGAGATAACACTCCCCGGTGGGTGAACTATAGTGACATTTGATAATTTATGCCAATTAATTAAAAATATTCCTTATTTATATTTTATTTAATAAAATTATAAGAGCTATGTAAAAATGTGTATATCTGTGGCAACTACCCACTTATTTCTCTAAGATCTAAGATAATGACTAATACACGAATAAGACCTATAACTATCAACGGTAACCCTTTAGAATACGTAGAAAATTATTACCTACCTGGGAAAAAGAATAAGTTTCAAGAAAAACAGCAACATGATAGAAATAGAGAGAAGGGTCCAACAAACCTGGAGCCTAAAAGAAATATTTGAAAGCAACTTACCAATAACTCTCAAGGCTAAAGTTATGAACTCATGTCTACTACCCAGCTTAACTTATGGGAGCCAGACTTGGAAATTCTCTACACAAGCTATGAACAAAATCAGTACATGTCAAAGAGGTTTAGAGCGAAGCATGCTAAACATTAAGAAAATGGACAAAATAAGACACACAAAAATAAGAAGCGTTCCTAAAGTTACAAACGCCTTGTCCTTTGCTCGAAAACTGAAATGGCATTGGGCTGGCCATGTGGCGAGAATGTCCAACAGAAGGTGGACCAAGCGAGTGACACAGTGGAAAGGACCACCAGGCAAGAGGCGGAAGGGAAGACCCTTAGACCGCTGGGAAGAGGATCTGAAAAGATCAGCTGAAGATAAACTGGCACATCATTGCACAAGACCGACAAAAATGGGCATCTTTGGAGGAGGCCTTTACCCAAACTGGGGTTCCTGAAAATTTATAAATATTTTTTTTAAAACAATATATACTTATATTACTAACATATTCTAATCTTACTTACTAACACTAATCAATTTTTTGTTTACTGTAATATTGCAACTACCAACTATTGTTTAGACAGGAAATAAAAAGGCTTATTATTATTTCCTTTATTTATTATTATTATTATAATATTGCTTGACATAAAATTGTAAAATTTTGACATTCATATGTGCTCTTTATGTGCCTAAACTGAATAAACGAAATTGATTCTTTGATTGAGTGACATAGGCCTGACACTGTCACGATCATCAGGTTAATATTTTATAACTATCGACGCTAGGCCGTTGAAGGCCATAGAACAACCAACATTCTGGTCGTGAGCAGCGTCGATCAGACGTTCGACAGTCAGCGAGCCGTCGAACCCCACGACCCTAGTGTCTCAACCCCAAACGGCTCAAATACATAATCGCCTGCTAGGTGGAAAAAGGCAATAAAAGAATAGCGGCGGAGTTCGTCCCGGCGAGGTGCTTGGAAATTGCGCTGTTATTGATAGTCAGGTTTGTGGCTAGTCGGAATGTGTCCACTAAGTAATATTTAGGTAATATATACTCTCCTATAGGTACGATCCTAGAATTTACAAGACCACTTTGTACTTACCTACCTACTAATCGCGGTATATCAGGGACTTAGGTATTTTTCCTTTACCATGTCATTGTTCTTTCGAATAAACGATTGTTAGTTAACTAGCAGACGCCCGCAGCTTCGCTCGCTTGGCTAATTATATACATAAAAATATTCCTTGAGAACCACTCTATCCATTGGAGAAAACCGCATCAAAATCCGTTGTGCAGTTTTAAAGATCTAAGCATACATATTGTTTTAGGTAAGTATACTATGTTATGATGATGCGACATGTAGGTACGAGTACTTAGTACAAACATTTGGTGATTAAAGATGTGCCTTCATCAAGATGTCCGTTATCTCCTCATGTCCACGCAGTAGATTCCTACGCCTGCAGGTACACAGACTAAAGTCCCCGAAACGTACTAAACGCTTCTATCCACCCCTTCGAAGATAAAGACGTGTCACAAATAGATCAATCTCAGCTAGGCTTTGTTTGGCAAAATATCCTCATAAAATAATTCCACGGGGGCGGTACTGCGTCAGACTTGTAGTGTTCTAATTTATGGACAATCGTTTAACACCTTAGCATAATCGGAAACTGTTGAACCGCAAACCATAATGTTAACTAGCAGGTCCCGCGGTTTCACCCGTATTTTTCAATTTTTACAGGATTTGGAGGGTTAAAGCCAACTTTGGTCGCATGTCAGCAGCCTATAGTTGCTTAGTGACGGACAGACGGACAGTTGAGTCTTAGTAGTAGGGTCCTTTAGATACGGAAACATAAAACAGGTAGGTCAATAAATGCAACGAAGCATCTTCAGACTTCCCAATTCTTATAGATATAAGTATCTAAATTAAAACTGCAATATAAATAAAAATCGTCTTCAAATCAGTGAACAGGGACACCTTGCATAACATAGCCCGCACATGGACAGATCACCTGCAGAGTCTGCAGGGCCAGGTCGTTGGTTCTCAGACTGCTTTTTAGTGTTCCGTCGTAAAAGTCTCGCAACCCTTATAGTTTCGTCATGTCCCTCGGTTCGTCTGTCCATCCTCGACTTTGTGCCTAAACGTTTGGTGCTAGAAACATGAACCTTTGCATGGATAGGTATATTTAATACGCCGACAAAGTGCTAAATAAAATATTGACAAATATTTTTTTTCAAGAGTACTTCCCCTCCTTCGTGTGGGGTATCACTAGATAGGGCTTTTGAAAACATTGCGAGGTTGTTAAAGTGATTTTTTAATTTAAGTATCCGTATGCGAGATATTTAGCTTTGAGGAGCATATTTTTGCAAAAAAAGAGCGCCCCCCCCCCCCCCCCTCTAAAATCTGAACGGGTGGCGATAACTACCTGAAAAAATTCGTGATGGTAGTCAATATAATGAACTGAACACAAAAAAACTCAATCATCAACTGAACACTTATGAGCTGCAACATTGGTATGCACAAACATTACTCCTCTGTTTATATATAAATATTGATATGTATTATATATGTAAGTATGTATGTATGTATGTATGTATGTATGTATGTATATGTGTATGTATGCCCACATCTCGCCAGCTATGTTAGGTCCTATGTAATAGGGGGCGAGCCTATTGCCATTTACCGGGCACAAGTTCCAGACTCTGGGATAATTATCTGGGTAAAATTCTAAAGAGAATTATACATTATCCACCAGACCCGGGAATCGAACCCGAGACCTCGAGCGTGGCAGTCCGTACATAGTACCATTGTGCCATCGAGGTAGTCAATAAAGTATAAATAAATAAATAAACTTTTCAGAAAATCTATAAGTAACGGATGGTATAACTCTGTTAGTTCAGGAGTTATACTCGTAGATATTTTTATGGGTAACTATTGGGAATTTTTGTTCGTTTGTAGAAATTCCATTCATATTTATATTTATATACTTAGTTTAATCTAGGAAGGCTAATCCTGGATGCGCGGCAAAGGAGGATAGGATTGTGACGGGATTAGCTGCCAATGACACCAGCATTCAGTCAGCGCCAGCCACTTCAAGTACATCGTGCCTCCACCAAGCTTCAGGGCATCAGGGCTTCCCGACTCGCGATCTTCAGTCAATAATAACCCTAGAGTTATTACCTATATCATAAAACTATTTAGGCGTTGCTTATATAACTAAAAACCATTATATTATGTTAATTGATTATTAAAACACAAGAAATTTTCGCAAGTCATTCAATATTTTCCGAATAATGTCAGTAATTTTTACGCGTTAAAGTATTAACCACTACCTATTTAAAATAATAGAGAATTAGTATATATTTAAAAAAAAATGCGGACTTCATCGATCAACAAATATTTTACGGACTATAAAACTCCATGGATTCACTGTGCGGACGCCACGTGTGATACAGCTGGGAACACATCGCTGGCGACTGAGTGTTGCGAGTCGCGATACAGTTGTAGGTTTGGGATGGCCGCCTTGCGATTAGACAACGCTCACCTTGGGATGATTTATATTAGATCGGTCCGTGTCCGGGCCGGGGCGGGGACGGAGAGCGGGGCCCATCCGTGCTGCATGTTTATACTACACCGAGTGTTAAACGGGTTATAAGCTGCCACTGTCGCTTCAATATAGCGTAGTGATGTGAATAATTCCCAATTATTGCAATTTACACTATAAATATAGGTATTTAATGTCCCTTTTGATATGGAACGCCACATATTGACATGTATTAACATGCAGGAGCCCTAAAAAATTTATTTCATAACTTAAATAAATTGATATGAATCTTTTCTTTCCGTAGCACAAGGAAACTGAGCTTCAGTGAAACAAAAAAAAACGTGCGTGCCCCCTCACTAAATATTCGTCGCTCACTGCCCGTACGCAGCACGGAAGACGTGGAGGGGACGGGGCAGGACCGTGCAACAACCGTGGTGTAGACGAGCGTCGTCCGGCCCCGGACGGGACACGGATTATGCACTGTGTAATATAAATTGGTTCATATAAAATGTATGTAACGTTTCAAATCCGTGCCCCGTCCGGGCCACGTACACAGCACGCCCCGGGCACGGCACGGTCTAATCAGCCCTTACCATGCGACTTGTTGTCCCTCCACCTAGCCAGATATGGTGCCTGAACTATTCTAAATCTATTGAGAGAACACATTCAGTATTTCGGAGTTTAGCGTGCAGGTACATCCTACCTACATACAGAAATGAAATAGATAAGCTATTTGTCGTTTATTAATAGTTTTTTAACATAAACATAAAATTCTGTATTGTACACCACATTACAAAACAACATAGAAACAAATTACAGCTACATGTACAAAGGGCGGCAAAGCGCTGACAGCGATTTCTTCCAGGCAACCTTGGGATGGAAAAGGAGTAACAATATAAAATAGGTACTAAACTTAAACTTTTAAACTTTTTTAAGTACATAAAGATCCTAAAATCCAACAGTCAGCCCAGTCAGGACCGATGCGTACCTACAATCTTTGCCATTTGGGTATAAAGAACACATCGAATGTAAAAATAGAAAAAAATGTATTGACGTTTACAGTTCTAATATTTGAACGTTGAAGGCGCTGCGCTGCCGAAAAACAATCTGTGCAAAAACCATCCAATATAATGATTAATTCTCATAACAATGTGTCCACATTCGCCCCAAGTATTCAGTTATAAGACAAATAACTCACTGAAGGTTACCGTTATTATTATATGTTAAGAGCCATTTCACAAAATGCGCCGTCTTAGTACTGTGCCCACTTGTGTATCGTATTTTATTGTAATTTCGATTGAAGTTATATCAATATTTTGACAAAGTATATGCAAGAATTTCCTATATTACTGCAGAAATCGGTTCTCTAATGAACTTAGTTTATTTTGGAATAATTTTATTTTTGTAATTACTGTGTATTTAAACCAAAAATCACGATCAAATTGCGATGTTAAACTCAAAAATTGGCCCAATGGTTTATATTTTCACTAAATAATTATAATACAATTCAATAATCTGTTACATTAAATGACGATTCAAATATATATCCAATGCTTTATGTATTTTTTTAAACTCAATTTATAAGTATTTTTGATAGAAATACGACTCTGAAATCAACTCTGCGCCGTTTTTCAATAAAATGCTTGTGGGAAATTGATTACTATAGATCAAATAAGTTATTTTTAGTAAATGTGTTACATTAAACGTCAACACGAAAGCTTGGCCCATTTTTTGCGCATATTCAATAACTTCTAGTTATTACAGACTATAGTAATTTAGGAGCTCAAAATATTAGAAAATCGTGCGAAAACGTGAAATGGCTCTTAAACAACGGTCGCCCGCGGCGTTGCCGCCGCCGCCGGACGCGTCAAAATGGATATTACATAAAAACCTATGAAGTTATGAAGTGCAAGTCGGACTCGCGTACGAATAAGTTCGTACCATTATCTAATCTATATATGTCTGTATATGTCGCAGTCGCAGGTTTATGTTAAAAGGGTTTTATGGTAGAACCTAGGATTTTGATCATAAACCTGAAATTTTGGTTCAGTAAAATTTTAACTCGAAACGCGACTGACAGGTAGATTTGCTTCACTGAGATTAGGAAAAAAACGATTTTGGTAATGGATATTTCTTAAAAGTAATTTATTTACAATAAGAATTACAATATACAAAATAAACATAATTATAGACTAAAATACCTACATTACAAAATATCGTTTAAAAAATCCTCCGCGTCATTGCCAACTGGGAAGGTTCCCAGAATGCTGGCTGTGTTGCCACGTTGGATGGCAATATTTATTCTTTGGGCCAGAAAATAGCCAGCCTTCTGGTCCTGAGAAGCATCGATTAGGCGTTTAGCAATGTCTCTATAAAGGCGGCGAGCACTCGGACCCCATGACCCCAGAGTCTCAACCCCAAACGGCTCAAATATGTAATCACCTGCTAGGTTAGCATATTTACGCCGTTTTAGGCCTTCAGCCGATGCAGCAGCAGCGCCGGCGCATCCGGATGTGCTTGGAAGGTGTGAAGGTGCTAAGGTGTCAACATACCGTCCGGTCTCTTTCCATCGCTTCGTGCTAAACCATTTGGTTCACGTACGGCCGGAAGACCTGCGGTGGAAAGAGCAAATAAATGGTTAAAAATTACACGAATTCTTAATGTTTTTTGTTAGAGGGGCTCGTGGATACGTGGCAACCGACTAGGCTAACACATTGCAAAGGTTAAAAAGTACGTAACCAGGCCGGACCCAGGCCTTTCGAAAATAGATAATTAAAATACGAGTAGTAATAGTCTTATAAAAACTTCAATATTTCATATAATACGTAATTCTTTAATCATTATATTTAATGATTAAATGGCAAATGGGCATACCATTATTTCTTACACCCGTCAAGCGAATCTACCGGTTGCGAGATTAAATTTTATCATAAACCTGAACTAGTTTAGGTTTTTGATCAAAAACTTGGATTTTCTCAGGCTTATGATAAAATCAAGTTTAAATTTTGTCATCCTCGGGCGTTTGATCAAAAACCGATTTGACCATAAGCCTGCGACATCACTACATAGTATAAAACAAAGTCGCTTCCGCTGTCTGTCTGTCCCTATGTATGCTTAGATCTTTAAAACTACGCAACGGAGTTTGATGCGGTTTTTTTAATAGATAGAGTGGTTGAACAGGAAGGTTTATATGTATAATACATGTATAATATATTAGAGTAACACCGATAATTTTAGAGGTTTCTAATGTAATGTCGTAAATGTCGTAAATGGTGTAATGTCGTAAAAAGTGTTCGGAGAACCAGAGAATCGTCAGCCGAGCTTGAAGCTCGCCTCAGTCAGGATAGGGGTAGGCATCGATTACAGAGTGCCAGAGAATCGCCTGCAGAGCTTGAGGCTTTATTTACCATTTCAGTTTAAGCGCCTACAATTTCCATTAAAAATATCATTTGCAATGACCATCAAACATTCAATTCAAATTCATCCTAGATTTGAGTGTTGACTGCTTTTCACTTGGCCAACTATATGTGGCTCTTTCGAGGTTTAATGACAAAAAAGCTATAAACATAATATACAAAGACATTCTGTAGTATACAGTCCGAATCTCCTAGGTATCACCCGTTGCATATTTTAAAACCCCGTAACCCTTTAAGCCACATATTCCTATATTTTTTTAGTTTTCAAACAACACTCCGCTCAATATTAACGTAATGATATTATAGCCTATAACCTGCCTCCATAAACCAAACATAAAAATATTTTTTCAAATCGAACCTGTAGTTCCTGAGATTAATACAATCAACTAAACAAACAATAAATCAATCAAACTCTTCTACTTTCTTTCCTTCCTCCTACCGTTCAACCCAGCAACCCAGTCGCAATCGAAGCTTTCACACCTCGGAGTCTAGGGACAGTAGTCCCTAGACTACTGGCAGTTAAGGATAAGTATATCCTTAACTGCGGATTTGGCTAGACTTTGACATTTTCTGTGAAGAGACTGCCATTTGACCTCCACAACCAATTGGCGATATCAAGGTATTGCAGTTAGATCATTTTTAGATTTCTTCGGGGTTCAACTACCCGTAGCGACTGCCATAGATTTTCGTATGACAACTGGGACCAACAGGCACTCTGAGGTACGCATGCAAATAGCATACAAATGGCATACAAATATTTGCATTGGGATATTTGAATTTCACTGACATGCTACATAGTCTACATTGCACCCGTGCGAAGCAGGGGCGGGTCGCTAGTATATATTATAACTAAGGGAAATAGGGATTTATTTTATATCTATACTACTATTATAAAGAGGAAAGATTTGTATTTTTGTGTATGTTTGTAATGTATAAACTCAAAAACTACTGTGCTGATTTCAAAAATTCTTTCACCATTGGAAAGCTACATTCACCCTGAGTAACTTTTTATCCCGGTAATGTGTTCCCACCGAACCGGGAACGAGTAAACTAAATCACGCGGGCGGAGCTGCGGCGATCAGCTAGTGTATTATAAAAATGAAAACCTATTTACCAGGTGATTTTACACCAGAGTGGCTAGGCGAGGCGAGGCGAGGAGAGAATTGAAATTTGTATGGCAAATTTTCAATCCTCTCCCAGCGCATCTTTGGTGGAAACAGTGTGGATTGACGAGAATATGCGAGGCGTGAATTGAAATATTTGTTTGTATAAAAATTAACCGTATTTCTTCCGTTATAGAGTATAAATTAACTTTGCAACAGAAACACGCTTCTCGCGAGAGGCTAATTGTTGTTCGTTGCCACTTATTACCGTGTTATTACCTGAGAACACCGTCCTGACAGTACAAGCCTTTTCTACTATAGGTCGCTGTTAACACGAAGTACACACTTGCAACTATCCTTATCAAACCTGCTTAATATTATTTGTGCGTGACGTAAGTAGATGGTTGCACGGCTCTTTCGTTTTCATGGAGTACCCACATTTTAATATTGTAGATGTTACATTTTTACGCGGAACGTTTATAACCGATTACTTACAAAACTGAAGGAATAGACATGGAAGACACCGAGAAATTCATTGAATGTGTAAAAAAATATCCGTGTATATGGAATGTTCACTTGCATTCCTATAAATGCACAACTACGAAAGATAATGCCTGAAGGAAAATAATGGAGGAAACAGGACAGTAAGTTTTTATTAATGATATCTACGTAATACATACATTAACAATATCTACGTACATTCTGCTTTCAGCTGGCTTCACGTTAAGTAGTTGTTAAATCTTTTCACACACATAGGTATTTAACGGCAACGGTAGCTAAAGTTATCAACATATAAAATAACATACCTACATATAAAAATACAATAATAACCAATTCAAATTTAAGTATTCATTTCGAAAATTATTCCACATTATTATACCACGTAATCTGGAATTTATACTAAAATGCTCAGCAATCATTGTGTTCTGCTCGTCATGTAATCCTGGTAGGTTAATTTACCTACTGTATAATATTTATAAAGTAATCACAGAATGATTCTCGGACGCTGAAGCCGTCTGTTGTCTCCAAAGTAGGATCTAATGGTAATAATTGTATTGTTGATTCGGGTTGACCACGAATTCTCATTAAAAATCCAATATCGTCATTAACCAACATGTTATGTGTAAAACACAAGTTGCTTTTACTACTTTATCAACAGTTTCCACGTTGCATTCGAAAGGCCTCCTGTATACGCGACAACGCTTACTGAGAACACCAAACGAATTTTCAACTATCCTGCGTGCGCGGCCTTATCTATAATTCTAGCCGCGTTTTCGTGTATCTAACTGATTTCCGGGATATAATCGCATTAATTTTTTTAATAACGAAAATGCCTCGTCACCGATAAAAACAAATGGCATTGGCTCTCCTGTAGGATATAATGGGCACGGTGGTGGCAAATGTAGTTTGTTTTCGATTAGAAATTTTCCGAATACACTTCTAGCAAAAATTCCTCCATCGCTAAATCTACCCATTGATCCTACATCTAGCATCACAATTCTTCTGTTGGCATCTGATACGCACATCATCACAATTGAGAATGTCTTCTTATAGTTAAAAAACGACGATCCGGAATTAGGTGGAGCGTTTATCACGACATGTTTTCCGTCCAAGGCTCCTGCCAATTTTTTAAATTGCCATAACTTATCAAAGTCTTTGGCAATTATTTGCCACATTTCTGTATCTCTCCATAGTATTTCGCATACTTCCGCAATTATACAACTCACAGTTTTAACCCCCAACCTATAATATTAGCAATGGTGACAAATGATTCTCCAGTTGCCAGGTAAAGATTAAAAGTAAATTTTATTTCAATAATATTATGTACTATGTGTAGGTTACACTACTTGTTACTAGGTACACTAGGTACACACAAATTTTACATAATAATTTACATAAATCGACGTTGCCCCAAATTAAGCTCAAGTAGGCTTGTGATGGGTACCTACTAGACGACAATATAGATAATTATATACTTAAATAAATATAATACATAGAAAACATCCATGACCAAGGAACAAATTTTAATATTCGTGCATCACACAAATACAAGTATTTGCCGGTATTCGAACCCAGACCCGTCGGTTCAGTTGGCCGTTATGCGTAGGCCAAATATGAACCTGATACTAATATTTTGGAGGCGCTCACGTTTATTAAGTTGCTCCTCTGTGACGTCGAGATAGCTGACATCTGCGTAGTCGAGAATGGGAAGAAGGATAGACTGTGCTAGTGCAATTTTGGTGGCTGTTGGCAAAAAGTTACGTAGCGGCGTAAGGAACCCATTGATGCAAAAATCTTGCGACTCACCTCGCACATTTGAGGATTCCATGACAAAGTATTGTCCAGTCGTACACCTAGATTCTTAACACTGTCACTTAGAGGTAATGTAACACCGTCAAATACTATGCTAGGCAGCATTGCGCAGTCAACTCGAGTCATCATTCTAGAGCTCCCAATAACAATTTATTTTGTAATTTTGACATTTTTCTAATTTATTTTAATATGTATATGACATTATTGTATCGTCCTATAATTATTGAATGCTCGGTGAGGCAGAGTGATTTTCCGGTTTGGGTTAATAAAAGAAATAATATCTGTTAATACCTCAATAAAAATCTGTTAAAAGTTTACAGTATACACAGATTAATTTCGGTTACCATTATCAATTGGTTAATGGCAACATTGATCACAGAATTAAATGTGTTAACAGGAAAAATATGTTACAGTATCACATGCTGTTAACCCTAACCGCATGATATAGGTCTTATACATTGAGGTATAATGTACTACGTACTAGAGAAGACGCCTCAACTAAATTGATTGTAACACGAGTTAGAGTCCGCGCGCTCTAACTCACTTAGTCTGTCCCGAGCGCTTTCCGGCACGTGACACATTTGAGTATTTTGAGTGCGAAGTTTTTCTTTTAAATATGCCTACGTGTGCATTGAGATACTGTTCTAACAACTCTAGGAACATAAGTAAAAATTAAGGAGTCACCTTTCACCATTAAGTACAATTAACATTGTCTTTAATGCATGCTTTATTTAATTATATTTTAAATTGTTACTTGTGACGACGCGTCACAGAGCGGCGACGACCATTTTTAGCAAAATGTCGAAGAGTAAAACATTTTGTGCGCGCAGAGATGACACTATCGACGTATATTTTTTTTACTAAGATTTATTCGTTGCATCACTAATAATATTTTTAATAATGTTAATATGTTTTATTATTATTTGGATTTAAAGGTGTTATAAATATAGGTGATAGTAAATAAATATTTTATTTGATTTGATTTCATTTAATTATCTCTATATATTTAATACGACAATTTGTCTGTCCGTCCGTCGCGTTTTTCAATTATAATTAATAATACATACATTTGCATTAAACATTAAAATATTCTTTTTTTTTATATTTGAGGCGATACAAAGTTCGCCGTGATAACTAGTATAAATAAATGCCACTCGACGATATCAACATTGTATAATGCTGTAGCATAATGATTAATTAAATTTTATTATTAGATGTATCTAATAATAAAATTTAATTAATCATTTAGGTATAATACTTAATGTCTGTTCTGAGTTCGGCAGATTACTTATTCTATGTAAACGTACGCTATTAATAGAACTTTGAACAACCAATAGACGCTCGGGAAAACTGTCGCAAAAAGCAATGCAGCGCTGCGTTGTGGCTGCGTGCACGCTGCGTGTTTATTATTTTATTAGTTTGTCAAGGTTAATCAGACGGTCAAATTATTTCGCGACGGTCGGCGCGTCTCGCTAGTCGCTCGTTTGATAATCGCACGCGACGCGACAGGCATCTCTTTCTCTTCGAAGAAGAGCAGTGCCACTTATTTATTTACGTAGTCACTCACGGCGATCATTATTGTGTTCTTTGCATTCCCGCATGGAAATGGAATCATAATTATTAGGAATCTATACTTATAATTTAATCTGTAGAAGTAAAAATTCTATACATTGAAAATATCAAAAAAATAATTGGCAGGGGGTGTTACTAGACCGACACCAAACCCAAAAATGTGATTAAAAAATAATTGTCTGTCTGTCTGTTTGTTCAGGTATCACGCAATAACTACCGGTTCGATTACGATGAACTTTGTATAATTATTCTTTAATATTCTGGGCACCACGCTGGGTACTTTTTATCCCGGAAAAGTATATACAATAAAAACAAACTTAATTGTCCTGTCTCTTTTGTCTGTTTGTCTGAATGTTTAAACACGCTAATCTCAGAAACGGCTTAACCGATTTGAATTTTTGATATGAATTTGCGGTTTTGAGTAATGCGTTGTGGTTTATTCAACTTAACATTTAAGGTTTGGTTTTCAATCGTATCATAAATAAAAAAGTTATGTAGATCTAAAGTAACACGCAGGCGGAGCTGCGGGCAACAGCTAGTACATAATAAATCAGTAACTGGTGATCAAGAAAGCTAGGCTGTTGCCCGCAGGCGGAGCTATAGAGCGAGTATTTTCAACATTGGAATTTATTTTGACACCTGCCAGAAATCGTTTGTTAGGTTAGACTATTAAAAGCATTATTCTGATTAAGTGTAACGAATATATGTTGGACGATTGAGATGGCGCTTAGTTTATAATGTTGAATGAAAACTAATCACAATATTTTTTATCTTTTAATAATCATTTTTGTCGTAATTACAAGTCACACATAACTTACATATTATTATAAGGTTATTTTGATTATAAGCATAATTGTTTTATTTCTTAAAAACTTCCAAAATTTTTTGCATCTTCTCATATCGATCATTACCTTTACAGTTGTCAAGTTCATGTGATATGAATTTACAAAACATAAGATTGTTTAGCCAAGTGTTTTCATCGATGCCAAAAGAGTCTGTTTGTACATATATGTATTTGTATGTTGTTTTTGTATTTTAGAGGTTTTGTGTTCTACATCATCATCGAAGTCGGACCATCCTTGTGCATTCTGCATAAATTCTGGAGATTCATTATGAGAACTACTGCAACTAGTATTATCGCCATTTTCTGAAAATAAATGTTTCGTGGTCTTATTTTTTCCATTTTCCTATTCGGACATTTCAATAGTACATTGAAAATTACCTGCGCCTGAAACAAATAAAAAAATATTTCAATATAATTCTGTGCATACTTAGGTACTTTTCGAAATTGAGACATAAAATAAATTATAAAAATACTTGTATTTACTTTTTTTACTTTAGAAACGAATTCCATCTTATAAAAATATATTATCTTATTAAACATATCATTTAGATATTTGAATATACCGGGTGTTACGTAAGGGTTATATCAACCCGAAGCCAGCACCATCAACTGGTTGACCAGAACCCGTTTCGATAAGTCGCGACCGCCAGAAAAAAAAAAGTTCATAAAAAAAACATTATTACCGAATAAAATACACACTTGTTTAAACAACACTAGCTAAAATCAGCTGCTTCGGTCATCGACATCAAAATAGGTACAAATAATGCGCGCCTGTGAAAAGCCTTCCGTCTCACTCCTGGTAGGAACATTTTGTCTCTGTTTCGCATCAAGCGATGCCGCCCGCATGAAGACGAAGCGCTCGGTCGAGTCACGAAGTTTCCTAGAATTTTATTTAAAATCATTTAGCAAGGTCACAGGTCAGTTCAGCAGTTGCATTCTTTGCTTTGTGCAGTGAGGTAGCTAAATAATTGTTTAGTGTGTGAATTTGTGAGTTGTACACACAACTCACAAATTCACACACTAAACAATTCATCACCATTCATTATCACACGATAATGATTGTGTTGTGTAGTAATGGCTCTGAGTAACGAAGAGTATCACGAGATGATGCTTTGTGTAGGAGCCTCAGAAGGCAATTTGCCAGGGAGTTGTACCGTGAGTTTTGATACCTATAAATACTGTGTACGCAGTCGAATCGAAGCCGCATTTAGCACTGTTACACAAGAAATTAACCTTTCCTGTAAACAGGTAAGATTTTTCTAAAATTGGGGACAGTGATTTTACTATCACTTGCATGTGGTGCACCTGTCGAACCACGGACGAGGATCTGGGGAAACAACTATGTGTTGGTCAAAATTTTATTTACATAAACAAAAATAATCCTTTAAGGACGCCCACACCGCCGCGACGCCCGCACAACCGCCAAGGGCATTGTACATTCGTACCACGCGCTCATTGTCTAGTTGTAGCTACGTCAAGCCGTAGCGTTGGGACACGTTTGTTTTGCTTTGAAATATCTTTTTAAATTTTTTGATGATTTTTTTTTTCTTCTTTGGCGGTCGCCATATATCGAAACGGGTTATGGTCGACCTGCTGATGATGCTGGCTTCGGGTTGATATAACCCTTTCGTAACATCCTGTACGAATGAAATGGTTGGCTCCCGGACTATACCTACACAGACACTCACTGGGCGCGCCGTGCGGCTCGTTAGGTACTGGCGAGCCGCGCGCCGATCGGCAAGAGCTCGAACGTCGTCGACGCAACGTCCGAGCTCTTATGTTAGATCTTGACGATACTCTCTTGAATTTTGTTTAGCTAGACTAGTAAAATCCGCATCGGCCGCCTACGACACCATCACCAATGTTGCGAAGCACAAACATGATAAACAAATACACTTCCCGTCTAAATTGTCCCGCAGTTGCTCTTGATTTTGATGAAGAAAACACTCTTCGGTGTCATTTTCTGTTTCTGGGACGTATTTTCTTTTGAGACTGATATTCAAAATTTTTAGCCATTGATAATGACCGCGCCGAGCCGCCGACGCACGCACGCACCACACACAGGATACAAAGAAGATTGTAATTGATTGAATAGAAAAAAGTTTGCTTGTTTCTACCTCTCTCACTCCTACTGAGTCTTTTTATTTCTTTCTCTCCATTAATCCGTACAAAAACTAATAAAAAACCCAGGATAACCTTTTATATGTGTTAACAGTTTCAATAGGTTAACCTTTTCATAAGATTATCAAATATGTCATTTAAACTGTTAACCCTGTTGGTAAATTAACCTTTACAAAGTGTTAACAATATCACATGTAACCGTTTTAAAAGGTTTCCGATTTTATCTGTAACCGTTTATTCAGGTTATCCTTATAAATCGATTAGAGGAACGCATGAGCACAGCGGAAGTTGATTCCTGTATCATCTAGGATAACCTTGTAATAATTTACCTGTATTCAGCAATAAATCCTTACTAATATTATAAACGAGAAAGTTTGTAAGTATGGATGGATGTTTGTTACTCTTTCACGTAAAAACTACTGAATGGATTTTAATAAAACTTTTCAATAATATAGCTTATACATCAGAATAACACATAGGCTACAATTTATAAAGATATTGAGTGAATTGTTCAAAATATGACGCGGCGCAACGGGAACGGGAAAAAATCCAAATTACCACGCGGACGAAGTCGCGGGCGACCACTAGTAAATGAATGAATGAATGAATGAATGACCTGTGTTTTAGAAGGATTTACAGTCAGCCCATAACGCTTACTCCATTCGCAAATCTGCACTAGGTCGTCATTAATAATGGAGAACGCTTCACTCAACTCCTCCACTGGTGCCTGCATGTATTTTTGTAAATCGTCTGCTTAAAGGTGGTAGGAAGAAAGTAGTGATTTAGAGATAGAGTTTATGAATATTGCGAAAAGTAACGGAGAGAGAACGCCACCTTGCGGTACGCCGACAGTTGTATCACACCAATCTGAGAAAAAATCATCATAACGTACACGCTGTCGGCGGCCAAACAAGTAACTCTGAAACCAATCAACTACTGTTGGAGATATGTTAATGGAGTGTAATATATATATATATATATTTGTACATAAAAATATTAAATTTTACAGACACGAATCGCTAGGGTGCTAAAGAGCACTACCAACATATATCCTCACCAGCACGCGGTGCAGCTGGTGACGGACACAAACAGACGAGGCGAGGGCAAATATACTCCCGGATTCGGCAAATATACTCCCGGATTCGGCAAATATACTCCCGGATTCAGCAAATATACTCCCGGATTCGGCAAATATACTCCCGGATTCGGGAATAGACTCACTTCTTCTTACGTGGCGGTTAACGCATTGGCGAAATGTAGGCGTAATAACTCTGTCTATCCGCTTGGGGATAAAGACGTGACGTGACCGAAGCTGCATTAGGAAATTAAAGTCCGCCGGCGCTCTTGGATTATTCTGTCCAGGTTGCTTCCGGGACACAAGTACGGCATTGGACTTGGTGCTTGGGGCTGAAAAATAATTAAAGAGTAACTCCGACCTACACATTTTTCTTGTGTAGATTTTAATAAAAATTATAGAGAACCAGAGAGGATGATCGGCACCTGATACAACATGACTCGTTTATACGAAACCTTATCGAAGGGAAAGTATAATAGACCAAGTAAAGGCTATTAATACAAGTTGGGTCGTATCAGGAGGTGATATGTTTAGCGGAGAGAAGAGAGCAGTGGCGGTTACTCCATCGACAAGAGCGAGGCTATTAAATTAAAGAAGACATAATATTTTGATACTTACATCATAATAATAATTGTATAATACCGTTTTACAGATGCTGTCATTATACCTACAGAATCTAGGGACTAATTAATTAACAAATAAATTTTATAGATCACTTATAAATGTAACTCGCTGAAACGTACGGCGAGGTTGTAATTGAAATTATAAATATATTTATTTACAATAAGAATTACAATATACAAAATATACATAATTATAGACTAAAAATATTTACATTACAAAATATCGTTTAAAAAATCCTCCGCGTCATTGCCGACTGGGAAGGTTCCCAGAATGCTGGCTGTGTTGCCACGTTGGATGGCGAAAGGTTGTAATTTATTTTGGTTAAATACAAATGGGTATACTTAATAATGTATGAACCTTGCAGATATTATGAATACAATATGACGTGTAGGATTACATATATAAAATCATTAACACAACCCACGACAAAATCATAGTGTTTGTAATTATGTATGAAACAAAAGTAGGATTCTATACCTATTTATCTATATACTTATAATAAGTCTGTAGAAGTGAAAATTCTGATGTCCGTTTAGATTGAGACATTTCGTATCTTTATGAAATTTATATAGGTATTTAGTAGTAAGTTTAAAAATTTTGTAGCCTCAATCCTCGATTTTGTAGTAAAATACTTCAAAAGTTATAAGAACATAAAGGTGGCTCCTCAATCTAAATGTTTAGATTGAGGTGCCTCGTCAGAACTAGGAAAATCATAGATGAATATTTACCAAAATTAGGTATGATTTAGTACTATTCGAGAGTAGTTAGTAGACAAAATCTGAGTTCTGTAGTATTAAAATTAAAAAGATATCATACATTATATGAGGCTCCTCAGACTATTACTTACGAGTCGTCATTTTTCATAAAAGCAGTAGTTTAAATGCGCTATTTCTCCATCATTTAGTAGTATGTATATTAGTTTTGTAGGATAAGATTCAGTCATTAATAATGAGAGGGTTGGGAGATATAGCACATTTTAACTGGCTCCTCAATCCAGACGTTCGACATAATGAATAATTGACTGTACCTACCTGAGATCACAACAGAATCAAAAACTAGATACACTAACATTTAGTATAAATGTCTGCTAAATACACATGTACACATCAACATTGTATCACTTGGTATTTAAAAACCTAATTACTTTTCGATATTCCTTAAGAATTTGCTACTAAGGGTGACCATGTTATATGAATAAAAACAGGACGACTGATTTTAGAAATTTATTTTACCTAATCTAAGGTTGAAAAGTTCGAATTATGATTTCAAAATTTGACGACATATAAAGCCTATGAGACAGTAGTATAAATACTAAAAAGTTGTTTTATGATACATATTTTATTATAAAGTAATTAATCATTAAAGTACAGTGTATAAAATAAAAAAGGCTTAAGTCTTTCAACCATACTGCCCTGTATTGCGTTAGACTACTTCCAAAAAACCTTTTTGGTACATACAAGTTATGATAACCTATTTGTTATTTTAGTTATTTTTTAAATTCAAAGCAGCTATTTTGCAAGGAAAGCATACGCGCTGATAGGCCCTTCGCTTAGTTTCAACAGTATTATGATATTATTTCTTAAAGAAAAAGATGAAAATGGAAAGTAATGAAGTAAACAGTGAATGTGGAATTGAACAAAATTAACATTAAATTATTCTGAATGCAGCTACATTAGTTGTTTAAAATCTTCTACCAGAAAAAATTAAAAATTATACGATAAATAATAGGTATGTATACCTAATGATTTGAAATTGAAAATGAAAAAGAAAGCTACTTCGAATCCAGAAAATAAACTTCTTCCATTTTTCGAAGACCTGTCGAACAAATAATACGAGTATAATAGGTCAATAAAATTAACGAAAATCTCGGAATTCTTCAAATCTGGCTGGAAACTAGTAGGTACTAACTTATATTTATACATCCTAAAGGTTGTGTCAAAACCTACATAAGGTAGGGTGTCCGCGTCTTTTATAATTTGAGGTCAAAAGGTCACAAAAATCGTTGTTAGCATAGGTATATCTCGTTTTCTATGAGTTTCTCGCTATTTGTATGTATCACAATATTGTAGGTAGAGGATTAAATTACCTACAATTTTATTTTAGCTTTTCTTATACGATTTAGCCGATTTCGAGATTTAGAAACCGGGATTAAACCTTTTGGATTAAATTATTTAATATCACTGTACTTATTTAATGAAAACAAAACAACCATTGTTGATACGTGCACTTGAATAATACATAATTACTAGCCGTCCCACCTTCCCTGAACTTCTACAACTATTTTAAAACCAAAATTAACCTAATTGGCGGTATGAAGTTCACTGAGATACCTATCGACACCTACGAACCAGGTTCAATTGTAAATCTAAACTATTCTCAAATCTATATATTTATGTATTTCAAAGCAATGAGTTTGCTTACACTATTCTTAAAATATTAAGAAAGAAATTATAAATAGATCACAAAAACTGATGTCATCGGCGGGACTCGAACCCACGGCCTTTCCCTAACAGGGGGACTGCTCTGACCAACTGAGCTACGATGACCACTACCGACGACATGGATTTTTTGCTTAATGTCATATTCATAATTTCTACATCGCGCTATTAAGGTTAGCGTTGGATCCACCTACCGCAGTTCTACCGAACTGACGGTATCAGTGTATCGTGTTACAACGATATTTAAACACTGAATTTTTGATGAATCCTTACGAAATCCATATTATTATATTTATGTATTTCAAAGCAATGAGTTTGCTTACACTATTCTTAAAATATTAAGAAAGAAATTATAAATAGATCACAAAAACTGATGTCATCGGCGGGACTCGAACCCACGGCCTTTCCCTAACAGGGGGACTGCTCTGACCAACTGAGCTACGATGACCACTACCGACGACATCGAATTTTTGCTTCATATCATATTCATAATTTCTACATCGCGCTATTAAGGTTAGCGTTGGATCCACCTACCGCAGTTCTACTGAACTGACGGTATCAGTGTATCGTGTTACAACGATATTTAAACACTGAATTTTTGATGAATCCTTACCAAATCAAAAAGTGGTCATCAGTTTTTGTGATCTATTTATAATTTCTTTCTTAATATTTTATTCTCAAATCTATCTATATCTAATAAATTTCTAGATTTGATTACTTGCTTTTAGGGTTCCGTACCCAAAGAGTAAAACGGTAAACCCTGTTACTGAAACTTCGCTGTTCGTCCGTCAGTCAGTCTTTTTATATAAAAAATTAAGTAATATAAATAATTCATGGACACCCTACGAAAAAATTTGTAGGGAAATTATAGGATAGCTAATAACTTCGTAGATATGTACTTTTATTATGGCAGGATTATACGTACATTTAGTATAAATTTATGCAAAATATCAATGTGTTTGTTTCAAATTTCGTTAGAAGTATAATAAGTAAATTAGAGGCAAATTTACTTTCTTAAGCATCTCAATTGAGGAGCCAGTTAAAATGTGCCATATCTTCTAATCTACTCATTATTAATTACTGAATCTTGTCCTACAAAACAAATATAAATACTACTAAATGACGAAGAAATTGCGCATTAATTGAACTACTGTTTCTTTGAAAAATTACGACACGTAAATAATGGTCTGAGGAGCCATTTATATGAGGCTCCTCAGATGTATGATAACTTTTTTAATTTTAATATTACAAAACTCAGATTTTGTCTACTAACTACTCTCGAATGCTACAAAATTATACCTAATTTTGGTAAATATTCATCCATGATTTTCCTAGTTCTGACTGAGTTCATTTGTGTTCCTGAGTTCATTTAGATTGAGGAGCCACCTTTATGTTCTTATAACTTTTGAAGTATTATAGAGGATTGAGGCTACAAAATTTTTAAACTTACTACTAATTACCTATATAAATTTCATTAGGATACGCCAAGTGGCTCCTCAATCTAAACAGACATGAATTCTGTACATTGAAAATATCAAAAAAATAAATGGCAGGGGGTGTTCCTAGACTGACACCGAACACAAAAAAGTGATTAATTTTTTTTTGTCTGTCTGTCTGTTTGTTCAGGCACACGCAATAACTACGGGTTCGATTACTATGAAACTTGGTATAATTATTCTTTAATATCCTGGGCACCTACTGGCTTACTTTTTATCTCGGAAAAGTGTATACAATAAAAAACAAACTTAATTTTGCGTTTCGATCCCTAGACCCGATTACTGTACCAACCGCAAATAATAAGTTTATCGTAGGTTACGTCACCCGCAGTGGAGTTCACTAAGCCTAGTTCGCACT
Source organism: Nudaria mundana (assembly GCA_963556515.1). Classification (NCBI taxonomy): domain Eukaryota; kingdom Metazoa; phylum Arthropoda; class Insecta; order Lepidoptera; family Erebidae; genus Nudaria; species Nudaria mundana. The sequence goes on along the minus strand of OY748286.1, from coordinate 36,865,403 downwards.
ACTTTATAATTTAGTGGCTAAACTACTCACTACTACACAGAAATCGTTCGCATTACGGTTTAGTACAGTACACAAGTGAGTGGTGTTGTGCAAGATGAACGGGCTGCAACGCAACAGAGTGAATAAACTAATTAAGCTAATCGTATGCGGCTTGTATCATTTGTTTAATTTTATAATACGGGGACTTAATATTCCATAAGCAAACATGTTCTAAATGTTTGTTAGGGGCTTCTGTAGCTATGGGCGTGCCACAAGGATCAATTCTAGGTCCGTTTCTATTTTTAGTTTACATTAATGATCTACCGTTCTATGTACAGAACTTGTGCGACATTGTTCTATTCGCCGATGATACATCACTTATTTTTAAAGTTGATCGCAAGCTGAGGAATTTTGACGAAGTAAATAGTTCACTTGCACTAGTTTTGGATTGGTTTACAACCAACAATTTACTTCTGAACGCAAAAAAGACGAAGTGTGTTAGATTTAGTATGCCTAATGTTCAGAACTACGGTACTAATATTATTTTGAACTGTGATACCCTTAATCTTGTAGAATCAACCGTATTTTTGGGTATTACTCTAGACAGTAAATTACAGTGGAACGCCCAAATATCGGGTCTTGCAGGGAAACTTAGCTCTGCGGCTTTTGCTATTAGTAAAGTCAGACAGCTCACGGATGTAGAAACTGCCAGGCTGGTTTATTTTAGCTATTTTCACAGTATCATGTCGTATGGAATTTTACTGTGGGGCAAGGCAGCTGATATAGAGATCATTTTTATTCTCCAAAAGCGAGCTATACGTGCGATTTATAAACTGAATGCACGAGTTTCTCTTAGAGAAAGATTTAAAGAAATAGGCATTTTAACAGTTGCATCACAATATATATATGCGAATATTATGTTCGTTAAACAGAATATACATTTATACAGTGTGAACAGTGACATACATGCAATAAATACTAGAAATAAGCACAAATTGGTTGGGACGTATTATCGTTTACAGAAGGTTCATGACTCCTTTGCAGGATTTGGTGTGCGTTTTTATAACAAAATTCCTCTAAACATTATGAACCTTCCTTTGAATAAGTTCAAAGTGGCTGTTAAGACACACCTCCTAAAAAAGGCATATTATACTATTAAAGATTATCTAAACGATACAGAGAAATGGCAATGAGTTGCTTGCTCATCACTCGAGCTACATAGGGGCTACTTCTGTTTGAAATGTTGTTTTGTTGCTGAAACTCACTTATTATTGTTAAATTATTATTATTATGATATTGTAAGGTATGGGTACTTTGAGATTATGTGGCACCTTTAACTAGTATTTAACTTTTTTTCGTGAATAACAGAGATTCATAATTTTTAAGTTCACTTGGTCCACACATGGTCACGTACTGCCCTTGCCCTCTTTTTATTGTTGTAACAGAATCATTGTATTTACTGGCGAATAAAAAGAGTGGCCGTGAGTTTTTCTTGCCAGGTTCTTTCCTCACAGGCTCTACCTATTGTCTTGCGAATCTGGCGGTAAATGTAAATGTAGAAGCATTTTCTTTTTTTTTTGACGTTCATAAGTGTTACTTTGTGACCTACATGAATAAAGATATTTTGATTTTTTTTTTTTTTGGAAACAAATTTTAAAGTTGTTTGTTCGCTCCGTGGTGGTTCGTTGGCTCGATGCGTGGTGGGAGGCGCTACTCGCCCGAAAAAATAGAGTAGAATGGATTGGCTCGACTAAATCATTTACTAAATTACTCGACTAAATTTTTGTAGTTCGCACATATTTAGCTACTAAATTTCTCGCTACTCTTCTAAATTACTAGCCTAATCCGAACTAGGCTTAAGGGGCGCTGCACACGGCTAATATACTATAATACTCGTATTTTATCGTAAGATACAATATCGCTCGTCATACAATTCAATGGACTATCACACACGACGAAGATAATAAATAATCTATACTTATAATAAATCTGTAGAAGTGAAAATTCTGTACATTGAAAATATCAAAATAATAAATGGCAGGGGGTGTTACTAGACCGACAACGAACCCAAAAATGTGATTAAAATTTTTTTTGTCTGTCTGTTCAGGCATCACGCAAAAACTACCGGTTCGATTACGATGAAACTTGGTATAATTATTCTTTAACATCCTGGGCACCACACTGGGTACCTTTTATCCCGGAAAAGTATATACAATAAAAAACAAACTTAATTTTGCGGTTCGATCCCTAGACCGGAGTACTGTACCAACCGCAAATAATAAGTTTGTCGTAGGTTTTTTTTGACGCCGCCCGCCTGGTGGTAAGTCGCGACGACGTCTAGCGATTGTGGGCCACTCTCACAGCACACATTACTATTGAGAGTGGCCCTCAACTTGACGACCTACTGTTGTGCCTCTTCACGCTCCGCTTAAAGAACCCAGGATTATATGTGGGAGGAAACACGTGCACAGGCAAGGCGTTCCAGGCCACTATCGTTCGGCAGAGAAACGAACGTTTAAAACGTTCGGTTCTCGCGAACATGCTATCCACTGTGGGAGTGGTATCTCTGTCCGGCACGCGTTGTTCGGGATCGGAAGGAAGAGGGTGGGATCAGATTGAAGAGCTCTTCAGAACAGGTTACGTCACCCGCAGTGGAGGAGTAAGGGGAAACATAGGGAACACATATAAGATACTATAATATTTTAACTTAAGATACAATATCGCTCGCCATACAATTCAATGGACTATGACACACGACGTAAGATAATAAATAATATTTCATATTTTCGTATCTTAAGATGAATTTTTATGGTATAATAGAGAATATAATAGAAGATAGATAAACTGGTGTAGGGGGCTTTATGAACGCAATAAAACCCAAAACAATGGTTTTTAGAAATCTTGTCTGTTTGTCTGAATGTTTGAACACGCTAATCTCAGAAACGGCTTAGCCGATTTGAATTTTTTATTTGAATTTTTGACTTGAATTTGCGGTTTTCAGTAATGCGTTGTAGTTTATTCAACTTAACATTTAAGGTTTGGTGTTCAATCGGTTCATAAATAAAAAAGTTATGTAGATCTAAAGTAACACGCAGGCAGAGCTGCGGGCAACAGCTAGTTTGGAATAAACTCGATGGGAATAATGACAGATGGTTACCTATTCTTCTCGCTTCCTTCTGCGAGCCGAGAGCTTCTTATTAATGCTCGTGAAGGACGCGGCTGGTAGGGTGAGGGAGCGTACCCTCCCGCCCCGGGCGCGCCACTGGGAATTCTCTCAGTGCCTACCGGAGGCGCTCGGCAACGGACATAGCGGATTTAAAAAAAAAGTTAATTACCCGGGAGGAAGGTATTCCTACTCACAGAATGGACTTCAATTAGGAAGGAATTATCTAAGTAAGTACCCGGAAACGGCAATAGGATCGCTCCCTATTACGTGTAATCAACAGATTGGCGAAATGTGGGTGTAAAGAACTTTTGATGTCAGCAACAGCAGCATCAAATTCAAAGTAATTTAAGGGCAGATTTCTTGACTTTGACCTGTCAAATGCACTGATAAGTTTGGAGTATTTGTGGAACCCTCAATAAGTTTGCTCTGAGGTGAGTGAGAAATTAAAAAAGTTGTTCCACAATAAGTTCAATTAACATAATACCTAGGTATACCTAGTTCACGAACCACGGTAATGAATGCCTACAAATGTATGTCTACTATAATACAATTATGTATACCTAAGTAACTAAACTATGTTCCATTTAACGATTTCTGAAGTAAATATACCTGATTATAATAATTAATAGTTTGGGGTCAAGGCAATTGATTAACATACTCACCTACTTATTATATTTATAATACATAAAATGATACCTACATAGAAACCACCCATCGCCTAAACAAACGTTTGTGGATCACACAACTACTTATTTGATTTGACCCGGAAATCTAATCCGAGACTCCGGTGTTGATGGCGGATGCACTACTGATCAAGCCACCGAAGTAGTCATTGTTAATGGCTTGATCGAACTTATGCACTTATAAGGTTGTGTGTTGAGAGAGAAAGGAAAGATCTGACTGCTGAATAATAACTGTCATATATTTGCATGAACCTTATTTTATATGGAGGCGCATACAGTATAAATCTATATCTATGTGTCTTATACCTACACTACACACTCATTCAACTCCACGAAACAGCAAAAAAGGTTCATCTCCCTAGTCTCAATCAGAATTGGTTAACTAAGGGCAGATAGATGTATCCTGCGTATGGAATCAGGTCAAAGTGCGGAGGGTTAAGGCCGCGGATTTTGCGCACTACATCCCGTATCAAGGTCACGGTTGAATCCGAGGTTACTTGCGGTAGTTGCTCCACTGAGTCTGTCATTTGATTACATTGTTTCAAAACGTGTAGTGACTGAAAGAGAAGCTGCTACTAATTTTGATTAGTTCTCTGAAAACTTACCTATACCTTTAAGTTTTTAAGGATTTATCTTTTTTAATGACCATTGCCAGTCGGCCCGCCTCGCCCTCGTAAGGACGCCCAATGCCATAGTAGCTTATGTTTCTTCTAAGCCTATGCTATACAGGCAACGGCAATGCTCTGAGCTACTAACTTTAGTTTGGAATAAGTAGGAACACGATTTAAAACGGCTGTTTGAAACAGCCGTCTGTTTTAAACTGTGCATTTCAAGCTTTATATGAATATCACAGATATATATGTAATAATAAATATATGTAGGTACATAATAGTAGTTTATAAAACTGTTGCATAAAGCCCTCTTTATCAGTTTCAATTAAAGTAAGTATTAGAACACGAGTACCTTTTAAGGAAACGAGCCTTAGCCAGTTTCTTTATAAATAGTATCCTACGAGTGTTCTAATAACTAGTTATGTGCAGTTTTGTACAATACTTTATCTAATCTCGTCTCCGTTTAGGCATATTGAGGAACACATGGTAAAAGTCACATTACAAAAACAGTTTAGAGCCTGAAGTTCCTCTTGTATGTTTCTTTGTGTGTAAATAGTAACACTTAGTACCATATACATTATGAGCTTAACCTACCGTTACAAACTTAAGACAAACGGGTCTTTTACGCGATTATTAAGATATATGTTACGGCTACCTAATACCCGAAGTGCGGCTGCACCTAGTTTTAGCCGGTTAGAACTAGGTGTAGCCACTTACTCTTGGTTAAACCTAGTACGAGCCGATTGTTTTCGGGTAAAACTAGGTCTAGCCTTCATCATGCCGGCTACAACTTGGTCCAGTTGTCACTTTCACCTGGGAGAAATCTCTTTTTTTTATTAATGCAAGTTTCTGGCGTAGGTGGTCACAGTTTTAACCTAACCTAACCTACCCATACTAGGTTTAACCAAGAGTAAGTGGCTACACCTAGTTCTAACCGCCTAAAACTAGGTGCAGCCGCACTTCGGGTATTAGCCGTAATATATACATACCTACTTACCTCTTTATTACACGACGTTTCGACCCTGTTACAAGAGCCGTAGTCACGGGTGGATTAATAACAAAAAATAATAGTACTTACCGGTCTGCTAGTGGTAGTACCTAGGTACAAGCGACAAGTAAAACTAGCTTCATCGATTTTGATACAATTTGGTACAGAAAGATCTGAATCCTAGCACGTAGTAGTCTACATTACACCCAAATACCTAATTTACCGAGAGAATGTAGAACAAATGAATGGACAGAAACAGGGGATCTGTTTTGATGCTCAATTCCTAATTGTGTACATGTTATTTTTCCAAGTTCAGTGACTTTCATTGACGTTAATGAAATGACCAGCGAACCGCAAAGAACTGATATCTGATATCATACGGAATGAGACAGATTCTTTCGATATAGGTACTTTTATTTATTTATTTAATCTTTTTGTACATCGAAGAAAACCAACATCACTTTAATATATTTACAACATGTACAAACGAACAACTTTTTTTTTCTTCAAAACAACCTTCTTCTGATAATAACGAACACAACAATAAAATAATTTCCGAAATTGGTCCAGCCGTTCTCGACCCATTAATCTCTTAACCAACACGACTTTGTTTCAAATATATTATTATACGAGTATATACTTAAGATTTGGGTTCAACACGTTCGATAATATAAAGATTATCAAATCAAAAATAAAAATAAAATATTCATGTGACACTGGGAATCATGGGAAACGTAAAATATCAAAATCGATTTTTAACGATTACGCAATTATAAAAACCAAGTGGATAGTAACAAAGGAACCTTTGTTCACTAGCGCCGCTGTGGTTCGTGATAATGCTTCCAATGAAACGACTATTGACGATTCAATTTTCTTTGCACTGCATCAACTATCGACCGCGACCCGCCATCTTTGTTACATGTAAGTAGATGACTTTTATTCTACCATTGTAAGTATAGGGACACTATCAACATTACCGGTGGGGCTAAATTAATAAATTTATCATCCTCCTACACACACTCAGCGGTCCAATTGTTGACAAACGAATGAAACTTTGGAAACCTACACAACGTGCCCGGAAACTGTATGATAAAAAAGTAACACACGCCTCTGCCTACCTCTTCGGAGATAAAGACGTGATTTAATGCTTGTACAAAAGACCTTAAGCGTACCTACTTAGAGACTTAAGTTGGTAGGTACCGAACTGAATATGGATATCATTACATATACGGAAGGTATTAAAACAAAGTTGCCCGTTCCATATGTATGCTTAGATCTTGCCTAAACTAAAACTATTATACGCAACGGATTTTGATGCGATTTTCACCAATGGATAGAATGGTTATCGAGGAAGGTTTTTGTGTATATAATTTGTCAAGTAGCGAAGCCACGGGCGTCCGCTAGTTAGATGATATTATGTGCAATAAATTACAATTTAATTTGCTCTCAAAGAGGCATAATTAGATGGACCGTCATGGGACGGTAGTTTTTTTATTAGATTTTATTAAAAATCTACGCATACATACAGAACGGGTGACTGTTTTATAATGTACTAGCGACCCGCCTCAGCTTCGCACGGGTGCAATATAGGTAGACTATGTAGCATGTGGATGCTATTTGCATTGGTTGAATGATTGTCTTTATTTGTGGTAGAATGATTGTCTTTATCTGTGGTTAGAATTGTGGAATTAGATTCGTCTCTGAATTTCAATGACAAACAATGTTCACACACTATTGACATGCTACCTATTGATACTATACGAAAATAATAAATAATAAAATAAAATAATCGATGGATCATAATTCATGGCAGAATTTTCTTTATTTACTCACGAATTAGTTCTGGCTCTCTTTATTTGATGTCTGTTTCTATCCTGGCTGAGGCGAGCCTTAAGCTTGGCAGACGATTCTCTGGCTCTCCGAACACTATGTCTTTCCCGATCCTGGCTGCGGCGAGCCTCACGACCAATTGAGATTCCTTACTCTTTCAGCTCTACATCTAGCCCGAAGCTGGCCGAGCCGAGCCTCACGTTCCCTTGACGATTCTTCGTCTCTAGCTGAACGTGCTCTTTGGGCATTCCCTGTACTACGACCTATGTATGAACGACGACGTCTTTCAGACATGACTTTATACCTATCCTATGCAGTTCTTTTTTGAACTTAAAAACCTTACCTTAAACCGCTTTTTTATTATAGCTATAATTGAAAATTGTTCAATTCTAATCCTATCCACCAAATAAGTGCGGTTTAAAGATTAACCTTATTACCGACTAAAGTACAAATACGAACATACAATTTCGAAAAAACTTGTAGAACGGAAAAGCACGTTTTGTCTTAAAAAAGAATTACTTATACATAATTAAAAAAACGTTTTATATAATTCCTATCCAACCAAGGTACCTACTATGAATTTCAAAAAAAATGTCGAATGATTTGAATGAATGAAAAAGAAAATACTATCATACAATTTACAATACCTATTAATCTGTAATACTTGTATCTTCGAAAATATTAATTTAAATTACATGCTGTAAAGGGCCATATTGATCTATATTAAATGCAAAATGTATTTAAGGTATACTTAATTGGATAGGGATTTATGCTGTATTGCTTAAAATCGATGTGTGTTCACTGCTGTCATTGGCCACCGCCCGACCGCGTCGTCGCGCTCGCATTTTTTTTTCATCACGTTGAATCACTCTATCTATTAAAAAATACCGCATCAAAATCCGTTGCGTAGTTTCAAAGATCTAAGCATACATAGGGACAGACAGACAGCGGAAGCGACTTTGTTTTATACTAATGTAGTGAGTATATAGTATATTATACGAGTACTTTTGGTTAACTGCGAATCTGGTGAGTTGAGAATCTGGTAAGTTGCGAATCTGGTGAATCGAGAATCTGGTGAACTGCTCCTGAGGGATGATAATAATAGTGATAAATTAAAGTAAATAATATTATATTTGTATATACAATAGGTACAAAAAGGTTGTACTTATTACGAGTTTGTGAAAATGTAAACAAAGAAAGTTGTCCACTCATAAGCATAAGCACAAGCTACGCTGAAGGTATCTGGATCAAAGCTACCGTACCTTTGTTATGAAGACGCATGATGAATTCCTTTGTCCATACTTTTTTTAATTTCGGCGCCTCGACGTTCATGTTCATTGCCGGTTGTCTCGGATACACCCTCGGTGGCATAACCCCATGACGCCGGCGGACTTTAGCAACCTGTGCGGCCTCAGACCTTTAAGTCCCTAAAAGATACTAATTAAATACATCGACGATCCATCCGAGATGGAGCACATTTTTTGTACTTGCTATGATTATTGAGAATTAACATATTACCTAATGACTATTATATCAGTATGTCGGTAGGCAGAAGTGCATTACACAGCCTCTCTTTGCCAGTAATATTTCGGAAACCAGGCTAGCCTATTACGGTTATCGGGCACTTTAGAAAGTTCAAAAAACTCTGTAATTCAAACAAAATTTCCAACAACCGGGACCACGTGTTACATACCGTTTATTCGGTTTAAGCCAGATTCTGTTTAAGACAGATTCTGCTTACGACAGATTCTGTTGACAACAGATTCGCTTTAAGACAGAATTTGTACTTTCGAGTAGGAAATTATTATCTGTATCAATTATATTAAACTTATAATTATTTTAATTTTAAATTGTTTTATTTTTATGATCGCCTGGTACTTTTTCAGAATAATGAGTTCAAACATTCAATCCTCTAAAGAATTCTTCAGTCTGTATATAGTTTACCTATTCATGTAGGTAATTAAGTGTTAATTGAGCGGAGCAAAGCGAAGCTCTATCTTAGACGACAAGTGTAAATCGTTTGTGTGCCAACTCCTCCGAAACGGCTCGACCGATTTTGACCAAATTTGGCATGCTGGTTGACATCATACCCGGGAGTGCATATCTCTGAAATCATGAAAATAGGTAATAAAAAAAATAAAGAAATTTGCAATTAGTAGCATGCATTGCATACCTAGTTACTAGTTGGTAATTTCAGAGGTGGTTTTAATTTGAATGGTAAGCGGTAATTTGCTATTGATTTTAGAATGAATTGGTTGGCCCCTAATTGGGCCCACGTCTCGGTAGAAGCCTTCAGACAACCTCCTCTGAAAACCCTTTGACCGTCAATTTTCTTACCTATATAATAATTGTCAAAAATTTATAGAGCAACCGACTTCAAACTACCGCAATGGGACTGGATAGTTGCCGGAATGGGACCAAATTGAATCACTTGGGAAGTAATAGCTTCCAATTTAAAAATAAAACAATTTTAAATCGGTTTACCATAAGATTAGAAGAGGTAACAAAAAAAAAAATTAAGAACCTCCTCCTTTTTTGGAAGTCTGATGAAAAGATACCTATGCATTTTTTTGTATTTTTGTATAAACTCAAAACTACAGGATTGATTTGAATAATTATTCCACCAAGATGACATGGGGTAGGTTATACATTTTAAGGAGAATACACTTCCCAAACAATTTTTCGCATAATTTCATTTGCCAAATTATTACTTAGCAAAAAATCTATTCACAAAAAATTGTAACGCAAACCTAATGTTTGGGAAATGAACGTTTAAACTATAACCTGTTTACCAACTAGTACTTTTAACATTTTTTATTTAGTCAAATATTTCTCAGTTGGAATAACAGTTTTTACGCAAAATCAAATAAGCCAAATATTTTTATATATTTATAGTTAGTAGCGTTTTTTTTTTTCATATTTTTATTATTTTTTATTATTTAGTCGTTCCTGGTCACAGTTTTAACCTATCCTAACCATTTTTTTTTTAATAAGTAATTATCTAACCTACAAAAAACATTTCACCAAACGTTTATTTTCTGAAGATTGTTTGCTGTAATAAATCATTTGATTAAAGACCAAATGCCATAATGACATTATACTTGGTAATATTTTGACAAGTAAAAATTTGAAATAAAAATTTGCGTACTAAAATCATTTGAAATATTGCAATGGTATAAAAAAAGGTTGCTAAAATTTGTTTGGGTAATGAAAATTTGTCAAAATCTTTTCGGCAAAACGGCAGACACCCACATCTATTAGTTATCTACGGTACGTAATGACCAGGGCGCCTACCTCCACCTTTTACAAAACACATCTCTTCGGTTCGGACTCGTGGCTACCCCGTTTTGTTACCCCAGGGTGACCATGAATAATTTGACTTACTCGTAGTCACTCTGCACGGTGTGACTAACAATAAACGCTAAAAACCCAGGACTCGCGGTCACACTGCTATTGTCGGGAAATCATGACTGTAAATAATTATTATTGTGAAGAAGAAAAATACATAGAGTTAGTACATTAGTATCTCTTTGGAAAAATATTATTTATTTTTGAGAAATGTCGACAAATTTATCGACAATGTGGTTTATTCCCAGTAGTTCCATGAAGCCAGTTCCACATGGAACTTTTGCAACGCACTAGTTCCATACATGGAACAAGTGGGAATAGCTACTTGTAGCCGAAATATATACCCAGTAGTTCCATAGATACACAAACAACAAAAGTACTAGGAGTACAGAACTACCAAAGAGCACTCGCCAACTCTTATCTCGCTCAGTTTGGTTTATTCAAAATGTGTTCGAAGAAGTTTTGTTCAGAAACCGTTCACCTTTGATCGTGCTTAAAAAATGTCATATAGATTCTTCTGTTTTATGCTTTGATGAGGTAGACAGAGCTGCTTATTGTACCCATATTTCGTTAGCCACATTGATGATGAGGCCATCTTTTATTATAAATGACACGAACCTCGAATAAAATACTAGGACTACAGAACTACATAAGCACTCTCGAAATCTCATTCGAATCTCGATCCGTTTAGTTTATTTAAGTGTGTCTACAGGTGCACCAAGTACAGATGAAAATGATTGTCCATTATAAAAGACACAAACCTCAAATGTACCAGGAATACATAACAACATAAGAGCCTTCAAGATTTAATAAGTATTTGTCAAGGAGATTGAAAGTACTACATATTGTCCTATGGAATATTTTATCTATCGAGCACTTCACTATATACGATTCAGTCAAGTACGAGCCTTTTCATAGTAGGGTAACAACGAGTAAAAAATATCCTCGTGGTCACCCTGGGGTGACAAAACAGGGTAACCACGAGTCCGGCGCCACAATCTTACTTCAAGGAACTTTTATATAATAACAATACTTGTAATTCGTACCATGACCTTATATAAACAAAATTGTTTTATTCCTGCTAAAAGCTAGAAAAGAACGAATGAGCTTTCTCCTAAGTTACTGAATAGACTTCCATAGACACATTTGCAGTGTATAAAATGATAGTATAGATAAGGAGCTTTTGCAACTAAGTTGGGTACTTGTGCCACAGAACTACGTTATATTATCAACTAAGTCTGAAAGAGCATAGAATCTGAGGAAGTTTCATAACTTGCATTTCGTAATCGCAGCGGACAGCTCTCTGTGAAACTTTATGAATTTGAAATAATACTGCATTCAGCTTTAACTGAATAAGTCTTCTGTAAAATATTGAACAGATAAGTAATAATAGTAGGTACGTTATTGTAAATGCCGGGAAATAGGTAATTGCAAGTCAAGTTTGAGTTTAATGAGGTGGAGGACTTCACTAATACGAGACAGGCAGGTAATTGTGCTTTTCTCAAAAGAATGGAGGGAAATAAAACATTATCTACTTTTTATATAGGTGATATTTTCATCATGTCGACAAAGCGTCTCGCGGAGAAATCAATTTTGACGAACATTCATGTATTTTTGGGGTAAGTATATTTTGGACGACTTCGCTGGAAGCAGGTTTTGCAGTGAAATTTGGCTTATCCACCGTTAATTCTTTTGAATTACAGACTAAAAAACTTCTTTAAATAGGAAACACTCCGCATCCCAGTGGTGAGTATAACCAATACAACCTCTCCCCGTACTCGCATAGATCCATGGTGATTCTAATTTAACTATCATGATAATATTGCAGTTCAACCAAGGAGACGTTCACAAGTTTTAACACATTTACCCCTGCGGGGTTGAACGACATTGGTCAAATCTGATATTCGTCAAATCGGCATTTCGTCCAATATGACGATGGTCAAAGCTGTAGTTCGTCGAATCGTCTGTTTGTCCAATTATGAAATTTGCCAAATACGCTATTGGCCAAGTTATTTTAGTACAACCAACCACAAAAATGAAAGTAGGTACCGTAGTAGTTTTAATTATTTATTCAATTCATATTTATTTACAAAATTCATACCCAACACAACTGCCACTAATAAAACAAAAAACAAAGATGTGCATCTGGATTGAGTGATCCTTTTTTATTTTTTAACAAAACCAAAACGTACATTTAGTCAAAAATTGTCAAAACTCATAACCGCAATCAAAAAAAATATCACTCGACACAATAGGCGAACGAGGATATTGCCCAACATGTGGATCACTCAATTCAGACATTGGGAGTTTAATATTCTTGCATGAATCTCAGCAAATATTCACGCTGTGAATGAAATTTTCATATCAAAAGTTTGTTCAGATTTTGTCACATTATTTTACAAAAAAATTAGGATACTAGGTATACGAGGAATCTATTATAATTTCATTGGATCACTCAATTCTGACGCATTTAGATTGAGTGATCTTAAAATTACGGCAATATGTTTACGAAATGCATAATTATCTTTATTCATCTTGAAGGTAACTTTTGGAAATATCTGTACAAATTAATAACACACCACACATGCTTATAGTTAAAAAGTTATGACCAATCAAACCTTTTTTTAATTTGCTGAACTGAGTGATCCACGTAAACGCATGTAGAACTACCTCTTGGTATATTGTATACGAAGAGGTTATGTAGAGAAGTTAAAAACACTTAACTTGCAGAAAGGTCAAGGGATGAGGCTCTGGCAATCATAGGTAGCTACGTAACCTGTCAGTGGCGGGCAGCTGGATGTATGATTTTATCAGAATGGTGGAACTAGGAACTGTAGCTGGGTTTAATTCGCGGAATGAATTTACAGACGTCCTCTAGAGTAGGGTACCCTTAGAGGGGAGTAACAGTTACTCGAGCGTGTCACAATAGTATACTGAAGGTTCATAATGATGTCCCTAGCCACACTTACCGTATCGTTTTACTAATGTCTTTTTAACTACCAAAATAGTACAAAAACTATAACGAAGTATTAAAAACCCTCTAACCCTTTCTGCATAAGCACAAAACAAAACCATGTTACGGGTTTTTCATTAAGGAGGTTATTGGGTCAAATCTTGAACTGTTAGTTGTTGCTATGCTATCGAATAATTCCCGAGGTATGACTAACCGTCACACCATTTTGTCGCACCAGTGTGGAATAGAAGAATTTTTTTCTTCACCGTCACACTAGTGTGATACTCGACATTTTTTTTCTTCACAGTCATACTATTTATCTTTACATTAAGGATTTGCATTTATATGCGCCTACTTATGCAATCTATTGAGCCTGGCCACTTATAGTTTCCTATATGAAAGTATGTACCTGACAAACTCAATAATATTCCCCGTTGTGACCCGCACCATCAATGGCGCGAACGAAACCGCGGATTGGGTATGGTCTCATCTGCACCATTGAGATGACACTATAGGATCAATCTCATCGTCCACGATCATAACCAAGATTTCATAACTGGTTATGAATATGAATTTTTTTTTCATTGTTTCATAACCAGTTATCAAACAATACATTTTTTCCCTATAATGGGCGTTGATAATAGCACTCGATCGCGAAGGTATCGTGTTATAGGTAGGTAATGTGGACATTGCATTTAGGTCAACGCGCGTTTGTCAGCTGTTTTGTTTCACATAAGTAATAGGCAGCCTTTGATCCCAAATATGGCAGCATAATAAGACAGTATATGGCATTGGTGTATTGTAATCAGTCATATTTGATCGGTCTGGATATGGCCTGTATTTTATTTACAAAATAAGTACGTTTATAGATTCTTGCTGTCAATTTCTGAAAAGTACCTTCATATTAAGTTCTAAAAACATTCTAATCTATATGTATAAAAATGAATCCCTTTTTACCTTAGTCACGCTATCACGTGTGAACGGCTGGACCGATTTCACTAATAATTTTTTTGGCCTCACGATCAGAGTGTCTAAGTAGCTAAATGTCCAATAGCGCAAAACGTCTAATGAGCAGTACGTCTAATTAGCAAAACGTCCAACTATCAGATGGTCTGTATTGCAGAACATCTATTTAGCAAATAGTCAGTTTCTCAAAATGAGTAAAATACTCAAGCACAAAATTCAACACACTAAGTAAGTATATAAAATCAAAGCCAGCCTTGAATTTTTGATGAACCTTGGCAACATCAATAGGATATTAGGTGAATAAATGCAGTTTTGCACTAATATCGTAATAATATTTAAGAGAGTACACTTGCTTTTTACTCCTCTGACCAACCACCAGCCAGAATTTGTTTATCAAATAAAAATTAACTTTTTTACAAATGACTAACTTTTTATCATGAGTGTACATTTAAAAACAGACTTTGCTAAATAGATGTTCTGCTATACAAACCATCTGATAGTTGGACGTTTTGCTACATAGACGTTTTGCTAATTAGACTTACTGCTCATTAGACATTTTGCGCTATTGGACATTTAGCTACTTAGACATTCTGATCGTGAGGCTTTTTTTGTCATAGTCAAGGAAGAGGGCGAAAAATTGGAAAATTTAAGAAAACGTGAGTGGGTCACTCACGCTTGGGAGTTATGACGACCGAAGACAATACTGGCGTAACGTGCTACGCCGACGATACCCTCGTCACGGCACGGGGTGCAACGCATCAGGAGGCAGCACTCAAGGTCACGACGGTCCTCGCCCAAGTCGTGCGTCGGATACGGCTGCTGGGACTAGAGGTGGCCCTGCACAAGTCCGAGGTTCTTTGTTTTCACGGACCTCGGAACGGTCTACCTGAAGGTTCCAGCATAACTGTAGGAGGCGTTAGCATGGGCATCAAGCCCTCGATGAAGTACCTAGGGATCGTACTTGATAGCCGATGGAACTTCATGAACTCAATAAACTTACCTAAAACACAGATACTGGAATACTGTACATAGTCTAGATATAAAATGGTCAGCCGCTTATGGAGACGGCAATGGATTTATCGCTTTTCGACTGAAATTTCTAACAGTTAGTTCGTATATCTACAGACTACAGTAATAGTTTGTATGATTCTCAATTGTTTGTTAAAGATGCCAGTGCCTTTATTAAATTACTGACATCCCCGTTGAATGGGTTAGCATGTTTATCAGCAAATAAATAAACAAACAACAAAACTTTCAAATATTTTAATATACTATTAGTAAGAACAAAGATATCCGTTTAGATTGAGGACCCACTTGGGGTTTCTTAATTAAATTAATAATATAGGTACTTAGTAGTAAGTTTAAAAATTTTGTAGCCTCAATCCTCGAATTTGTAGTATAATACTTCAAAAGTGATAAGAACATAAAGGTGGCTCCTCAATCTAAATGTTTAGATTGAGGTGCCACGTCAGAACTAGGAAAATGATGAATGAATATTTACCAAAATTATGTATGATTTAGTACCATTCGAGAGTAGTTAGTAGAAATAATCTGAGTTTTGTAGTATTAAAATTAAAAAAGTTATCATACATTATATTTACGTGGCTCCTCAGACCATTACTTACGAGTCGTCATTTTTCAAAGAAGCAGTAGTTTAAATGCGCTATTTCTCCGTCATTTAGTAGTATGTATAATAGTTTTGTAGGACAAGATTCAGTAATTAATAATGAGTAGATCAGGAGATATGGCACATTTTTACTGGCTCCTCAATTGAGATGCTTAAAAAAGTTTATTAGCCTCTAATTTACTTATATGTTTTGTTACAAGTCTTGTAACAAAATTTGAAACAAACACATCTATATTTTGTACTAAATGCCCGTATAATCCTACCATAATAAAAGTACGAAGTTCAAGAAAATTTACGAAGTTATTGGCTATCCTATAATTTCCCTACAATTTTTTTTGTGGTTGTCCATGAATTATTTTTATTACTTAATTTTTATATAAAAAAGACTGACTGACGGAAGGACAGCGAAGTTTCAGTAACAGGGTTACCGTTTTACTCTTTGGGTACGGAATCCTAAAAAGCAAGTAATCAATTCTAGAAATTTATTAGATATAGATAGATTTGAGAATAGTTTTGATTTACAATTGAACCTGGTAGGTGTCGATAGCTATCCCGGTGAACTTCATACCGCCAATCGTACCGACCGATTTGGTTAATTTTGGTTTTAAAATTGTTGTAGAAGTTCAGGGAAGGTAGGACGGCTAGTAATTTAATAGGAATTTTAATAGTAATTTAATCCAATAGACTTAATCGCGGTTTCTATATCTCGAAATCGGCTAAAACGTATAAAAAAGCTTAAAAAAAATTGTAGGAAATTTAATCCTCTACCTACAATATTGTGATACATACAAATAGCGAGAAACTCATAAAAAACGAGATATATGCTAAAACGATTTTTGTGACCTTTTGACCTCACATTTTAAAAGACGCGGACGCGGAAGGTAGGGTACCTTATTTAGGTATTGACAAAAGTTTTAGGGTGTATAAATTTAAGTTAGTACTAGTTTCCAGACAGATTTGAAGAATTCTGAGATTTTCGTTAATATTATTGGCCTATTATATTTGTTCGACAGCTCTTCGAAATATGGAAGAAGTTTATTTTCTGGATTCGAAGTAGCTTTCTTTTTTCATTTTCCAGGATAAAAAATCATTAAACCTTTTCTTAATCGTATAATTTTTATATTTTTCTGGTAGAAGATTTTAAACAACTAATGTAGCTGCATTCGGAATACCCGGCGGTGTTAATTTTGTTAAATTCCACATTCACTGTCGCTACTACTTTCCATTTTCATCTTTTTCTTTAAGAAATAATATCATGATACTGTTGAAACTCAGCGAAGGGCCTATCAGCGCGCATGCTTTCCTTGCAAAATAGCTGCTTTGAATTTTAAAAAAGAACTATAATAACAAATAGGTTATCATAACTTATATGTACCAAAAAGTTTTTTGAGAGTAGTCTGCCGCAATACAGCCTCAACTTAGACTTAAGCCTTTTTTTTATACACTGTACTTTAATTATTAATTACTTTATCATAAAATCTGTATCATAAAACAACTTTTTAGTTTTTATACTACTGTCTCATAATCATAGGCTTTATATGTCGTCAAATTTTGAAATCATAATTCGGACTTTTCAACCTTAGATTAGATAAAATAAATTTCTAAAATCAGTCGTCCTGTTTTCATTCATATAACATGGTCACCCTTAGTAGCAAATTGTTAAGGAAGTAAGTAATGGTCTGAGGAGCCACGTAAATATAATGTATGATAACTTTTTTAATTTTAATACTACAAAACTCGGATTTTGTCTACTAACTACTCTCGAATGCTACTAAATCATACCTAATTTTGGTAAATATTCATCTATGATTTTCCTAGTTATGACGAGGCTCCTCAATCTAAACATTTAGATTGAGGAGCCACCTTTATGTTCTCATAACTTTTGAAGTATTATACTACAAAATCGAGGACTGAGGCTACAAAATGTTTAAACTTACTACTAAATACCTATGTAAATTTCATTATGATACGAAATGTGGCTCCTCAATCTAAATGGACATTGAACAAAGTACTGAAATTTTAATGATCACATTAATTAATATAAATACGTAAACATAAGTAGTTGAAGTACCTACGGTTCTGATAGGTATTGATGATACCTAATCTACTTCTTCTCGCCGGGGACG
Source organism: Nudaria mundana (assembly GCA_963556515.1). NCBI lineage: Eukaryota > Metazoa > Arthropoda > Insecta > Lepidoptera > Erebidae > Nudaria > Nudaria mundana. Next base: position 36,847,126 of record OY748286.1, on the reverse strand, counting down.
TCAAACTCACTGACTTGCGCCTCCACCAGCTGCTTACTTCGTAACTTGATGATAGCGTGGCTCGGAACGTTCGGATCATCCACCTCGAACTCGATTAGACCTGTTACAAAGATAAATAGTAATCAACTATAGTTGCCTGCAGATCTGCCAGCTTCATTTCGGCAGGTGATTTTCATTACTGTTTTAGACTGTAATATCCTATTGGAATGTTATGAATATGCAGTAATTTATCTCGTGTCATTTGTAGTTCCGATCATGTCCGATAATTTATTTATTTATTTATTAGAAACCTTAACAGCTATTTAAACACATGACACATGATATAAGTTCAATAAAGATACTTTGGACACTTAGCCAATTACAAAGTTTCCCGACAAGTATAATTGTAGTAGTAAGTATAACGGGTACCACTTAATACATAATATAATATTATAACATGTAAATATAAATATCTATGTAACTAAAACTATATATATCATACAATTGTCGAGCTCTAAAGCGGATGTAACCGTTACACACATACGATTTCTTCTGTTTTATTATTGTATAGATAAGTTTAAGATGCTATATAGCCACACAACGTATTGTACAGTATTCTTAAGCTATGTGTGAATTATTTGTCTGTTATTTTTTCAATAGGTACCTACACAATTAAATAGTAAGTACCCAGTTATACAATAAGTAGTAAGCCATTAAACGAGTACCTATAAGAAGAAATTTGCTCACAATATTGAAATATTCTTCCATATCTAAAACAAATCCTTTTCAACAAGCACAATAAAATTTCAGAGACGCGCATGAAATAATGCAATCCATCACAATCCTGTCAAGTATTTTAGAAAGGTAAAAAATTATTCGGTAATTATTATGAAAATCGAATTATCAGTATGGCGGCTGCCGTGATGAATTATGATATAACACGTGAAATAATTCCATTATACAATCATACAATTACGAATATGAATAAATATCGTGAAGAGAACTAGTCGCAAAATTGGCTAAGTTTCAACGTTCGTAGCTACTTCGTAGCTAATGGTATGGTTTATACCGGAGACAGATACCAGCTACTATCATTTTAAAACACTTCAGATAGCTGAAGTGTTCACAATACAACTCAGATAGAACTGTAAGCAGTCTCTCGCAGTTTAGAATATATGAACAGATCTGTATTATTACTAGTGGTTCTGTGAACCGTAGACTTCGAGAGCGGCTTTGTTTAGAAAATTTCTTGTTCAATTTTCTTTATTACTTTTTCATTTGTCATCCAATCCAAAAAATATTATTCAAATGTTATTCATTGTAAGCAAGGAGGTGTGTGTGTGTGTAAAGTTTCATGCAAATCGGTTGATAAATACGGCCTCAATATGATCTGACAGAACCGGTAGATGTCGAGGTACAGACGAAAGAAATTCTCCCCAGTCTGCAAGTTGAAACGGAGACTTCAGTCGCTTCGCTCCCTCAGTCAATAAGAATTATTTTTAAATTATTGTATTGTTTTGGGCGCTTAAATAAAATAGAAAGGTGTAGGTACACCTATCTGAGATAATACAGGTTTACAGGTAGTTTGATGTCTTCCGGATTGGAGGGTAAGGCGAAAAGTTAACGGTTTCAGAGATATCCAATACATTTTTTTTTAAATACTTCGTTTTTGATCAAATAAAAAGAAATTACCAGGTCATTTAAAAATCTTTTTATTTGTAGGTATGCTATAAAATATAAATATCTTGATAAGCTGCAATATATTACAAAATACGTTAAATGTGAATTCTTCCCTATACCCGCCTGCCCGGAAGACATCGAATTACCTGTAACCCATACATAGATAATATCAAACCAAAGTCCTACCTCCTTCTGCTACTGCTTCGTCCTTAAAGTTTTCTTTCATCACATGAGCCAAGATCTGGTGGTAGAATTGATGAGCTCGCAATCTGATCTCTGGCGTCACCTCTATCTTTGTTATGCCTTGCATCAGAACATTTAACTTCTGCTTTGCTGTTAGTATAAGCTTGTCAACTGTACGAACAAAAAATATTTTAATATCGAATCGGTGTAAAGCTCCTCTTTTCTGACAAAAATATAAATAGAAATTACACGAAGAAGAACTATGTAGGACAAGATTACTTTTAACGTAGTACAATTCCGTACCTAAGCGTGAAACGGAAACTGAGACTTCGATGTCCGTCCGTCTGTCCGTCTATCTGTCCGTCTGTCCATCTGTCTGTCTCCAGGCTGTCTCATAAGCCGTGATAGTTGGAAAGTTGAATAAATTAAAATAATTAATATGTTAGGACAATTGACACAACGTCATCTAGTCTCAAACTTAGCTTATATACATTTTTTTTTTCACAAATAACAAACAAATTTTCAAATTTTCACAGTTTATATATGTCTATTGCCGCTATAACAACAAATACTAAAAATTCCACATTTTTAGTATTTGTTGTTATAGCTGCAGTAAAATCAATATTTAGTGGGGCTCCCATACAACAAATGTAATTTCTTTTGATAGATATATATTTATATATTTTGATAGATGATACGGAACCTTACGTGCGTGAGTCCGCCTCGCACTTGGCCGGTTTTTATTTAGGTAATAATGTTTTCGTACTAACAGTCATCTTCTAGTTCAGGTACTTCTTGGAGCACATCCTCGAGTGCGTACTGAAGTGCTGGAGGAACATTTTTTAATTTTCTCGGAGCGCTTGAGACACCTAGAACAAATCATCTGCTAATTCACTCCTGCTCCCTCTTGCCGCCCACGCCACGTAATAGGGAGCGATCGTCCTTTACCATAGTGTTCTTTCAAGGTACTACGGCCCGTTCTCTTCCTCGTGGTTTCTCTAAACCCGTAAAAGCCACGTTGGAAACCGCACAGTAATATTGACGTAAAATCCACATTAAATTTAATCCTGTAATTTTCATGTAAAGCGATTTTTTTTTTAATTCCGCGGCCCATATCGCCACGGCCGCTCAAACGTCCGTTGCCGGGCGTCTCTGGTTAAAAGCAGAAGGTATTTCCAGTGGCGCCCGGCGATTATGTAAAGCCCTTAACAAACCTACTTAATCTAATCTAATCTATAACATAATATATTGTATATATATCATACCGGGTGTTACATAAGGGTTATATCAACCTGAATACACCCCCATGAGCTGCTCGTCCAGAACGCATTTCGATATGTGGCGACCGCCAAGCAAGAAAAAAAGTTCATGAAAAAAATACATTATTACCGAATAAAATACTCTTGTTTCAACATCACCAACATAAACATATAACATAGCATCACGCCTTTTTCCCGAAGGGGTAGGCAGAGGTGTGCAAACACACCCACATCTCGCCAGCTATGTTAGGTCCCATGTAATAGGGGGCGAGCCTATTGCCATCTACCGGGCACAAGTTCCAGACTCTGGGATAATTATCTGGATAAAGTTCTAAAGAGAATTATACATTTTGATCAACACTAGCTAAAATTAGCTGATACGGTCATCGACATCAAGTAGGTTGTACAAATAATGCGCGCCTGTGAAAAATCTTCTCTTTCTCTCCTGGTAGGAACATTTTGTCTCTGTTTCGCATCAAAGGAGTGTGTGTGATAGTGACTGTGTTGTGTAGTAATGGCTCTGAGTAACGGAGAGTATTACGAGATGATGCTTTGTGTAGGAGCATCAGAAGGCAATTTGAGCGCGAGACTTTATTTTTATGTGGATACCTAAAAAAATACTGTGTACGGAGTGAAGTGCGAAACGGAGCAAGAAATGAAATTGCGAATTGAAGCCGCATTTAGCACTGTTACCCAAGAAATGCTACGAGCTGTGCGGAGCAATATGCGCCGACGAGTATCTTTGTGCACTGGGCGGCAAGGCGGGAATATTGAACCTTTCCTTTAAACAGGCAAGTTTTGTCTAAAATTGGGATAAATAAGGGTACTACAAAGGCTTTATTCTCACTTGCACGTGGTGCATCAGTCGAACCACGGACGAGGATCAGGGAACATAACTATGTGTTGGTAAAAATTTTATTTACAAAAACAAAAATAATCCTTTAAGGACGCCGACAAAAGACGCCCACACCGCCCCGTGACGCCCGCGGCGAAGCCGCTAAAGGTACGTACCACGCGCTCATTGTCTATACTAGTCAAGTACTAGTGTTGGGATACGTTTGTTTTGATTTGAAATAACGCATATTTAACTTACTTTTCTTTTTGTTTGGCTGTTGCCACATTTCAAAATGCGTTCTGGACGACAAACTGATGGGGGTGTCTTCAGGTTGATATAACCCTTATGTAACACCCTGTACCTTGTCCAGCCATAACTTTTGTTACACATGAAATTGCAATTTTTTTTAAATGAAGTAATGTAATATTATTAAAATTTATACCTACATATTTATTAAAGTCTTAGCAAAAAATTAAAATATAATTTATTCGAAATGGCCACCTTGGCTTTTACATTTATGCAGTCCTTTAATCTGTTTGGCCACAAATTTATGGATTTACGCACTGTTTCCAAGGGAAATTTTGCCACTGCTTGCTCCAAAGATTTTTTAAGAGACTCAATTTCGCCGTGTCGTTTAGAGCAGGCCATGTCCTCTAAAACTGAATATAATTTGTAGTCTAAAGGGTTGAAGGTGTGGGCTAGATGAGGGCCAGTCTTAAGCTCTTATAAAGTCCGGAACGTTGGTTTCTAGCCAGGCTTGGGTAGTTCGTGCCTTATGACCAGGAGCAGAGTCCTGCTAGAAAGTCCACGGTATATGTTAAAAAGTCACAACATGATCACGACACTTTGGCTGAAGTTTTCACTCCTTTTTCCCAAAAATGTAGTTTTGTGACTCTCTGATAAGACGCTCCACCAAACCATCACTGACGCAGGATGATGACCACGTTGTACCTTTCCGACCACTTGAGCAGCTTCCTTAGAACTGTGAGCGTACACTTTATCATTTTGCTTATTGTAGTGTTCTTCAATCGTGAAAACTCTTTCATCGGTAAAGAGGATATTTCTATGCCTTTCATCTGCGTATCGTGACAGAATGCGCTTTGATCGATCCACACTCTTTACTCGTAAAGATTGATTTAGGGCATGTCTGTATATCGACGATAAGCACCGAGCTTCAGATCTTGTTTTATAGTACGTGACAGAGTCCTAGCGGGAATCTTCATTTCTCGCGATAAGATTTTTTGCTTCCTTATGGGGTTTCGACGAATTCTGGCTTTAACAGCATTAATAGCCTTTGTAATTCTAACACGCGGCCGCCCCGATCTTTTCTGGTCTTCGACAGTAGAACTGTTGTTGTATCTATTGATAGTACGATATACGAACATACGGCTGATACCAAGTTTTTGAAGTGTCTGGAATATGAGCGACGGCTCCATACCCACTTTGTGCAAGGCGATCACTGCGATCCTATTTTCTTTAACACTCCATTCCATATTGTAATTCGATAATGAACACGAAAATATATGTGAAAGGGCGCTAAATCGAAAGAAGTTTTTAAAATAATATACGTGTTCCAAAGTCAACATATACTTAATTAAAAAGTTGAAAAAAAAATAAAAGTTTTAATGTATTATTTTAAAAGTATTTATGGCCAGGCTAGTTATATATACGTGTGCCGTCGCTGCAGCTGCATCGGCTGAAGGCCTCAAACGGCGTAAATATGCTAACCTAGCAGGTTATTAAATATTTGAGCCGTTTGGAGTTGAGACACTGGGTTCATGGAGTCCGAGCGCTCGCCGCCTTTATAAAGATATATTTATTGCTAAACGCTTAATCGATGCTTCTCTGGACCAGAAGGCTGGCTATTTTCTGGCCCAAAGAATAAGCATCGCCATCCAACGTGGCAAAACAGCCTGCTGGCTGATGTTGCCTGTTCCCAGTCAGCAATGTCGCGGAGGATTTTTTAAACGATATTTTGTAGTGTTAATATGTATATTGTAATTCATAAAATATATACATATACTATATGTATATATGTCTATTAAAGCACATAAACGAAGCTCAAATTGAAGCAACATTTATATCCTTCTATTTCCTCAAAATACGATGGACAAAACGTTATCGTTATTTATGAAGCTATTCCGATTGAGTCGGGGTTGCGGCCATCAGGTACTTAGGTAGTTAAACCAACATCAAAGTTCTCTATTTGATTGCTATCAGAATTTAATCCGACACGCTGCGCTCGTGGCTGCATAGACGTTACGTAATTTCATGCACCTAATACAAAATATCAATAGGATGAAATCTATTCCACATATAAATTGCCTTCGGATGTAAATTCAAGGCTAATTTGTGACACATACCAGCTCAAAGTCGAGTCAAAAACGAGGCGCATTGATAGATGCAAGTGATCTGATTCGACGAACAGCGAGTCAAAGCCAGTCAAAGGGCTTTGAGAACTACCATCCGCCCACGTTCTTGTTTGAAGTGCAATAAAATCGCACTTTCGTGTCACGACAAAGGAAATTGTAGCAAAACGAAACTCCGCTACGAAAATTAAACGTTTATGAACTTTCATCATAGTTCTCATAGCCCGATTTATTCGTACTGTTTCAGAACAAAGTGAGTTACGCTATTCTAACTGTGTCTATTCTATGAATTAGTGACCGCAATGTGGCATTTCACCTGAGAATGCTTTATAGTCACACATATTTTTGGTTATCTAGAACCCTCGGGCAGAACCAACTACATAACTACACTTCAAAGCTTGTCATTGTATGACCTTTAAAGTAATATCTGGGTTAATTTAAAACTGATGCCAAATTTCAAAAATAAGATCTAAAGGTAAAATATAAAGGACGGAAGGAAAATATAAGGATTTCTAAATAAGTATGTTCCCTCTATTTATTACTGACCAACGCTAGAGAGTAGCTCGTTGATTTGTTGGAGAGACGTCCTCAACTCGATAAAGATCCGGCCTCTATCGTCCAGTTTCATCGCCAGTGCCTGTTCCTCTCGATTTTCAGCTTCTGTTTGCTCTTGAAGTTGCTTTTTAGCGGCCCGGTACCTACGGGAAATATAATACAATGTTTTTTATACTGTGTGTCTTACAAAGATGCGAGAGGAAATGCCTAAGTATTTGGTGCAACTGCCGATCTTTGAGAGTAACAAAAACTTAAATAGTAAGTAAGAAAGAAATATCTATTCATACAATTAAATCTTTCGCCATAGTAGGACTAATAGGTTGTTATAATCATGGCCCTTTTGAAACTTAAACTCGTAGCAAGATATTGACGTAACGAGTGGAAGTGTAAGAGAAACCGTAGTAAAACGTCTTACTTAGTGGGTACAGTACATAGACAGCTTAAGAGATGAGAGATGTAATGTATACAATTCTCGAGTCAGTGTTTGTCAAACTGAAACGGCTTCTCCGATTCTTATGAATTTTTTTGTGCATATGTGGTAGGTCGGAGAAACACTCGTAAACTATTTTTTAAACCCCTATATAACCCTAAATGTTTCGCTTATAGGTACTTATCAATCTTATCATTTAATTTTATATCTAACTAACGGACGCCCGCGGTTTCGCCCGGTTGACAAATATTATACTTACACAAAAACTTTTCTCAAGAACCCCTCTATTCATTGATGAAAACCGCATCAAAATCCGTTGCGTAGTTTTAAAGATATACAGACATACAGACGGAAGCGAAGCTGTTTTATAATTGTATATATATATATGTATAAATAATATGTAGGATGATAGGTAAGTGTTATGTTTGCAATTATGTAACATATGGGTACAGACAAACTTTACCCACAGTATAATATTATGTGAGATAGTTTGTGTGAACTTCATATTTGTGTTCAGAAAATGATATATCGTATGACGAGGTTTCAGAAGCAATAGTAATTACTTCGTTCGTCGGGGTCGCTAGTGGGCGGACGATATAACTGGTATTGGTATAACAGGAAACCTTGTAACATGGCTCCGCTTGCTCGAACTAACTTATATTAGTTCATTTGCCAACCGAACGTTATACTAACATGTATTTACAAACGAGTTAGAAACACGTATTTATTAACAGAATAGAACATAGTACGTAGGTTTTATAATGAGATTCTGGAATATTAATGGAGCGATTCAAAAGATCGTTCCACTGTAGATCGATGCTAGGAGTACCTACCCTGTCAGCGCAAGTGTTTCCTTCCAAACGCGACTGGGCACATCATTAGGCCGCCAACTTGAGAGGCCACTTTCGACAGCACTTTCGATGTTAAGAAAGTGCCCAATTTTAGTAGTGCTAGTGCCCAAAAGTACAAACTCACGCGGAAGTGGCTTCTTGGCCGACATTCTTGAGGTTGTCCAACATCAGCATCGCATGCTTCCTGTCGTCAATTAGAGCGTCCCGCTTTTTACTGTTCACGTTCAGCGCCAGAGTGAGTCGTTCCGTCTGGTACCGCTGCTCTTGTAGCCTTTACTTACAAATATCATATTTTAAAACCATATTATCTATTGTACAATACAAATATGTTTTTTTTTGACCGAGCATCCACATTTCGAGCCAATTTAATACATACCTACCTACTTGACAATTTTACCCCTCTCGTCTGTCTCTCCTTTGAACGTTTCGGTTAAGCGGCCATTTTTTTATCGGATTTCTACGCAACTTGGCATAAGTGTTCTATGATTCAAAACAATAATCTAGTGTTTGTGTCTGTTTCTCGGTGACTTCCCCAGAGACTTATTATACGCCCAAAAATCGTCAATAATATTGTGGGTGTGTGTATTTGTTTTATCGATAAAAATGCTTTGTATCGGAGGTTAGATGTTTGCTATTTTGTATTTAGAAATATAAAAGTGTACCTTCTTCTTAGCATAATTTGGGCAAGATGATCTTGTGTAAAAATGTCCAAAATTGCCTGGAAGCCGTCGTATGCAGTTTTGTATTCAGTTTTTATTGCAGACCTTACCTTGGTAGTATTTGGTCGAAAGTGGAGACAAGAGTGGCCTTCTGCAATCGCTTACAAATTGACATAACTTCTTCAATCTCCCAGTGCACTGAGCGTTTACTGTCCACGTCCTCGTTTTCGTACAAGTCATCCAGATTCGCTGCTTCCTGATCAAAACTTAAAGTTAGTTTACAGTTAGTTTACAGTATAGCTTAGTTAAAGTTAGAATGGGGGGACCCACTAGCTGTCCCGGCGAACTTAGTAACGCATTTTTTTTCAAAAGAACTGTCGTGACCAAACTATATAGGGACTATTAAAAAATGGTTGGTGAGAGAAGGGTGAAAATTTAGGGTTTTATGGATTTATTAATGCCACATTATTAAAAAATAAAATATAAAAATTGTCAAAAAATATGTTAGGGGTGGTATCACTTAGGGGTATGAAAAATGGATAAGTATAGTCTCAGAACTACTGAATATGCATATAATATTTCATAAAAATCGGTCGAGCCGTTTCGGAAGATACTCCTCCTAACTCCTAACTAACACTGTGTGACACGAGAATCTTATATACTCGTATAAGATGTGTTATATGAGAAGTGTTAATCTAGGTATGTTTTCAAAGGATTGTACCGAATCGTCCATTAGGTACTGTACCCACTTATTATATTATGCACAGAACTCGAAACGCATTGAGCATGCTAGAGATCTTTGTAGGTTAACAGAAATTTCTGAAATCATGTGGTAGTCGCTCGTTGTAAAAGGCCACGAAAGTAAAAAGACCATTTTCGTATAAACTCAGTCTGTACAACTGGTGAAGGGTGCAAAATAAGGCAAGAATAGAAGGAATAGAAGAATTTCCTGTTCTAGCAAACAAGAAACGCGTTAGTCGCCTGGTGGTAGAATTTATTTCCAGTTCAGTCCTGGACCTGGTTACTGATGACTTTTTTGCAATTTTAATAATAAATTTTAAGCGGAACCACACAGTGGATCACTTTCAAATACTTACAAACGATGTTTTAGACAACGAGTGCAGAGAGGCAATAAGTGCAGAATTAACACGATTTACCTCTTTTCGTATTAAATTCGGAAATGAATTTGTCAAAAAGGCAACTTCGCGGCGAGCCAACTTCAATGTGCGCTCTCTTTCTTTCATGTTAGTTTTGATTTCCTGTTCTAGCTTGCTATACTCATATTTTCTATCATCCAAATACTCCATAGCGAGTTGACCCATCTCCGTAGCCCCCATGAGGCACTTGCCTTGGGCACGGCAGTCTAATTTCAACGCTTCAAGAACAACAGTGAAGTACGATGAATCCTGTAACAATACTTTAATGTAGGTACAAAAAGCCTTTCAATGTAAAATCAAATGCAAATAATAGAAAAAAAAATATATATTGCTAAAGAAACAACCTGTTTACAATATCCTCTTTGAACGTTTATTGTTAACCATTACGACTGTTTTAGTTGGATTTAATAGAAAGAATTATTTCCATTTATTTGTGTATCTAACACCTACAAGGCTTTTAAGAATTTTTAAAAGCAGTGAAATAAAGTATCTTATTGTGTCGGGTATGTCTCTTGCTCGACTTGTAAACGGATTTTTACTCTCTCACTCACTAAGCGGGAAGCCACAGAATAGAACGGTAATTAAATTCCGATTGACTGCTCTGTGTTGAAGCGCACTATTTTGGAACACGGATGTTTTTTAAGTACTACAGATATTAAAACTGAATATTATTCGATAACTAAATGCATGTTATTTAAATGGATAAAAATACATGTAAATTCTTGTGTGTTATTAAAAGACCACAAATTCTCAAAAGACCACCAATATTTGTTCATAGTTTACAGATAGGTAAGAGCTTAAAAACAGAAAATTTACACACACTTTTAATGAAGTGAAATTACAGCGAAATGTCCTTCGACATATCGAGCAATAGCTGAAAAGTATTTCAACTATTGTAGCGGCAATCTAAAAATCTTTAAATAGTTACCTAATTAGACAACTAAGGCATTTTAAACATATTTTCATGCGATCAAACCATTTTTTAAAACAGGAGGACCACAGATCTGAAGGCATGTTTTCTACGTGCTGATTGAACGCTATCACTGCCTCTTCGGAGTTGGTAAAAGTGAAACCTCTCATCAAATCTTTGATTTTGGGGAAAATACAGAAATCACAGGGATATGATACAATGTCATAAACAGCATTAGAATGTCCGTGGTCGTACTTCAGTAGCATCTGTGAGCAACATTCCACTTGAGCCCGCTTCTGCTCCGCTGTCAGTTCGTGAGGGATCCAACGACAACAAAGTTTCCGAACTTTCAATTCTACGTGTAAAATTTTCTGGATTTGACTCATACCAATCCCCAATAGTCCTCGAAATGTTTCATAGGTAATCCGCGGGTTTTCTTCAATTAATCGCTTAACAGTAGCAACATTATTTTCGTTGACGGCAGTTGAAGGCCGCCCTTCACGAAATTGGTCATGTAAAGAAACTCAACCTCTCTCAAATTCAGCAAACCATCGCCTCACGGTGCTCAAACAAGGTGCTTCTCTCCCAAAAGCATTTTGAAGACGAGCGGCACAGTCTTGCGGAGAGAGAGAACTTATAAAATCATAAAAAATCATCGCTCTAAAATCTTTTCGACTTAATTCCATTTTCGTTGCATACGTAGAACTGTGATGTGTGATAAAAAACAATTGACAACTGATTTCCCGCCAATTGTTTTTTTTTATTACTAAGAAGGTTGCAACGTTTAGAAAAATATAACATTCGAAATTCAAATAGTTCCGATTAGCTAGAAGTGCAAAACTTTTAGTGTGCCCCATGTATCTGTGTTTATACTCAGGTACCTACACATCGACGGTGGAAAGGAGAAACGAATGAAACGCCATTTGGCCACTTGTTCAGCAGAGCAGTTTAAATTTTAACAAAAATGATCATAACTTCTTTGTTTATTAAATGGATTTTTTTCAATTTAGTCAGTAGATTCAGTTTTTAGTGCTGTACATTTTGTATTTAATATAAATTAATGAAAGTCAATCAATTACTTAAGAAAAACGTGGCGTTTCATGTATATGACATTTTGAGTAAGCAGGGAAAAACACTTCATAGGTGTTCAAGAAAAGAAACTTGAAAGTACAAATTAATTCATTCACCATATCTTCGTAAAAATAGGAGGGAAAAATTATTTTAAATACCAAACCAAATTAAAAACATAGAAGGATAAATGCTTCAATTCACTTCGATGAAAAGAAAGATATAGTACATGGGCCGTAGAACATTGAAAAATATTGATTAACAGCAAGCTCATTTTTCGTAAGTAGCTTTATTTTATCGAGTCTCCCACATAATATATCTCAAAAAGAAATCTCAAATCAGGTAGCTAACAGAGTTATCCAGTTAAAATATTCGGAACAAAATTGTAAGGTTGCATTAATTCTTATAGAGCTGCAAAGTGGTGCAGGTCTTAAGTACATCATTATAAATCAAATATCAAAAGTTCCCATCGATCCGACTTAAGCTAAAAAAGTTATTCAAGGTTGAAAAGTTAAAAAGTTAATAGTTTTCGGTTTTTTGGATTTTTCTCGTATACAGTGAATTATATCAAATATTGGTTTTGTACAAAATTGTAGATAACAAAATAACCTACAAATAATTCCTGACAACTTTTTTCCTAGGAATTACCATTTCTGAGAGATTGCGGTTTTTAACGTCCAACTAGCTATAGTCTACACGCAATGCTGGTCTGCTCCTATTATTTCTGTCGTGATGTTATATAGCCTATGTTACTCGCTAAAAATGTAGCTTTAAATTACCGAAAGAAATTTTAAAATCGGTGCTGTAGTTTCTGAGGTATCACCTTGTCCCGTACAAACTTTGTCCATTCACCCCTTTAGGAGTAGAATTTTGGAAAGTCCTTTCTTATCGGAAGTACACGCCATATAAAAAAAATAATTTATTGATCTTATGCGATTATGAAAATTAAGGGAAAGGGATTTAGGTTAGTAATTGATCTTGTTTATTTCCTTGTAATATATCCTTCATGAAATTGTTGAAGATTTGTTGAAGATTGTGTCAGTGTACATAATTAATTAAAGGACTTTTATCCTTATTTGTTACACAGTAAATGATTAAGTACTCAATTAATTAATCATTAATAACTGATACGACATTCTTATTAAAAAGTAGAAAGGGAATAACAACTGAAACGCCATGACTGGTACTTTACTTTCGAGGAACAATACGTGTTACGACACTTTAAGACATAACTTATCGGGGAAAAAGCATTGAAAGACCAAATTAAAAATTAATAAATTAAAAAAAAGGGTAAATTGCATGATATGGGATCTTTGTAGAAAAAAAGTTTCGCTCATTAACTTAAAAGTCACTTACAACATTTTAAAATTAATTTATTGATATTGTTAAAAAAATATATCATAAAACGGTCGTTTAAAGGGAGGGTCTTTTTAAAATACTCACTTTTGTACTTTAAATGAAACGCCAAAAAGTGCTTCCGATTGACTTCTAACCTAGACAGATCGATAGAGAATACAAAACTCTAAGGAACTGTATTTAAAACTCATTTTCGACCAAAGTGGCGTTTCATTTGTTTTGCCTTTCCACCGTCGACATGTAACACATGGCGTAAAAAAGTTGATTACAATGTTTTTTTGAATTTTGTAACTTTAATACTTAAATAAATATATTTGGATAGTCTCACACAACCTCATCTAGCCCAAACTAAGGTATAAGCTTGTACTAAGTAATCTAGAAATACATATTATTATTATACATAGAAAACACCTAAAGAAATATTTGCAGATCACACAAATATTTGATTCGACCCGGGAATCGAACCCGAGACTCCGGAGTCGAAAGCCGATGCACTACCGACCACGCTACCGTAGCAGTCAATTTAGTATGATATTTTTTTTAAATTTAATCTTGTATTTCCGTAATAATTCGGGTGTCGGTTGTTGCTGACAGGGGTGTCAATGGATTTGCGAGACAGGAAGGGAATGTTGTTCCTTGATATTAGCGTCAGTAGCTTTTAGCCTAAGTATCTGTTTGCCTAAGTCGCCATTTGCCTTCTTCGCATAAGGATTAATTCTCTTTATACCTAAATTTTATATGGTCTATATTGCGTTATGCCTATAGATATATACAAGCTGATGACCTCCTGATGGCTCCACCCGCATAAATTAGTACTTTCGCATTTATAATATTAGTTATAAGGATACATATAAAACTTGAGAGGTGTCAAGGGACACCCGGATGGAACGAAGTTTCTGTTTCTTTCCTTTCGATTAATAATATAATATATATTCCACACGCTGGTGGAATGCTCAGCCTGAGCGAGTCAGCACCGGGACCTCGTTGTGGGCCTGGGCGTAGTTACTATCTCACTGGAAACCATGCTACGAGCCATGGTCTCTAGCGAGAGCCAGTGGAACGCAGCCGTTTCCTTCTGCGAGCAGGTTATGCTCGTGAGTGAGGCGGCCGGTAGGGTGAGGGAGCGTATCCTCCCCGCTGAGTTCCTTTTGAGGGATCCATATCGATAAACTGCAAAGACAACCTGATTAAACCATAACACCCACCACCACTATTGTCAATATGCATACAGCGCCATTTATGTATTTACGAGTTGAAAAAGTTTTTAGAGTAAAAAGACACTATACGCAAGTCGTCACTTTATTATTTACCACAGAAACGGTTTCAATAATACTGTAACTAAATAAATGGCACTATATTGAAAATGTAATTTTATTACTTACTATTGGAATAGATTCTTAACGAAAATTACATTTAAAACGGCAATAAACATAAAATGCCACTGTTTTACTCACCGCAACGTGTGTTCCCTCCAAAATCCTTATTTGAACTGACGTGACGTCAATTGTCATAATGCCACTTTTTGAGTTAGTAACGGTACATTTCGGTTGAAAGTATAAAGTGACACTAGTGATGACTAGTGACCTCTAGCTAAAAGTATCCGAACTATGAAAATACCTGTCTTTGCAATCGAAAGATTTCCTTTACCGGAATGTAGATGTCGTTATAGACCAATATTAGTATTTTTGGGGTAGTGCCACGTTTGTTTTCAATGTGCGATATTTATACGTATAGGCAGACAGAAACACGCGCACGCCCCGCCCGGCTTTCGCAACGCGCGATAAGGAACTTCTGTCCCTTCGTCCAGCATACTCACCATGGAATCCTGATATTTCATGAATGCCAAAAAATAGTGCTGAAATAGTGCTAATTAGTGCCCGAAGGAAAAAAAGTATGTGTGTCAGCTCCGACGCACGACTGGAGTTTACTCCTTAAGTACGAGTATCTAACCATAACAAATTAGAAAGTTGCGCACTAGAGGTGCGCACCAAAAACGTGACACGATTTTCGTTACTTGTTAGTAGGTTTTACCCCTCGGATTTTTCTCATACCGCGCGCCTTATATATGAAAATCGATTCTTAAGGCGTAAACTCCAAAAATAGTGCTCTTATACTTAAGAAATTACAGCCATAGTTCGATGAGTATGCTGGACGAAGGTTTCTTGAAATATTTCCCAAAAAAATGTCTGGGCACTAATAGTCTCTTGCAGCCAATAAAATTAATAAAATAGGTAGGTACCTATTTGAGATCTTGACAATTTGTAAAAAGGAAATATATTATAGTTTTTTTTCAGTGTACAATTTTTTAAATTTACAAGATCCAATAGTTCTACTAATAAAAGGTTTAACATTAAAAACATTTTTAATTACTTACATTATTTATTACTAATGTAATGAAATGATTTATTTATTTGTATAGGTCACTAAATGGCTCTTACAAATGTCAGTAGGTACTTAAAATAAAAAAAATGTCATTGCTTTTATATTTACATGTACTGCCAGATTCGCAAAGCAATAAGTAGAACCGAGAGAAAGAACCTGGCAATAAAACTCTCGGTCACTCTTTTTCAATAATTAACTCATTTATACATTTTCTTAAGACTAAATGTGGACGAATGTACATTGGTACAAAGTCAAAAAGGGCGTGTATAATGCACCAAAAAAAATATAAGTATATAGTCACCAAAGTACAAAATATGCTACAATTACGGCATTTTAGGAGGCGCCTGCACCATGCTCAAGCCAGACACTTTTATCGTTAAGGTAATCAATTTTCTTATAATATGCTTTTTGACATAAAGTGGTCTTTATAAAGGTTTTAAATTTATTGTCGGACATACAAAGGACCGATTCAGGCAATTTATTATAAAAGCGTATACCTTCCCCCTTGAAAGAATGACTAACCTTGCTAAGCCGATAACACGGAGGGAGTAGTTTATTTTTATTACGTAGATTTCTGTCTGTAACGTCACTTACTTTAGTATAGCTAGATATATTTTTCCTGACATACAGTATGTTATGAAATATATATTGGGAAGCTACAGTTAAAATAGTAATATCTTTAAATCGCTCCCTAAGAGAATCTCTCTTACCTAAACAATAAATTAAATAAATGTAACTACTTTGCAATATTCCGCCACATGCAAATTACCCAACTCTCGTATTTATTCATGCACAAGTCCGCCCTCCAAACCCACTTAGGCCGAAAGAATAGAGAAATAATTTTGAAAATAGAATAAATATGAGAGTTGTGTTATCGTGCAAAAAATAATAAAAACCTCGACACGTGTTTCATCAGGAGATGTCGATGGCTCGGCGCACGGCGACTGAATGAGCCACAACTCGTAAACCGCACCTATTTATATCCTAGGTTTTTTATTTCTACCCACAACCATAATACCAAATTATTTTATGTCTACCCACCACCGTTGTTTGAATGACGTATACCTACCCGCAGCAAAGGGGAAGAGGCGAAATTAAGTTGATCATTTAAAATATTAGGGTTCAAGCGTCTATGTTTGTAGATTTCTAATTGTTCCAAAACCGAAAGCCTCAGTCCTTTGTTGCAGGTGTGCAGAACGTCATAAGTGTGAGGATTAGGTAGGGAGTGACCGGAATCCAACAAATGTTTTACGAAATGAGACCGTTCTGGGCGATTGTTTCTAAAAGCTGATATATGTTCTTTATACCGCGTCGCGAAGCTACGGCCGGTTTGGCCAATATAAACACCCTCACAATCCCCACACTTAAGCCTATACACACCTGACCTCCTGCCATCCCCAATTTTCTCCTTAACATTGCAAATGTTTCTCCGGATAGTGTTGTCCGTTCTAAACGCGACATGAATATTATTTTTACGCAAAATTTTGGCAACTTTATCAGATATCGGACCTAAATAAGTTAGACTAGCTCTATACCGATGGACGTCACGATCCGGGGGAAAAGCATATAGTAAACTACGCGTAATTGAGGCTCGCCGCCTTCCAACTAAGTTGTCCACAAGCTTGGTACTGTAACCATTAGATTTAGCAATTTGATAAATAATATTTAATTCGCGGTTAAAATTTATTTGAGAAAGTGGAACCGAAAATAGCCTGTGAACATAGCTGTGGAAGGCGGCAAGCTTGTGCTGCCAAGGATGACACGAAGTAGCAGGAATTACTGTGTCAGTATGAGTGGGTTTGCGAAAGATCCGGAATTCATGCCCGGGTGGGCATGAATTCCGGAAAACTTTTTAGTGGGGTCCGATCGTAGTACCACAAAGTCGTCGGTCTGTAGAACATCATCGACTTTCTGGTTATAGTCATCACGCTCCAAGACAACAATGCTGTTGCCTTTATCGGAGTTTTCAATTCAACAACAAGTACTATCTATTTAAGCATGGACTGGCGATGGGTTCACCTTTGAGCCTATTTCTGGCCGATGTTTTTATGGATAGGTTTGAAAATAGTTACATTGTAGGTAACGAAAACATCCATTATTATTATAGGTACGTTGACGGTATATTGTTGTGTTGGCGGGGCACCGATGTGGAACTTACGGATTTCTTATCTCATTTGAATAGTGTTCACCCTAAAATCAAATTCAAACTCGAGTTAGAGAAGGATAGGTCCATAAATTTCTTAGATTTGACTATTACTAGAAATGAGGGTGGGCATGAATTCCGGATCTTTCGCAAACCCACTCATACTGACACAGTAATTCCTGCTACTTCCTGTCATCCTTGGCAGCACAAGCTTGCCGCCTTCCACAGCTATGTTCACAGGCTATTTTCGGTTCTACTTTCTCAAATAAATTTTAACCGCGAATTAAATATTATTTATCAAATTGCTAAATCTAATAGTTACAGTACCAAGCTTGTGGACAACTTAGTTGGAAGGCGGCGAGCCTCAATTACGCGTAGTTTACTATATGCTGTTCCCCCGGATCGTGACGTCTATCGGTATAGAGCTAGTCTAACTTATTTAGGTCCGATATCTGATAAAGTTGCCAAAATTTTGCGTAAAAATAATATTCATGTCGCGTTTAGAACGGTCAACACTATCCGGAGAAACATTTGCAATGTTAAGGAGAAAATTGGGGATGACAGGAAGTCAGGTGTGTATAGGCTTAAGTGTGGGAATTGTGAGGGTGTTTATATTGGCCAAACCGGCCGTAGCTTCGCGACGCGGTATAAAGAACATATATCAGCTTTTAGAAACAATCGCCCAGAACGGTCTCATTTCGCAAAACATTTGTTGGATTCCGGTCACTCCCTACCTAATCCTCACACTTATAACGTTCTGCACACCTGCAACAAAGGACTGAGGCTTTCGGTTTTGGAACAATTAGAAATCTACAAACATAGACGCTTGAACCCTAATATTTTAAATGATCAACTTAATTTCGCCTCTTCCCCTTTGCTGCGGGTAGGTATACGTCATTCAAACAACGGTGGTGGGTAGACATAAAATAATTTGGTATTATGGTTGTGGGTAGAAATAAAAAACCTAGGATATAAATAGGTGCGGTTTACGAGTTGTGGCTCATTCGGTCGCCGTGCGCCGAGCCATCGACATCTCCTGATGATGCCCCTGGTTGGGGGCGAAACACGTGTCGAGGTTTTTATTATTTTTAGCACGATAACACAACTCTCAAATTTATTCTATTCTCAAAATTATTTATCTATTCTTTCGGCCTAAGTGGGTTTGGAGGGCGGACTTGTGCATGAATAAATACGAGAGTTGGGTAATTTGCATGTGGCGGAATATTGCAAAGTAGTTAGATTTATTTAATTTAACTATGGACTTCCGAAAAGTAACGCCTGATAGTATTAACTTTATATAAACAATAAATGGCACGGACTGCCCTCTTTTGTAATATAAAAATTGTTTCTATATCTGCCGCATTTCCCCAAAGTAGTATTCCATAGAACATCAAGCTATGGAAGCAAACTAGCCTAGCAGTAGCTACATCTGTCAACTGCCTAATCCGTCTCACAGCATACGCAGCAGAGCTAAGCTTATTAGCTAAAATGGTGATATGGTCACCCCATTGTAATTTAGAATCTATTGTTATTCCTAAAAAGGTAGTGCTATTTACAAATTCTAACCTTTGGCTACCCAGCACTATTTAAAGTTACCCCCTAGTTTAATTAAAAACTATTTCACAGCTTTTGTTAACAGTCATTATCTTCTAATATATTATTTATATTGTTATACCTACCATTCAAAATAAGACTATCATTAGTACAACAATCAAATAAAATCAATTTTAAATAGAAATAAATGTCGTTTCAAATACGAGGGTGGATTGAAAAGTAATCTGCGTAACGAAGAAAATAAATACATAATAAATGAAATATATTTTTATTTTTCAACGTAATCACCATCAAGTTCAATGCACTTTTGCCATCTTCCCCTCCAAGCATTTAGTCCGTTGAAAAAAAAAGATTCTTCCTTAGAGTCAAAATATGCGTCTACTGCTGCTTTGACCTCGTCATTTGTCAAAAATCTTTGACCTCCCAAGTGCTTTTTTAGGTTAGGGAACAGAAAAAAGTCTGACGGTGCCAGATCAGGTGAATAAGGTGAATGCGGTACCAGTTCAAAGCCACAGTTGTGAATTTCTGCCATTGATTGGACAGACGTGTGAACACGAGCGTTATCTTGATGAAACAGGACTTTTTTTCTGTTCGTTCCTGGACGTTTTTCTTTTATTCCCTGTCGTAAACGACGTAGTAAGGTGCAGTAATAATCAGAGTTTATAGTCTGACCCCTTTCAAGATAATCAACCATAATCACACCCTTCGAGTCCCAGAATACTGAAGCCATCACCTTACTTGCGGACAAAATCGACTTAGCCTTTTTGGAGGGTGGTGAACCAGGTCTTTTCCACTGTTTTGATTGTTGTTTTGTTTCCCGTGTACAGTAATGAACCCATGTTTCGTCCATAGTAACAAAACGATTCAAAAAATCACATTCATCAGCTTCAAATAACTCCAAACCGTCGCGTGCAATAATCAATCGCATCCTTTTTTGCTCAACTGAAAGCAGTCGCGGAACTCACCTCGCAGACACCTTGTGGAAACCCAACACGTTGACTATTATGTTTTGAGTACGTTCATAAGAGATGCCTATAATCTCGGCTATCTCTCTAATTTTCAATCTGCGGTCTCCCATAATTAAATCGAGTATTTTTTTAACATTTTCGTCAGTAGTGGACGTCGAAGGCCTTCCAGAGTGGGGTTCGTCTTTCACACTCTCTCTACCACGCTTGAATTCTGCTATCCATTTTTTGACGGATGAATATGAAAGAGCGCAATCCCCTAATGTACTGACCATATCATCAAGGAAGGGTTTTGAAGACAGCCCCTTCTTATGGAGGTACTTAATGACGGCACGCTGCTCGATTTGCTCCATTTGCGGAAATGATGTCAGATTGCTTTGTTAATAAATTTATAAAATTAAAACTAATTATCGCACACGTTTCAAACTTCACACAATTAACAGGTCTGAACTGAACTAAATAATGTGGGTAGATTTGATTTTTAGAACTAAATGGATCAGTGTTAGGCCGACTACTTTTCAATCCACCCTCGTATATAAAAAATAGTATTCCAAATATTAGTAAAACTTTCTCAAAAATAACACTTACTTATCTAGTTTTGTAAATTTACTGCTACAATGTTATAATCACAATAACTAACTTACAAATAACTAACTATAAATTGAGTAATCACAGTTTATAATAATCACAATATGTTTAAAAAATCACCAGCAAAAGCTGATCCTAAGGCATACTGCGCCGATCCGAGATAGTTTGCTGGGCTGGCAGCAGCTGGGCTATAAGTACCATATATCTTTCTTTTATATTTTAGTAGATATATATGCTTTTATGTTTTAATAAAGTATTTTACAGCATGTTCATTTTTGAATAGTTATTTAAATAACAACATATTAATGCTTATCAGAATAAGTTATTTTATGATCACAAGAAAATCACAGAGATACTATTAATTTGCCCTTGACAGTATAACAATAATAGGTCAAATAGTTTCGGAGATAATATAAAATAACTATTGCTGCATACCGCTCTAGAACAAAATAACGCTTTGTGCGTTTCATGCATTTATCCATCGGCAAATTGTGTTTTATTTACACCTCATCTCCCCGTATCTATTAAACGACTGAACCGATTTTCATCACACCAACTAACGACTAATTATTCGCCTTAAAAAAAACAAAATCCAGATCGCATCCGTTCGGGAGCTATGATGCCACAGACACACACACATAAACACAGACACGTCAAATTTCCATCGTTTTTGCGTCGGGGGTTAAAAAATTGTTATACAAAATGTAAGTTATTAGAAAGTTTTGAACTCGACTGTACTAAATCTAATGTTACGTAAAAGTTTACAATTAAATTTAATGGTTTTCTAGGTAAAAAGTCAAGCGAAAATTGGAGTGATATTGGGCACTATTTCAAGCACAATTTTTTAAGCCGTAAATTGTACCTATAGCTCGTTCGGTATTCGCGTAGTGAAGTGAGTATGCTGGGCGTAGAACCTACGCCCAGCATACTCACTGAACGAAGCCTATAACTCCGGAGTTATTAGAGCACCGTTTTTTTTTTGGGCACCATTTGGCACTATTTGGGCACAATTTTTTGAAGTATGAATTATGGTTGAAGCGTACACAGATTCCACAAACGGAGGTGAGTATGCTGGGCGAAACCTTCGTCCAGCATACTCATCGAACTATGGCTGTAATTTCTTAAGTATAAGAGCACTATTTTTTTCCTTTGGGCACTAATTAGCACTATTTTAGCACTATTTTTTGGCATTCATGAAATATCAGGATTCCATGGTGAGTATGCTGGACGAAGGGACACAAGAACTTCGTTCCAATAGGTTTGTGTTCGTAATATATTTATTAATGGTATTTTGTAACATCCTGAATATAATATAATTTAGGGTTATGAGTTGAGTTAAGAAAGCGCTAAAAAACTAAATCTAAGTTGGTCTGGTTATTATTTGGTCTTTATAGCTGTTGGCCTGTATCGACGTAAGTCTAACTAGCGTTATGCCTACTTCTACTTTTTGTTAGGCATAACGCGAGCTAGGTAAACTGAGTATAAGACACATCCAGCGTAAAGCGTTCATAGTAGCTTTGTCCATTCAAATCGTACAAAGAAAACGTTAGGTACCTACGACATTACTGTACTTACCCTTCAATTTCTGTTGTCGTTAAAATATAGTGTTTACAGGTACAATCAGATAAGTATTTGTATAGCTACTTATCGTTATACCGATATGTACTTAGCTATATAAATACTTCTACGGGTAACTCAGACCGACTTTTCTCGGTGAAGCGACGGCGACGGTTCGGATAAGTACAGTGCGTAAATACCGTAACAATTAACAGTCAAATACTGACAAATGTATATTTTTAATTAATTAAAGCGTCACCGTTAAACTTAAGGAGTGCATCCCTCAAACGTTCAGATTAATCCCCGGACAAGCTCAAAAAAAATAGATCAACATGGTCCAAACAAAAAAAAACGTGTGTGTGTCAGCTCCGACGCACGACTGGAGTTTACTCCTTAAGTACGAGTATCTAACCATAACAAATTAGAAAGTTGCACACTACAGGTGCGCACCAAAAACGTGACACGATTTTCGTTACTTGTTAGTAGGTTTTACCCCTCGGATTTTTCTCATACCGGGCGCCTTATATATGAAAATCGATTCTTAAGGAGTAAACTCCAAAAAAGTGTGTGTGTCAGCTCCGACGCACGACTGGAGTTTACTCCTTAAGTACGAGTATCTAACCATAAAAAATTAGAAAGTTGCGCACTAGAGGTGCGCACCAAAAACGTGACACGATTTTCGTTACTTGTTAGTAGGTTTTACCCCTCGGATTTTTCTCATACCGGGCGCCTTATATATGAAAATCGATTCTTAAGGAGTAAACTCCAAAAAAAAGACAAGGACAAAGATAAAAGGATTCCATTAATTTAATATAAAGTAAACATCCTAAGAGCTTTCAAATCTGAATGAGTGGGTGAGTAATTTTATTGCTTTGTTAGTTATTTATAAAATACGACAAATCATCAAATACTTGATACATTTATCATTTCGTGCAGCGAATCCGGGAATAGATGAGCCTGTTAAGACAAAATTGATAAGTAGGTACTATTAATTCATTAACAATAAAATAAAAAAACAAACCTTTTTGAGTATTTCTAGAATTTTTCTGTACATGACCTTGATAGCAAGAGCAGCATTCTTCTTTATGTTGGCACGTTGTACGTAATTAGCGACAGCCTGTTCCTTCTTCTCCGGCGCTAATTTGCCACTGACCTCGTATAGTATGCGGTCACGAAGCTCTGCTGCCTCCATCTAAAGATGATACAAAACTTTTCTATTCAAGTCTATACACGAATACTTTTTTATTACCAGAGTCAGAGAAGTGATAGGTACCTATTCGATACTAAACCCATCCATGCTATAAAAAAATAATAAAGTAGTTATGTCAATTTTATTCCCTAAAACCACCTAATATTTGTTCACCACGTAAAATAATTTACTCAATAGAATATGAAGTAGGTACCTACTACTAATTCACGAAAACAAAATCGCACAAAGAAGTCATTGATAAACACACGCTCTCTCTCTCTCTTCTTTTTCATTCATTCTCGACTGCGATGTGTCCTTGATTGTGGTGTGCAGCGGTGTGGACCTCTCGCTTTACGGATGTATCGAGATCTTATGTAGGTGATTTGATTTCATTGCGAATTTTCACTACGGTTTTACTCAGTTCACCCAAACTTTTCTTAAAAGGCTATTAAAAAATTAGTGTCACAAAAATCAAACTCCTATGATGAACATTTTAACTACTTAACCATTAAGAATAATCGTAATTGTGTTTGACCTTGAAGACTGTGGCGTCGCATCGTGGATTGTCGGCCGTTCCCGGAACTATTCGGTATTTTAACGAGTGTTACAATGAAGTTATAAAGTTCATTGATACGAGTATGATCGCTTCTTCCACTCCGACCAACTAAAACTGCATCGTACTAAACAAAATGGTGGTGTCCATGCGTGTATGCACGTATTTAGAGATTTTAAAAACGTTAATAACTTTGTTTTTTTGTATGGTTGGGTATTTGTATTATTCCATATATATATATTGAAGTACATACGTTCCAGTGAGCCCCTGCTTAACAGGGTGTAATTATTTGGTAGACACGGTAATACAGTTGCAATTTGTTTTCCTGATGAACTTTCAGTACCTACCTGATTTTTCAATTGTAGTCAGTTAGTAAGAATTTATGGTTCTTAAACAGAGTACGACCACCGAACACTTTAATCGATGCCGTACACTCCTTCCTATCGCGCCTCTGCCTTACCGCTGTCGACCGTGTTGATTCGCTTCTATTTTATTACACACTAGTGGTCGCCCGCGACTTCGTCCGCGTGATGATTGTTCCCGTTGCCGTATCTTTATAAATTGTAGCCTATGTGTTATTCTGATGTATAAGCTTATTATTGTAAAGTTTCATCAAAATCCGTTCAGTAGTTTTTACGTGAAAGAGTAACAAATATCCATATTTACAAACTTTCGCAATTATAATATTAGTAGGATATGAAGAAGGGTGCAGGTAAAGATGATTTGCGCTCCAGAGTTCTTGGTGGGGGCCTTGGCTACTGTAAACAATACAATAAGTCACCTGCGTATTCCGAAACTGTTCCATTTTCTTCTTTTTAGTGTATCTGATCCTGTCGAGTTGTTTCCTCTTGGCAAAGTTCTCCTGATGAATACTCTCCATAACTTTCTGTAATATTAAACTACTTCAAGAAGAACATCAAGGATATACCTAAAATATCATGAGAGCCACAAAAAAAAGTTCAGTCCGCCATTGTACAATAACAGTGCAAAAAGTTTAAAATAAAGAAACCACATATCTTTCTCGACTGGGTGACATCAACTGGTCGTAACAGAACTTTGACATAAACGCTTCAGGAAAAAGCCGTTTCGCAGATAAGCCGACCCCAATAGCGTTGGGAAAAAGGATCCATGAGAATGGAGAATTCAGACAACTAACATCAGCTTGGCTGTTCATGTAAGTGAGCTGCAGTCGTCTATGTTCCTGGAAGGCATTCCTGAGGAACTGCTTGTCTCCATACACTGCGACTCCGAGCTCCTCGCGTTTGAACGTGATATCTTTACGCAGCTGTCTAATGTCCCGGGAGTAGCGCTTCTTCTGTTTGGCCAGATCGCCTTCATGGATCTTACGATCACGTTCTATAAGTAAAAACAAAATATTTTACTTTTTAAAACATTAAAATCGCAAGAATGAGAGTTTTAGGCCGGATTTAAACCGGGTGTCAGTTATCTTTCAAGAGGAATGCTCTGATCAACTGAGGTACCAACACCACAGTCGAGGATATTGAAATTGCTATCTATATTTTACTTTACGCCACAACGTTAGTCTGTAACTACTACATTACTTGTGCTATGATAATCACTACATATTACAAAACAAAGTCCTCCGCGGCGTCTGTCTTTTCGTTATAAACTCAAAAACTACTGCACCGATTTACATACTGCTTTAGTTAGAGAGTTAGGTTTTGGTATTAATCATTTGTCACGGGCGAAGCCGTGAACGGACTGGGCCGCGTGAACGCGTGAACGGCTGGACCGATTTGGATAATTTGGGTCTTAAAATATTCGTGGAGGTTCAGGGAAGGTTTATAAGCAAAATTTCAGGCGGTACGAAGTTCGCCGGGACCACTAGTAAATCAATAAATATTTAAGACTGCGTTCTAGATAAACGTACTTATTCTCAAAATAGGTACACTGATATAGGTCAATAAAATTTAGATACACCTCGGATTTTTTCCAACCTGGCTGGAAACTTGTATAAACTTATATTTAGACATCCTTAAAGTTGTGTCAAAACCTACAAAAATCAATCAATTAATCTAATTTTATTGCTGAACATGTTACATAAGTACATCTTAGGTGATAGGTCAATAAAATTTAGATACACCTCGGATTTTTTCCAACCTGGCTGGAAACTTGTATAAACTTATATTTAGACATCCTTAAAGTTGTGTCAAAACCTACAAAAATCAATCAATTAATCTAATTTTATTGCTGAACATGTTACATAAGTACATCTTAGGTGATAGGTCAATAAAATTTAGATACACCTCGGATTTTTTCCAACCTGGCTGGAAACTTGTATAAACTTATATTTAGACATCCTTAAAGTTGTGTCAAAACCTACAAAAATCAATCAATTAATCTAATTTTATTGCTGAACATGTTACATAAGTACATCTTAGGTGATAGGTCAATAAAATTTAGATACACCTCGGATTTTTTCCAACCTGGCTGGAAACTTGTATAAACTTATATTTAGACATCCTTAAAGTTGTGTCAAAACCTACAAAAATCAATCAATTAATCTAATTTTATTGCTGAACATGTTACATAAGTACATCTTAGGTGATAGGTCAATAAAATTTAGATACACCTCGGATTTTTTCCAACCTGGCTGGAAACTTGTATAAACTTATATTTAGACATCCTTAAAGTTGTGTCAAAACCTACAAAAATCAATCAATTAATCTAATTTTATTGCTGAACATGTTACATAAGTACATCTTAGGTGATAGGTCAATAAAATTTAGATACACCTCGGATTTTTTCCAACCTGGCTGGAAACTTGTATAAACTTATATTTAGACATCCTTAAAGTTGTGTCAAAACCTACAAAAATCAATCAATTAATCTAATTTTATTGCTGAACATGTTACATAAGTACATCTTAGGTGATAGGTCAATAAAATTTAGATACACCTCGGATTTTTTCCAACCTGGCTGGAAACTTGTATAAACTTATATTTAGACATCCTTAAAGTTGTGTCAAAACCTACAAAAATCAATCAATTAATCTAATTTTATTGCTGAACATGTTACATAAGTACCGCTTAGGTGATAGGTCAATAAAATTTAGATACACCTCGGATTTTTTCCAACCTAGCTGGAAACTTGTATAAACTTATATTTAGACATCCTTAAAGTTGTGTCAAAACCTACAAACAATCAATTAATCTAATTTTATTGCTGAACATGTTACATAAGTACATCTTAGGTGCTATTTGATGTATAAGGAACACATGACCTACCTATTTAGGCAATGTACAAATAATAATAACTATCAGGCAACAGAAATAAGCAGGAGACCCAAAAAATAGTGTTACAAGCTGTTGTTGTTTTTGTTAGTTTATGTTGTAAAAGTGGAGTAATAAATGTTTTTTCTTCTTTTCTTTCTTTCTTCTTACAAAGATTACAATTGAATTAATTCTTGTAAATATAGCCTCTCCTCTCAAAAGGTCACATAAATCATTTTTAGCACATATCTCGTTTTCTATGAGGTTCTTGCTATTTGTATGTATTACAATATTGTAGGGGATTAAATTCCCTACAATTAAAAGTCAAAGTTTTTTTTTACGTTGAACCGTTTTCAAGATATCGAGGGCGGAGAGCGCGCGGTTAAAACTTGGTCTTGTTGGTTTTGGAACAATTAGAAATCTACAAACATAGACGCTTAAACCATTTTAAATGATCAACTTTATTTCGCCTCTTCCCCTTTGCTGCGGGTAGGTGTACGTCATTCAAACAACGGTGGTGGGTAGACTAAAAATAATTTGGTATATTGGTTGTGTGGTTTATAGGTGCGGTTTACGAGTTGTGGCTCATTTGGTCGCCGTGCGCCGAGCCATCAACATCTCCTGATGGGGCATCATCATGGTAGGGGGCGAAACACGTGTCGAGGTTTTTTATTATTTTTTGCACGATAACACAACCCTCATATTTATTCTATTTTTAAAATTATTTCTCTATTCTTTCGGCCTAATTTTAAATGGGTTTGGAGGGCGGTCTTGTGCATTAATAAATACGAGAGTTGGGTAATTTGTATGTGGCGGAATATTGCAAAGTAGTTAGATTTATTTAATTTATAATGCAGTAGTTAATTTTAAAAAATTAAGCACGAGGTGCGCCTGCTAATGAACGGACGAGACCCTGGCTAATATAAATCAGTCCCTGGAACGATAATCTATTCACCCCTTCGGAGATAGATACGTGATTTGTAACTTGCTATCAGTGTCTGGCCAAATCCAGTAGAGAGCTTTAGGCAGAGTCACTAATCAATGGACCATACAGTGTACAACTTACCTATAGGTACTATACAAGATTATTTTAAAAGTACGTAAGACCGTTTAGGTACTGTTTCTGTAGGTCATATGTAGCAAGTTTTGTTTAACGAGTTTTCAAAATTTTGAATTTTTGTTCCATACAAAATTTAATAAATCGACATTGGCCCGTGTACCTATACAGAAAACTACTAGGCCCGGAAAATAATAATAATAAACGTTTCGTAAAAAGTGTGATACATATAGGAGTTTAGTAGTATGTCAGGATTTAGCCTACGGAAGGTCTTACTTACTTTTAAAGTAACCCTGTATATTATGTATTTGTAAATGTATGTATCGTACTGCCTCGGTGGCCAAGTGATATGTGTATGCATCTACCGTCCATAAGGTCCCGCGGTTCGATACCCGGGTCGAATCAAATATTTGTGTGGCCCAAACAAATATTTCATTATAGTACACACTGTACACATACATGTTAGTTTTAGAGTTTGTGTATGTATTTATAGTATGTTTAGACAAGGAAAACTCGAAACAAAACCTTAAACTAACCCGTCTGGCTAGTATGATATATGTAGGCTCAATTCCTCCCTTTTTGGGGGAGGCCTATGTCTAGCGGTGGGTGTCAAATGGGCTGAGATGATGATGATGATGATGAGATGATATGATATAAGTATATACTTACCATACAATTTAATGAGGCCTCTGTACTGATTGATCCTATCCTTTATCACCCAGTTCTCGTCTTGCATTCCATGAATGCGAACTTTTGCGGCCGACAACATCTTATTGGCGTTCTTACAAAATCACAGGCAGTATGAAACCTTAATTGTATAAATATTCAGTAATTTTCAGATTTTTCAATAAATTATTTTAGTAGCAAAATGACAACTTCAAATCTGTAAAGAAATATAATGGTGTACAAAGAGAATACAATAGATGGTGTATTGTATTCTCTTTGATAATGGTTATCGTTTGACACAAGTATCAGTCGCTGAATATTTGACCCATACTGCCGGTAAAAAGGTTATATGTAAAAAAAGTTCGATAGTTACACAATAAATGAAAAATTCATTTGTGTAACTATTGGGGCGTTTTTATCAAATTATATAGAAACATCAATGCAAGATAAATTGAGCTTAGTCCTTACTGGCAAATTGTTTTTTTTTATGTTTTAATCATACATACCTACTTAGTACATATTCTTTTCTTTTATTATTCTATTATTTCTTCGACTGCTTCAGTGGCGTGTTTGGTAGTGCATCGGCTTTCGACTTCGGAGTCTCGGGTTTGATTCCCGGGTCTAATATTTGTGTTATCCACAAAAGTTTGTTTCGGAGTGTGGGTGTTTTCTATGTATGTATTTATAAATATATAAGTAGGTATGTTTATCAGTTGTCTAGATCCCATAGCACAAGCTTTTATAGCTTAGTTTGGGCTAGATGACGTTGTGTGAGCATGTCCAACAATATTTATTTATTTATTAATCTGTGGTTATGTTAATATTTTCCCGCGCTCATTTTTTGTTACATTTACTCACACACACCCACCACAGGAGCAATCTAGGGTGTAAAAGTGGGGATGACCCTAATTGTCACCTCCATTTTGATGAAGCAGAGGCTATTTTATAATAGGCATAGTAGGTAGTAGTAGGTTATAGTAGGATGATGTAACGACCGCCATGCACCCTAGATTCCCCCTGAGATGTGTGCGTAAGCCGGTTTGTAAGCAGGTACATAATTTATACTATTTTACTTACTCAATGTAATTAGTGAGATCAGTGGTGACAATTAACTCCTTCAATATTAATAGAGCTCTGTCATATTCCTTCCTGGACACAGTAACCAGTATGGTATGATACTCATAGGATAAACATACTTTACATAAATAAATTCAAGTCAAGGGTCAAGTACGCGTACTTAAGCAGTGTCGCTATCGACTGAACCCCTCACAGGTTTGTTGCTCTGTGACCGAGCCACCTGAGATTGGCTCGGTCAACTATGTTATTATTTGTTTATACTTATCATAGTGGAGCACGCAGAATATCAGTTATGTCGTGCATTGTGTAACCGTAATACAATAGATATAGTAAAATTCATGTACTTCATGTGGCTTTTTTCCAACGATGCTTCTTATATTCCCATTTTCAACAGAGTTCACTAAGCAATCAAAGAAACTTACCCCTTCTAATGTCATGGTCCAAAAAAGTGACTGGGGACAGGATAGAAAGAGGCCTACGGCGTAGAGGGAACAGAAAAACAACATTTACAATAAGCGCGTAAAAGCACCTGCCCAAGACTGTGATTTACTTATTCCTCTAGCTGTTTAACCCCCGGCGGAAACCCCTTTTCCGCCGCTTTTTAACCGAATTAAAAAAAAGAAGGAGGTTCTCAATTTCGATTAAGGTTTTATCTGTATTTAGATTTCGCATAGCTAATTATCATCATACCTCCCTAATGAACAATTAAGTTGTATATTTTTTGTTCGAAAGCCTTTTATAATAGGGCCCTAATACCCTATCAACATCTCGAAGGTCTAATTCATCCTCACCAGCAATGGTGCACCTTCTGACATACAGACGAGCCTGGAGACGACTGTCCTAGCCCTTTGGGGAAAGAGACGTCATTTTATTGATTGTTGTATAACAATTCAAATTTCGATTAGAATGTTCGGGATATTTACCATGTAACATTATTTTATCGAGTCTCCGATATTTCAGCGCTGTTGCAAGCGCCATGATCGCGGAAGAACTGGAGTAATGGCAGTTGATGGAAAAAAGTCTAAAATCTTTCCACCCTCTTTCTAGTTCGTTTACTACGCGCACCACTACCATCGGTCTCACTGCACACTCGAACTCGATTACGATCTCGACACACAAAGCTGACTGTATCCACTCGCGATTTTGTATTAGGGTTGTCACGATTATTTTGTCACTGGATGCCAGACGTTCGAAAGTTGACACCCGTCCTCACGATTGAAATTCTTTTTTTTTATTTCAATTCCTTCCCTAACCAATCTCGGTATGTAGTGACGTTCTGTCGAGAGCATCTGAGGGTTATGTAACTCAATCCAATGGTCGTTACCGGCTTCCAATAAAAGTTGAGCGATTGCAGGTTTATGCGGTTCGTTGTTTTTGACTGCCCTAATGTGTTCCTTAATTCGGCACGTCACCGTTCTTTTGGTTTGTCCTATATAGGAGCTGCCGCAGCTGCAGACCTTGTATACTCGATAAAATAATGTTACATGGTAAATATCCCGAACATTCTTATCGTAATGTTAATGACCATGATAGTTGAAATACCTATAACAATTCAAATATTATCCATAGACCGAAATGTATAAATATTGCCTCTGACTCTCTGACCTTTGAGATTGTCGATGATTTAACATGCACCGGTGTCGATTCCGACCTCAATACATGACTTAAATTAACCTTATATAACCTTTAGCAAGAGGTCGTGTCGAATAGTTAAACGAACGTTTGACCACTTGGGCTGCAGTGGTTCTATTTCGTATTTGATTAACATCTGTCCAGACTACTTTAATTCAAACCAAAATAGTTACAACCATATAGTACATATGGTTGTAACTATTTTGGTTTGAATTACGAAGTGGATATGGATTTTCTGTAGTGCGTGGTAACAGAAAAGGGCTTGGGAAAGACAATTATTGGCAAAGTGTGGGTGGGTATCTAAAGCACCTTTGCTTACCCCTTCGGGGATATAGACGTGATGTATGTCATTTGTTGACCAATTCGAACTATATTTATCAAGTGCACCATTGCAATGTACCTAGCTATTATACTACGTTAGGGGATCGGTGTTTACAAAAAGTCCAAATAAATCCCCCAGGGGGTCACGGGTTACGATGGTGGCCAACACTCAGGGATAATGCTGCTACATATTAGTGACAGAATTTTCCAAAATGGTTGTGTAGTTTCGAAGCCTATTCAATTTAAACATAAACAATAAAATCTTATCTAATAATCTTTCTCTTTATAATATTACTAGCGGTCGCCCGCGACTTCGTCCGCGTGGTAATTTGGAATTAATCCCGTTCCCGACGCGTTACCCGTAATAACATCTAACTTAGCAAATAATTATTTTAGAACAAATTTCATTTCATAAATATGTTATAGAGTATTCTTATAACTGTGATAACATTAACCGTTTGGCCAGCGCACAACGGAAGTTCTTAAAAGAAATATTTTCCCCGTTTTTGAAACATATCATACTGGTGCTCCGCTCCTATTGATCTTAGCGTGATGTTATATAGACTGTAGCCTTCCTCAATAAATGCACTTCTCAACAAAAAAAGAATATTTCAAATCGAACCAGTACCTACTAAACTAAAACAAACAAACTCTTCTGCTCTATAATATTAGTACATTATAAGAGACTCGTCGCCATGAGCGTTTTGGAGATTACTCCAAAACTTCCCGGGGTAATATCCCTACGGGAGAACAGTGCTTGTATGTATGTAATAATATCGTCATGGTAATGAATTTATTAGATATTTTTCTACACAAGAATTCAAAAGGCTATATTTAATAAGTGGGTTGTCGAATTACTTCCCGTTGTGTAGTAGCCAGAGATGGAAATCACATCGTCAAAACACAAGTCCAATGATAGATTCACAAACTGCAAAAATATATATTTCCCATAATAAGCAAATTAACTATAAATACTATGAATCATTCCTACCGACCAGAACCAACACTCAATTTAATGTCAGGGTCACCCACGACAGTACAAAGAGCCCTATGTGTACGATCTCCACACTGAGTCCCTATCGGACAGTTAGAACATGTCGCACCAGCTTCGTAAATAGGAAATCCATCTATGTTCCCAGCGGGACCGTAATTGCAAAAAGTATACGCTAAGATTTTGGACTCCTTACGCTTATATTCTTTCTCTTGTTTAACAATTCCACGATGCAAGGGTGAATCTCCAAACTTCCCAATGGTTGGCTTAAAATCCTCAAAGTGCATTGGAGCATTAGTTGTTGTCATGAACTTAGTACGTCGTAGGATATTTTCAACACGAGTGGTAGTCTGAATTTTTTTTGTTGAATTTTCTATTTCATTACCGTATGACTCTTGATTGACTTTTCTACGTTTACGGAAAAGAACACACGAAGGTTTCCTCGCTGTACACAGTGCTTGAGAACATCCGATGCGCCATGTTGAGGCCCAAGCAGCCGCTGAGTACCAATGAGCATTACAACCACCGGGAGCACTGCAGTTGCTCAGCTTGAAGGACCATACATCTTCCTGAGGCAGTGACCGCGAGCCTGAGAACCATGCTCCAACAGCGTCTGCTAAAAGTTGAGCTTCAGTAACCCTGCTGACTACTGCTCGTACGTCCATGTTTTGAAGCACATTGAATCTAATGGTATTTCTACACTCGTCGTGCCGTTTTTGGCACTGACGTGCCCATACTTCAGCCATGTGTTCCAATTCATAATCCCAGTACATTTTCCTCATATTCGTGGCTGGAGGTTGTCCGGGTTCTAAGCCCATTGCAATGTTATCTCTGTGCCTGTTATGTAATAACAGAATTTGGTAACGCATCCATGTTGTCATTCCGGAGGCGTACAGTTTAGGACTTTGCCTTTTAATGGCTGTGCACATTGTGTGTTGGTTCTCCAATGGACAGTCTGGATGTAAACAATAATCAAATATATTGTGCTCCTGTGTGTAGTACCTGTCACAAAACACATCGTTTAGGATAAAAATAATACAAATAAACTGAATTACAAACATACTGAGAAAATGAATAGAAAATCTTCATTGATTTCGATTCTGACTGTACATGACAGTGAATAGAATTGACTTAAATGTGTTAGTGACAGCATCTTCATAGAGGTAGCAAACACCAAACACGAAGGGTAGCAAACATAGACCAACGCGGTCGTCGTATACGCTGTCGCCGTATACGACGGGACAAGGCATTTTGCATTTTCCCGATACATAAAAGTCTAGTATGTTTGGTGCATTATATTTATGTTTGGTTTGGGTCATCGACACGAACACATTCTCAGACGCTCAAACCCAATCGGGTGCCACTACGAAACTCACACATGACAATAAGAATAACACATTAACATTTTCACAAACACATGCATATACATTTTATATCATAACACTATAATGACACTACCAAAAGTTACCGCCCACTATTGAAGTAACAGTGTCGATACATTTTATCGATAAATTTGACAAAATCGACTATTAAAATCAGGTTTCAAAAATGATACCAAGGTGGATGTTGTTTATAAAAGTGTGACTTTATTTGCTATTTGTAACTTAGGGTAGGTATTATATCAAACCTATACATCATATAAATCTAAACAACTGAATAAAATCGAAGAGTCTGTAGCTATAGATATACAGGGTATATCTATAGCTGTATACAGTGGACTATGTATACAGTTTATTTTTAAATCATAATGCTTAATGTCATAATTCAGTTTTCTATTTTTACTACAATCGATTACATGGTTACTAAGAACAGATCTTTGTATGTCTTATAGTATCAGACTTTTCCATGCTGCCCATATAAATATTACACTCTGTATGTATAATAAATACCTACCCCATAAAAATAAACATTTGAATGAACTTTCGTCACTTTCGTTGACACTAGTGATATAGTAGCATCAACTCGATGGAGAATAAAATGAGGGCAAGGGCACTACGAGTACAACACCGATTTTATAAAAATAAAATAGTACAGTAATGAAATAATTAACTCAACTAAGTCTAAGTAACACTATAGTCTCCAAGTACCCGTACCTTACAATTGAATGAAAACGGTCTATATTATACAACAGCTAGAATGTGGCTGGGCCAAGTTTATACTATAGATCTAACGGCTCGCTTTTGTAAAACGAAAATGGGACATTTATATCAGCACATTTATCCCACAGCAGAATGCTGTAAGTTACTCAAATTGTACTGTGGAAGCCGGGTCCATTAAATTATTTTAATACAGCTACTCGAATGCCTAATTTTAATTAATTGCTATTTATTTTATGTAATGACTGACGTATTTGTAGCAGAACTGAAATTACTCGCTACAAATACGTCACTCAGTCAGTCAGGCTCTTCTGTAGTTTAGACATCGATAACCAGACCTAGGAACGTCGCGTCGTAGATTCAATGAGTTGCAACATGTGCACATTAAGTGGAACGTCAGTTTCTACGGAGATTTGTCCGGAGTAATCAAATAAGAATGTGATAACATTTTCACTAAAAAAACAATAAATGTAAATCAATTCAAAATTAAATTTAGTGAATGGGCTACGCCTGGAATCTATAAAAGTAGAAGGAAATTATATGAATTATACGAGACAAAGGCATCTACTAATGAGCCATAAGTAATTGAACAGATTAAAAAGTACTCCAAACTATTCAAAAAAGTATGTTCAACTGCTAAATCTAATTATATACGGGCTAAAATTGAAAAATCTGATAATAAAACGAAGGCAATATGGAATGTTATTAACAAAGAAACTTGTAAAGCAAAGTCACGTGATCGATCCTTCGAGTTAAAAATGGATGATAAACATATTAAAACTGATTCCGAAGTGGCCAATGCATTTGAATCTTTTTTCACAAATGTTCCAATCACCACTACAAATAAGTTAAATTCGTCATAAAACGTAGCCAATTCTCTTCTTAAATCTAGTGTTGATAAATGTAGAATTAACGGATCTTTGGGGCATTTCAACGGCTATAGCACCTCACCTTGCATTCATATTCAATAAATGTATAGATGAAAATCAGTTTCCTAATCTTATGAAGTACAGTAAAATCATTCCTTTATTTAAAGCAGGAGACAAAAGTGATCCTTCAAATTTTCGACCTATTTCCATACTCCCAGACCTCAGTAAAATTTTTGAAAAAATAATATTTAATCAATTGCTTTCACATTTTACAGACAATAAGTTACTGCATAACAAACAGTTTGGTTTCACTAAAGGCAGGAACACAACGGATGCAGGAGTTGCACTTGTGAAACATATATTTGATGCTTGGGAGGAAAAGCAGGATGCCATTGGTATATTTTGTGATCTATCTAAAGCTGTTGATTGTGTTGATCATGAGACTTTGCTACTAAAATTAGGTTATTATGGTGTTTCGAACAGCTCACTTGGCTTACTCGAGTCTTACCTCACTGGTAGAGTACAAAAAGTAAACATTAATGGCACCGACTCTTCTGGCGCCTCATTAGTCATGGGAGTACCCCAGGGCTCGATATTAGGACCCCTTTTATTCTTAGTATACGTAAACGATCTTCCTTATTTCACTAAAAATCTTTGTGAGATAGTATTATTTGCTGATGACACATCATTAATTTTTAAAAGTGATAGACAAAAAGTAGCACTTGACGATATAAATAATACCCTTTCGAAAATATTGCATTGGTTCACAAGTAACAACTTGCTGCTCAATGCGAAGAAAACAAAATGTGTAAAATTTACTATGCCCAATGTTAGACAGGTGGATACTCATATTACTATGAATAATGAATTAGTTCAAATAGTCAATACCACAGTTTTTCTTGGGATAACTCTAGATAGTAAACTACAATGGGGTCCTCATATCACAGCCTTGGCAGGAAGACTTAGCTCAGCTGCCTATGCGGTTAGAAAGATAAGATCACTGACTGACGAAAAAACGGCACGATTAGTTTATTTTAGCTACTTTCATAGCGTTATGTCATATGGTCTGCTACTGTGGGGCTCAGCTGCCGATATTGAGACAATATTCATATTACAGAAACGAGCTATACGAGCAATCTATAGACTCGGACCCCGTGACTCGCTGAAAGAACTATTTAAAGAAATTAATATTTTAACAGTTGCTTCTCAATATGTTTACGACAACATCTTATATGTACGGAAGAACATAGATATCTTAAAAAAAAATTCCGATAACCATAATTTTAATACAAGAAATAAAAATAAACTGGCAATGACAAAAATTAGACTTCATAAAGTTGGTAATTCGTGTGTAGGCAAATGTATAAAAATTTATAATAAAATTCCTCAGGATTTGGTTGACATGCCTCTTAATAAGTTTAAAATAGTAGTTAAAAAAATGTTTGATGATGAAAGGCTACTATAATGTAGACGAATATCTTCATGATAAAAATGCATGGTCACCCTAATCTTCTGTTGTTAGCCACTCGTATAATAATTAATATAATATAATACATATAATACAATATAAACTAATTGAACAATGTAAACAAAACAATATTAAAAAAGAAAATGGATAATCTACCTAAGTTTCTTGCTGGTATCTTCTCAGGAGAACCAACTTACCGAACCAGCGAAAGAATCATTTTCTAATGGTTATTTATGTACTTACTTAATTTAGTATTTTTATAATATTACTTGACAAAATTGAAAAATTTTACATTCATATGTGCTCTTTATGTGCCTAAACTGAATAAATGAAATTGATTCTTGATTCTTTGATTCTACCTATCTTACGTTTTGGACGGTAAATTCAACGTATCCAATTGATTTTGAGAACCTCATTATTTTTTGAAGTCAGTTAAAACTTACGACACAAGTTCAATGTGGTATTAGAGTTGGTATAGTGCCCTCAAGCAATAGCCTTCTCTTGTTCGCCAACACTCGATAATCAAAGATCTTGAAGTGTTCCGAGCAAATGACACAAGCTCTAGGAGGCATCCAGGTACGTCTGTTGTTACAAAACAATATCCATAATTCCCTTACTCTCGGATCTTTCGGAAACCTGTAATAAATAAATGAACAAAAATATCGTCGAAGTATTTATTAGGTAATGTAATTCTTAAGTATAATAAAAAAATTATACAACAAGACTCAATATTATACCTATTAAACTTATCAAAACCTTTATTAAAATTAAGATCATAATATACAGACCTACGTAATTTAAATAATATTCAAACCTGTAAATTATATTTCACCTCTTTGCATTTTCAAGGTATTTTATCGATACCTAACTTGGTACATCACTCCGATACAGACACTATAACTGTGTATTTGTTGCCATGGCAACACCCATGTCAGTCGTTTGACATGTTTGACTGATTTGCGAATTGTATGAAACGACCGACTTCGTGTTGATAGAAAAATCCGAAATAATGAGACTTTGATTATTATAAACAAAGAAATTTGTATTATTATTTGATTAAAAATACTTACCTATGGAAGGTAATACCATCTTTTTGTAAACTAGATGTGCCTGACCTTTTTTTGCAACAAAAAACTGAGCAGGTTGGCATTTTTGGGGATGACAATAGCCGCGCAACTAGATCTAGTCTAGTAAGTTGTCAAGACGCCAATTTGTTTTATTTCTAACTTATGACCTATAGGTCATAATCATGTGAGCGAGGGGAACGCCTGCTAAGGCGGCGGTGTGGTAGCAAATGATCGGCACTCAAAAGAGGTGCCGTTGGGAGTAATCGGTAGTTGGAACGCCTGTGGTCAGAGCATGTCGCGGGTTTGTTTCTCAGGTTAAACCTATGATAAGTAGGTATATACAAATATGAGTTACACTCATATTTTTGGCCCTTCATAAATATACCTACGTAGACAATAGACTACACTTACTCTCTAGTACAAACATTTTGTTAACTTCATCTTATTTATGTTGCAGTACGTTAGTCTCATTATTTTGGTCTTGAAATATTCGTGGAAGTTCAGGGAAGGTATAACCTTGGTTGAGAAGTAACATGACATTCGCCAGGATAGTCAGTAATTAAATAATACATAATCCTATTGATAAACCGTATGGTGAGAGGCACACGGCTGGTTTTTAGTTTTGTAGGAGTCACCGTGCAAACATAACCATGGCTTGAAGCATGGTCTCCAGCGAGAAACTATCCAGTTAGGTAAGTTCAACTTCGAGAAAGAGGTCAATCTTCGACCAATGTGTATTGCCAACGATGACATACGGTACTGAGACATGGCCATTGACGATATGCCTTTTGCAGAAGCTCACTGTCGCTCAAAGAACAATGGAAAGAGTTATGCTTGGATTGTCACTTCGCGATCTAATTCGTAACAACGAGATCCAAAGGAGAACAAGGGCCATCAAATGGCCGAAGGGGGCCAAACAGTCCTTGAGTAGCTACCGCGTACTGGGTGACGCACAAGGTGGACTGACGACATTGTCAAGGTCGCGGGAAGCCACTGGATGCGGAAAGCGCAGGACCGAATATTGTGGCATTCGTAGGGGGAGGCTTTTGCCAGCAGTGCTTTGCCAGAGTCAATAGGCTGAAATGATGAGTTATATTGATAAACAAAATAAGACGTATCGTCTAGCTTGACAGAGCTACAAACCTACGGGGCCAAAGTCCTCCGGCGCCCTATAGGTTATACTTCTGAGGGCGTGCCCGGAATGCTCGGCAATGTAAGTGCGGTAAGGTTACCAACGGTACGCTAATATTTTGAGCTAATTTGACAGCGATTCAGTAGTGCTTGATTGACAGGTTCAACCAAACCAAAGACTTCAGCTTTATAAAAATATAAACAGAAATAACGTGTTCCAAAACCTCACTGAAACCGAAAGACTGTTAAGCTAACTTAGGCCTCCCCGGCCCCGTGGGTTACCACAGAGAGTTCTTCCGAGTGTGTACCTGAGGCACCTGGCAATGGACGATAGGTAGCCGCGGAATTAAAAAAACTGGCCAAGTGCGTATCGGGCCACGCATAATGTATGGTTCCGTAGTAACCAATTATAGTTAGGCTCTATAACTCCTAAACTAACAAAGTTATCTGGTCCGTTATAGTTTTCCTTCAAAGTATATTATATGGAATACCATCATTAATTTTTCAGATTCTTCGAGCTAGCTGTTTAGATTTTAAAGGGGGGGGGTGGGACGCTCTGTGTTAACAAAAAAATATGCTTTAAAGTTGAATATCTCACAAACGGACACCTTAATCAAAAAATTGTCTTACCAACCTCCCATTGTGTCAGTTCAGTCAAAGTGTTTAAAAATATCGTAACATGCTAAATGAGACATCAAATGCGCACGCATACTTGTCTTTTTCATTTCGAACATGACGTCGTAGACTGGTTTTTGTTTATAACAGTTGTAAGGCTTATTGAGGACTGGACCAGAACGCGTGGTCTGAAGGTCCTCAACCGGGGGAATGTCACCACCTTCTGGCGGCGGGGGACCAGCTCGGTCGTGGACGTATCGTTCGCGACTTCTGACCTCGCCGCCCGTATTACTGGCTGGCACGTGGAGGAGGGTGAGGAGACGCACTCGGATCATCGGTACATCCGGTTCGATGTCGTCCCCCCACCTGACCTCCCGCAGCCGGTAGAAAATCCCCCGGATCCGCGTTGGGCACTTCACCATCTGGATCGGGAGGCTCTCCTGGAGGCATCCATCGTGCAGGCCTGGATTCCGGCACCGGACCGGCCTGCCGATGTGGATGCCGAGGCGGAGTGGTTCAGGAGAGCCATGTCGCAAATCTGTGATGCGGCGATGCCCAGGGTTACACCCAGACCGGCAAGGAAGCAGGTGTACTGGTGGTCGCCGGAGATTGCACAGCTGCGCGCAGCATGCATCTCCGCCCGCCACCAGTACACCAGGTTTCGCCGGAGGCATCGCCGCCCAGACGACGCGGCAACCCGAGAGGCGGAGCTTTATCAGGCTTACAGGGAGGCTAAAGGTAATCTCCAGGAGACAATAAAGCGGGCCAAGACGGCGGCCCGCGAGGAGCTCCTGGAGACCCTGCAGCAGAACCCATGGGGGCGCCCGTTCCTACAGGTCAGGGAGAAACTCCGACCTAGGGCGCCCCCACTGACCCAGAGTCTCCAGCCGCAGCAGCTGGAGCGGGTCATGGGCTCCCTGTTTCCGACGAGCGCGGAGGAGCACGTCCCTCCGCGCATGGCTCCGTATCTGCCCGACGCGGATAGCATCAGCGAAGACGACGTACCCGAAGTCAGGGTGGGGGAGCTAGGTGCGGCAGTACTCCGGCTTAAACGCCGGAAAATCACTGCCCCCGGACCCGACGGCATTCCTGGCCGTGCATGGGTCCTGGCCCTCGAAAAACTCGGGCCTCGACTGATGGGGCTCTTTAGCGCATGCCTCGAAAGGGGCCAGTTTCCCAAGGTGTGGAGGACGGGGAAACTGGTCCTGATCCGTAAGGCGGGGCGGCCGGTGGACTCACCGTCCGGATACCGGCCGATCGTGTTGCTCGACGAGGTGTGTAAGCTCTTTGAGCGAATTATCGCGGAACGCCTCGTCGAGCATCTCTCGACGGTGGGGCCAGACCTGGCGGACAACCAGTACGGTTTCCGTAGGGGACGTTCCACCGTGAGCGCGATCATTATCGTCAAGAGCCTCACGGAGGAAGCAGTCTCGCAGGGCAAGGTGGTGGTGGCGGTGTCATTTGACATCGCCAACGCGTTCAACACCTTGCCATGGAGCTGCGTTAGGGAGGCGCTCGTGTATCACGAAACGCCTCTCTACCTCCGTCGTATTGTCGGGGCCTATCTCTCGGAGAGGGCCATAGCTTTCCCCAGCTGGCTCGGGCCAGCTCGGCGAGATGTGTCGTGCGGTGTTCCGCAGGGGTCGGTCCTGGGGCCGCTTCTGTGGAACATCGGCTACGACTGGGTGCTGCGGGGTGCGTTGCCTGTGGGCGTCGGCGTAACGTGCTACGCCGACGATACCCTCGTCACGGCGCGGGGTACAACGTACCAGGAGGCAGCACTCAAGGTCACGACGGGTGTTGCTCAAGTCGTGGGTCGGATACGGCGGCTGGGACTGGAGGTGGCCTTGCACAAGTCCGAGGTTCTGTGCTTTCACAGACCTCGGAACGGTCCACCTGAAGGTTCCAGCATAAATGTGGGAGGCGTTAGCATTGACTTAAAGCCCTCGATGAAGTATATAGGGATCGTACTTGATGGCGGATGGAACTTCGGACCACATTTCCGAAGTTTGGTCCCCAAGGTGACACAGGCATCGGTCGCGCTTTCGCGACTGATGCCCAACCTAAAGGGACCCAACGCTTCCTGCAGGAGACTGTACCTGGGGATCGTGCGGAGTATGGCCCTATACGGGGCTCCCGTATGGGCGGCGTGGTTGACGGCCAACAACTCAACGCTCCTTAACAGACCGTTGAGGACGTTGGCCGTCAAAACAATAAGGGGCTACCGCACGATCTCCGGAGAGGCTGCATGTCTCCTAGCCGGGACCCCTCCATGGGACCTGGAAGCGAGAGCCCTTGCGTCATTGTTCCAATGGCGCAAGGAGGCGCTGGAGCGGGACCACAGGCATGCGTCTCGAGAAATCGATGACCAGCGGTCCCAACTCCGCCAGGATCTCATGAAGTCATGGAGGGTGCGACTTGAGCAACCCAAGTGGGGTACCACCATCATCGCGGCGGTGAGACCGATCATGGACGATTGGCTGCAGAGGCAGAATGGTGACCTCACGTATCGTGGGACGCAGATCGTTACCGGGCATGGATGCTTCGGTAGCTATCTGTTTCGCATCCGTCGTGAGGTCCCACCCCGGTGTCAACACTGCGAGGTTTCCGACGACGACACCGCACTCCACACGTTGGTGGAGTGCTCAGCGTGGGCGAGTCAGCGCCGGGACCTCGTAGTGGGTCTGGGCGTGGATACCCTCTCGCTGGAGACCATGCTTCAAGCCATGGTCTCCAGCGGGAGTAGGTGGAACGCGGCCGTGTCCTTCTGCGAGCAAGTCGTGCTCGCGAAGGAGGCGGCCGAGAGGGAGAGGGAGCGTACCCTCCCCGCCGAGTTCTGTAGTCAGCGGCGAGGCCGCCGCAGACTCATCTACGCCCAAGACCATCGACCTTCATGATCGGGGCCTGAGGACGACGGGATCGCCACCCGTCGTCCTTACAGAAGCAGGCTAGAAGGGTTGCGTGCTGCGGGGCCTTTGCCCCATAGCACGCAACCAGATTCACTCACTAGCGCGGAATAAAACCCTACCCCAACGACGCGGGATTCTCATCCCGACCCAACCCCCGCAGAGACCACAGAGGTGGTCAAAGTCCGCCGGGCGCCACTGGAAATACGTTCTGCTTGTAACCAGAGACGCCCGGCAACGGACGTTAGAGCGGTTGCGGAACTAAAAAAAAAAATAATAGTTGTAAATAAAGGATCACAGCATATATTGTTATGGAAATAAACCATAAACCAACCAACTAAAACTTAAACGGTTTCCCTAGATAAAAACCTCTTTAGACAATATGGTCTAGTATCATATTATAAGTCATGTCAAGTGCAATAAAACCAACTAGAAATAATAATACTATTATTGAACCAATAATTACATAAATATGTATCATCGTATTAGCGACATTAAAAAACATCGAATAATATATTTGAGAGAGGAAGGTGTCTCCATAACAGATATTTCAAATGAACTGGGAATATTCGTAAGTTTCACATTAGAATTAGATCAGTTACCCATCTTGCTGAATCTTACTAATTTTTATTCATACATAACTGACATATATTCTGTTTTTTTTATTTAGAGAAACACAGTATACCGTTGGATAGAGAGATGGCAAAGTGAAGGTGCTTCGCGGAACCATGATTCGTTTGGTCGTCCACGTCAAACAAATACAGATGAAGATAGAAACATAGTGCAGCAAGCTGTTAGCAATCGATTTATAAACTCCAGGAGCATGTCGGTGAAATTTGACATATCACAGAGCACAATAAGACGACGTCTGCGGGAACATGGGTTACGCCATCGTATTCCTGCTAAAAAACCTATATTAACACCGAGGCATAAAGCGCAGCGTTTACA
This sequence comes from Nudaria mundana, assembly GCA_963556515.1. NCBI lineage: Eukaryota > Metazoa > Arthropoda > Insecta > Lepidoptera > Erebidae > Nudaria > Nudaria mundana. The sequence goes on along the minus strand of OY748286.1, from coordinate 36,802,827 downwards.
GTTTGCACGAATTTTTTTTTAATTTTAATTTTGATAATGTGATCTTTGTAGTTGAAAAAGTTTTTTGTTCTTCTGCCCAGAGACGCTTATCTCTATACCGGACATTGAACACAAGATATGATGAAATAAATGTCCTCCCTAATAACCGCAGTGGTCGAATCACCTTAGGATTTTGGGGATGGATGACTCAAAGCGGACCAGAAGAGCTAGTGGAGGTTGGAGGAAGAATGAATGGCACCGATGTAATTCTAGCAGATGGAGGCTAGGCTACACACGATTTTAATTACTTATTTCGCAGTAAAACTGCACTAACCGACTTCAAAGAATGTAAATCTACTTTTAACTCAATAAATCTATGCAAATTCAACTTATTTTTTTATGACGCCATTCGTACAAAGGTCGAACTACAATAAAAAGAGTTTTGCGTTTTAATGTTGACGCTCAAGATATTTGTATAATGTTTAGACTGCCTCGGTGGCTCAGTGGTATGAGTATGCGACTGCCGCCCCTGAGGTCCCAGGTTCGATTCCGGGTCGATTCAAATTATTTGTGTGATCCACAAATGTTTGTTTCGGAGTTTGGGTATTTTCTATGTATAATATGTATGTATTTACAAATATATAAGTATGTTTATCAGTAGTCTAGATCCCATAACACAAGCTTATATTAGCTTAATTTGGGCTAGATGACGTTGTGTGAGAATGTCCAAAAATATTTATTTATATTTAATGTCTAAATTAGTGCCTCTGAATTGAACGACAGACGTAACATAGTTACTTTTATACCATAATTTACAACTTTTACGAGTATAAACAAAAACCAGTCTATGACGTCATGTTCGAAATGAAAGAGACAAGTATGCGTGCGCATTTGATGTCTCATTTAGCATGTTACGATATTTTTAAACACTTTGACTGACCCTATCTATGTGACACTTTAAACGTCTCGCCCTTTGAAGCGACTATATCGTTGTCAACAATAAGGAAACTTTGTTTGTACCGATATTATTGACTATTTGGTTGCGCCTATAGATAAGAGTACCTTGACTGTTACTAACGATTAGACGCTGACTTTACTGAAGTACAAGTACCCATATGTAGTTCAACTAGTTGTACAAACGATACACTGCTGTAGCGTTTGTACAACCAGTTGTACTAGTCATCAGGCAACCTTGTTGAAGGGGTTATTTGTACAACTATGCTAATTTATACTGGCAAGTGGCCACTTGAAAGTATTGAAGTAAGTACCTACTTACCTCCTTAGAATTCTATGGTATTCTATTCAGCTATGATACTGATATTTAATACTGGGTATTTTTTTTAGTTTTAATATTAAGTACACATGCAAAATTTCATCTTTCTAGCACTAACCGTTCGGTAGGGATGCCGAGGACGGACGGATTGACGAAACTACGAGTATAAGGGTAAGAGACTTTTACTACGGAACCCTAATAAGGCCTCCCTGCAATGGGATCCCTGTGATGGAGCTTTCTCAACGCTTAACAAATAGAACTTAGCCCTCCACTCTCGCCCAGCGTTCTTCTTACAAAGAATCAATCAAAGAATCAAAGAACCAATTTCATTTATTCAGTTTAGGCACATAAAGAGCACATTGAATGTCAAACATTTTACAATTTATTGTCAAGTAATATTATAAAAATACTAAATTAAGTACATAAATAATCATTAGAAAATGATTCTTTCGCTGGTTCGGTCAGTTGGTTCTCCTGAGGAGATACCAGCAAGAAACTCAGGTAGATTATTCATTTTCTTTTTTAATATTGTTTTATTTACATTGTTACAATTAGTTTATATTGTAGTATACGAGTGGCCAACAACAGAAGATTAGGGTGACCATGCATTTTTATCATTAAGTTACGTGAATGTCGTAAGTAACACGAACTAGAAAGGAAGCCTTCCTTCTTCATATAATACTCAACTGCGAAGGGTTGAATTCGGCATCGGCACACCAATGAAGGTACCTACTTTTTATTGTTATCCTTTTTAAATACGAGTATGTTAGGACAATTCACACAACGCCATCTACTAGACAAACTGTATAAATACTTACATACTTTTTTTTTGTAAATACATACATATTATACATATGAAACATTCAGACCTCGGTACAAAGGTATGTGTCATTACACAAAGTTTGTCCCGACCGGGAATCGAACCCGAGACTCCGGCGTCGAAAGCGGACGCACTACCGACCACGCCACCGAAGCAGTCAGTTTTTAAAGAATGATATTTATATTTGAATACTTAATAATGTATTTACTATTTATATTGCAGTTTCAATATAGGCAGGTACACCTACATAATATGACTTGGGAAGTTTAAAGATGCCATACCAACACTTTTTATGGTTCCGTATGTATTTAGTAGGCAAGCGGCAAACCCCCGAAAAAGTGCTTAGAAATGAAAATGACTGACCAATCAGTGAAAATGTGATTTCCCCAATACAAATTTGTACTTTTTGTAAACCTTGGACCAAAAGGCGTCGATTGGTAAGAAAACAAAATTTGTGCGGTTGGGCTATTAATTGTTTTAAACAAATTAATTTGTTATTTGATAAAAAGTTGGCTTTTATATTGGAAAATGATTTCTAAGGGTAAAACGGGCAAAATAGAACACTTTTTATTTTGTGATTTTTTCGAAAAAAATGCGTTTTAAAGAAGTTACAACCATTTTAAAGCGCAAAAATGGTCACATTCAACGTTTTTTATCTCGGCGAGTTTTTATCGAATTCAATAAAATCCTGGCAGAATACTTATCAGATCTTAAGCTTCAACTGACTATTTTTCAAAATTAGAAAATATACATTTTTCACATCGTAAAATTGTTCTATTTTGCCCGTTTTACCCTTAGAATCCTTTTCCAATATAAAAACCAACTTTTTATCAGTTAACAAATTAATTTGTTTATTAAATTAATAGCCCAATCGCACAATTTTTTTTTTCTTACTAAACGACGCCTTTTGGTCCAATGTTTACAAAAAGTATAAATTTGTATTGGGGAAATCACATTTTCACTGATTGGTCAGTCATTTTAGTTTTTCAGGGGGTTCGCCGCTTGCCTATAGATAGGTAGGTACTGTGAAGGTGCCTGCACATTGGCATACGACCTCATTTAGTATATGGTAAGTATTATATCTAATTGTTGTGCCAAAACTCATCCTTTACTATCTTCCACCATACAAAACATCATATTATTAATTACAAACCTAAATTAATCCCTAATGGCATAACCATCATATCGCTGGACAAAATTTCTTATCAACGAAGTAACTTAATCGCACTACAACCTAATAACTACAAGAAATAAACTTTACAACAGAAGTACAACTATGAACAACAATTACATTACAATGAATAAGCACAATCTATACTTATAATAAATCTGTAGAAGTGAAAATTCTGTACATTGAAGATATCAAAAAAATAAATGGCAGGGGGTGTTACTAGACCGACACCGAACCCAAAAATGTGATTAAAAAAATTTTTGTCTGTCTGTCTGTCTGTTCAGGCATTACGCAAAAACTACTGGTTCGATTACGATGAAACTTGGTATAATTATTCTTTAATATCCTGGGCACCACACTGGGTACTTTTTATCCCGGAAAAGTATATACAATAAAAAACAAACTTAATTTTGCGGTTCGATCCCTTGACCCGAGTACTGTGCTGTGTTTTTTATATTTTTTATATTCGGTTTGCCAAATTGACGCCGCCCGCCTGGTGGTAAGTCGTGACTACGTCTAGCGATTGTGGGCCACTCTCACAGCACATACGATAGAGAGTGGCCCTCAACTTGACGACCTACTGATGTGCCTCTTCACGCTCCGCTTAAAGAACCCAGGGTTATAAGTGGGAGGAAACACGTGCACAGGCAGGGCGTTCCAGGCCACTATCGTTCGGCAGAAAAACGAACGGTTAAAACGTTCGGTTCTCGCCATAGATAACCTCCTAATAGATTCCGCATGCAGGGCAACAAACGCGCGCCACTCATACTTGATTTCGCAAGCATGTAAAGCTATGCCTAAAATCACGACGTCAGTGACAACCAACTTCGCGACCTATGACCACGTGCGATTTTATAATTTAAAAAAATTGTTTTTGCGAGCATTTTAAATTTTAAATGGCTTTCTGTTCCGTGAAATGGTATGGCAAGTCGGCGAAGACATCAAATTACCAAAAAGATGGCATTACATTTCACCGGTAAGTAAATTAGACATAAATGTAAATATAAAATTGACTAGGCACCGGAGTTCAATTTATTCTGGTTGGTAATAGAACATAAACACAAACCATTTAGAACCCGTTGATGTCTTTTTGAAATTACTCTTTCACTCATTAGCCAAATTATAATAGCTATCCTTTTCTAACAATACATTACAATAGCACTTGAATCGATAGTGATGGGATATCGGTATGATATAGTACGTCATCGATATTTTGCAGTATTATTGCCGTAGGTGCTTTAAAAGTAGTACCTATAAATAAGCAACATGTTGTCGCCCGCGACTGCGCCCGGTTGAATTTCGGTAAGCTGCGAATTATTTGCGACCAATTTGTGTGTTAGCATTATTATAATTTTTTTTCGCAGCTAATGTGATTTAGTATTAGCAATGTAACTGAGATATATATTATTTTATAGGTTTCCTGGATGCCCCGAGAGGAAAAAGAAATGGGTAGATGCAACATCTCGTGGGGAGAGTTGGTTTCCCACCAATAACAACGTAAAATATTAAGAAAGAAATTATAGTCCCGCCGATGACATCAGTTTTTGATATTTATTTATAAATTCTTTCTTAATATAAATTATATTACTTTACATCTATTGAATAAAAATATAAAATTATAATGTATCATCATCAGAGATGGGGGGCTCGTGGCTTAGTGGTAGGTAGTAAGTAGGAACTGAGAGTTGATAATACCTGTCCCTCTTGATTAAGTCCTGATACCTACTATAACAATTATAATAATAAATAATGTTTTTTATATTTTTAAATGTATTTGTGTTTTTTATAAATGTATTTAAAAATGTATTTAATAAGAATATTAAGGAATAAACGATATAATAAAATTATAAAAATATAACTATAATATACCTGCGAGTATCAAAATTTTATCGACACATTTTCATCCCTATCCCATCTCTAGTATTCGGTGTATTCGAAGATTGACCTTGAAACAGCCAATCATAGCGCACTTACATGTTTCCGCGCGCCCCTCGCATTCCGCCAAAACAGGTGAACTCGGTAAGGAACAAAATTACAGTAATGCGGAATCTATTAGGAGGTTATCTATGGTTCTCGCGAACATGCTATCCACTGTGTGGGAGTGGCATCTCTGCCCGGCACGCGTTGTTCGGGACCGGAAGGAAGAGGGTGGGATCAGATTGAAGAGCTCTTCAGAACAGGTTACGTCACTCGCAGTGGAGTTCACTATTAATGGTTTTTAGAACTTTTGTCTGTTTGTCTGAATGTTTGAACACGCTAATCTCAGAAATTATTTGATTTTTTGATTTGAACTTGCGGTTCGGTTTTCAATCGCTTCATAAATAAAAAAGTTATGTAGATCTAAAGTAACACACAGGCGGAGCTGCGGGCAACAGCTAGTACTTAATAAATTTATACCTAATAAAAATATAATTAATGTGTATCAATAGTAACTTCGTCCATCCTTGTTCTAAATGGTATCAATCTATTAGCATGAACAATTAATCTTTGCCTCGTGCCTATTTTACTAATAACATAATTGTTATTATTTAATATATTTTCTATTTGAAATAATCCAATAAATTTCCTACATAATTTCTTTGATATACCCGACCTCCTTTTCGGCTTAGGTACAGACCAAAACTTTTTGCCCTATCTCAAACCATATGTTAGATGCTTTCCTACCGCCGGGCGCCACTTGTCCGCCGGGCGCCACTGGACATACCCTCTGCTAGTAACGAGAGACGCCCGGCAACGGACGTAAGAACGGAAGCGGCCTTGGGCCGCGGAATTAAAAAAAAAGATGCTTTCTCTAGATTTAACCTAACTTTAGCCAAATTATTATTCCTTTCGACTATCCTATTCGCCATGTCATTATCATGACGCAAATTTAAGTTAATTCCCGCATCCGACGGTAACTCTGGTTGTCTAGCAAAAACTAGCATATAAGGTGACACTCGAGCAAGGGCGTAGCCAGGATTCCATCAAGGGGGGGGGCAGACCTTATCCTAAAATATATCGGGGGAGAGGGGAACACCCCCCTTAAAGGGGTAAAACCTGGAGCCCCCCCTCAACCCTAAAAAGGGGGGCTATTAAAAGTATTAAACATGATGGCAAAACCTTTTTTTTCTTAAATCCGCGTCCGTAGGCCGCGGCCGCAATACTTCCATTGCCGAGCGCCTCTGGTACGCTCAAAAAGAATTTCCAGTGGCGGACCTTGGCCACCTGTGTGGCCGCTGCGTGGTGGTCGGGCTTTACCCCGCATCCTTGAGAACGGATTTTATCCCGCATCGGTAAGTGCACACCGCGCTACACACATTGAAGAGCTGGCCCGAGCCAGCTAGGGGAAGTTATGGCCCTCTTGGATAAATACTCCTCGACAATACGACGGAGGTAGAGAGGCACTCCGTGGTAGACCAGTGCCTCTCTAACCCAGCTTCAGGGTAAGGTGTTAAAGGCGTTGGCGATGTCAAGAGACACCGCCAACACCACCTCGCCCCGCGACACTGCTTCCTCCGCCAGGGTCTTCACGCGCATGATCGCGTTCACGGTGGAACATCCCCGCCGGAAACCGTACTGGTTGTCCGCCAGGTCTGGACCCATACGCGTGAAATGCTCGGTGAGTCGTTCCGCGATAATTCGTTCGCGTTCGCGATAAGATTTTCGCTCAAAGAGCTTACACACTTCATCGCGCAACACGATCGGCCGGTAGCCGGACAGTGAGTCCGCCGGCCGCCCGCCCTGGTTTCCGAATCAGAACCAGTTCCCCCTCCTCCACACCTGTGCAAACTGGCCCCTTTCAAGGCATGCGCTGAACAGCCCCTGTCCCATGCACGGCCCGGAATGCCGTCGGGTCCAGGGGCGGTGATTTTCCGGCGATTTAGCGGAAGTACCACCGCTCCTAACTCTCTGACTTCGGGTACGTCGTCTTTGCTGCTGCTATCCGCGTTGGGCGTCTGAGACGGAGCCATGCGCGGAGGGATGTGCTCCTCCGCGCTCATCGGAAATAGAGAGCCCAAGACCCCCTCCAGCTGATCCGGCTGGAGACTTTGGATCAGTGGGAGCGCCCTCGGTTGGAGTTTACCTCCCCCATGGGTTATGCTCCAGGGCCTCCAGGAGCTCCTCGCGGGCTGCTGATGGCAAGACTAAATTGAACGCATACCGTTTAAAAACTTAAACGGTACATACCTATCGATAGACTACATCTCGTGGCTGATCTCGACAGGAACCTCGACGTATTATAGATTGTCCGGTGGTTCTATTTAGCCGTTCCACCAGTGTGAAAGTGCACATTGGCATGCGACCTCATTTAGTATTGTTAAACTTCTATTGGCTGGTTCGAATCAAACAATTTGAATACGAGTATTATAGAAGAAAAACTAAAATAAAACAAATGGAGGAGGGGATGTCAGTCAATTGCCCCAGAGCTGGACAAAGAATTATGTAAACATTAGTTTTATTCTGAAATATAAATAGTATCGGGGAAACCGAAGGCTTTTTATTAAAAGTAGATACGATCCCGCGTACAGGCTATCAGTGCACCACGATCCTTGGATGTATCAGAGCTGAACGTTGCAGTACCTACGTAAAGGACCCTATTGCTAAGACTCAACTGTCCGTCTGTCCGTCACTAGGCTACTAGGCTGCTTAATGCCATGCGACCAAAGTTGGCTTGAACCCTCCACATCCTGTAAAAATTTCCGATTAAAATAAAAGCTCGTCTTTGGTTTTTACAATTATTTATTTATTTATTAAGCACACATTGTTTTTACAGGTTATATACCTAATATTCAGACTAAAAGAATAACATAGACGGAACATGTAGAATAAACACGTGAAGCCAAATGACACTTTCAATGTGTGCGTGTGACTCCGATTTCCGTGTACCGATACCACTAACGGCGTGTGCGTAATGTTGCCAGCAAATGAAAAAATCTCCTAAAAATCTCTATATAGTAGACATATGGAAAATTAATATTTGTTATAGTAAATGTTATCTGCAATTATTTTGTCATTTACACAAATGATTATTATGATAAGTGCGTAAAATGGAGAAGTGTTAAAATAAATAAAAATGTGATAAACACTGAGTAAACACACTTTAATTACTAGCTTTCAAAAAATTTCTCATAATTAAAATAATCCTTTTTAAGATGAATGAACAAAGCTTCATTCCAGTGTAAGTACAATGTACAGTCAACAACAAAAGTTGATTAGCACAAAAATATTTATTATTCTTTTTTACATCCCAATGCATGTGCCACAGCAATGTACAAGTAATTTTAGAATCCCCAAGGACAAAGTTAATATATTTCGTGTTTTGTTTATGATTTTGTGATCGGTTTAACAGCTATTAGTGATCAACAGATAAGAATTATTGGTTAAGCTACTTTTGTCGTTGACTATACATGAAGTAGATATCAATAGTCGTTAGGTTAAGACTGAGGCCTTTGTAGTGTTAGACTGAAATTAAACTACTGACACAGTAACATAAATATATTGGATCAGAACACAGGCTGGGAGGTCAGACAGCGGTCAATTCCAAGATTGCCGAAATAACCAAGCCACGTATTAAGTAGATCCCGGACACAGATGTGATCGGGAGTTCGGGACTAACGCACGAATGATGATGATGATGATTAGAAACATCGAGGTTGTCAACATTGATGACACTGATTTTTTTTGCTCAGTACTTTATAAATTCCCATAAATACTGCTAAATATTTTGTGGAAATGATGAAAAAATTATGGCAACTCTGTATGATATGGCGGAGGTTTTGTGTTCCTAGTTTGTGCAACTAAAATATTTAGAAAAATGTTATGAAATCTAATAAGAAATTGTTAATTACTCATGAAACGATAATCCAGCATTCTTTCTATGAATAATTGAAGTGTTTTTACACCTTTTCACCACACAATACGGCATATTTATAATATTTTGTTCAACCGTGATCGCACGTGCGTACACACTCGCTGCTCACAAAGGAGTGGCGAGCGAAATGGTATCCCATTGCTATATAGTATCCCTTTTGGTGGCTTCACTCGCTAGTTCTATTCGTTCCGTCTATGTTATTCTTTTAGTCTGAGACCTAATACAGCAATGTAGCAAGAGACAACAATAAACTATTAGCAACTAAGCCAATCCAGTGTCACCTCTCAAACTAAACTCCGCCAATGAACAGCTATAAATGTCCAGACGTTGGGAAACATCATTTAATATACTTAAAGCGCGGACTGTTGGAGAAAATTTATGCAGATTAGTGCGGGAAGCAGGTACATCGAGCACCTTGCTTCTAGGAGCCTGCCGCAGTCGTGTGTTTAGTACAAGCAACTTTAACGATTCCAACACCCGAGTGTTACTCAGTTTACCACGGAACAGCAGAAACACATACTTAGCCAAAGCCAAGTTTCGCCTTACCTCCAAATTATAATAACTTTATTCAGTTAGATTCACATAATAAGCTTTAAATATAATAATATAGACGTCTATATAATCAAAGATATAATAGGGTATAGCATCTCTGGTACCTACCAGAGATGCTATACCTATGTATAGGGTACAGGTATATAGTATCTGGGCTTAGTCGTCGTATGGGCAGTATTGTAACAGGTCTTCCACACCACTAGCATTGTAACAACATTCCACGACGATTCCATCACGTTTGCCCACCTGTTTGTACGCCTTACTATCACTCCTCATCCTCGGCCAGTTGTTATCCTTCACGATTTCATCATTGTTCATCAACGGCCAGTTGTCATCCTGCACGATTTCATCATTGTTCATCAACGGCCAGTTGTCATTCTTCACGATTTTATTATTGTCCATCCACGGCCAGTTGTCATCCTGCACGATTTCATCATTGTTCATCAACGGCCAGTTGTCATCCTGCGCGATTTCATCACTGTCCATCCACGGCCAGGTGTCATCCTGCACGATTTCATCATTGTTCATCAACGGCCAGTTGTCATCCTGCACGATTTCATCATTGTTCATCAACGGCCAGTTGTCATCCTGCACGATTTTATTATTGTCCATCCATGGCCAGTTGTCATCCTGCACGATTTCATCATTGTTCATCAACGGCCAGTTGTCATCCTGCATGATTTCATCATTGTTCATCAACGGCCAGTTGTCATCCTGCACGATTTCATCATTGTCCATCCACGGCCAGTTGTCATCCTGCACGATTTCATCATTGTTCATCCGAGGCCACTTGTTATCTTTCACGCCTTCATTATTTAGCATTTCGTCGGCACACGCTGCTACAGTTACAGCTAGTAATACAAGTATGAACTTCATGGTTGAGATGATGCTCGTCGACTGTTAAAAATTATCTGAAATACTCTCCTTTTATACACGTTTATTTCTCCAGGAATTATTAATATTCAAATTAATGAACACGGTTGTGTTAATGAGAGTTGACTGTTTAACAATTAATAATTTATCTTTACTAATAGTATAAAGTTTGTTTGTTTAGTTAAATGCGCAAACCCTAGGGACTACTGATTAGAATTGGGAACCTCTTTTTGTGTTGAATTTTTATCAAAAATTTATCGGGGAGGGCTGTTATATACTCGTAGCATAACACTACGACTAATAGGAGCAGAGCCGCATCGAAAAACGCGGGTGATACCGCGGGCCCTGCTAGTTAACATTATGGTTTACGGTTCAATTGTTTGCGATTATGCTAAGATGTTAAACGATTGTCCACAAAATAGAACACTTATATAAGTCTGACGCAGTACACCCTCGTGGAATTGCTTTATTACGATAACTTTGTTGAACAAAGGATTTCATTTTTGTGAGTGTCATGGTAGTGAGAGTACTTGTCGTGATTTTGAACGTGACATAAAGTATAATTGATCGAGATTTTATCTATCTTTTCGCAATAAATAAATTTGTATCGCTAAATACGAGTAGTTTCCAGTATGAGTGGTTGTTGTAGATTCATCGTGTGGGTAGGGTTTTGTTAAGCTCACCATAAGCTAAACTTCAAGGTCCTACAAATGAAACACTTCACAACTCCAGTACTATTGGTATATTACTCGCTATCAAAGATAATACTGTATAAAGTGTTCAACATAACATTCGATTCTCAGGTTTATATATTACTGGCCGTTGTCAAACCATATCGCGATTAACAGCTCCATCTATCGATAACATGAGTATGTCAGTTACATATACTTTAGTAGGTAACGAAACCATTTTGACTTCTACAACGCCCCCTACTTATATTTTAAAAGTATCAAAGCTGCCTTAACATACCGCCCAACATATTTTATGTTCTTCCAAATCAAACTATAAACCGCCCACTATGAGGTCAAGGGCCAAAATATACAACTAAATATTAATGGACTGTAACTTAAATAACATAACAACACACAGAAAATTAACATAGACTAGTTTGTGACTGGCAAAATACAACTTATAAAAGAATATCAACTTAAACTTACTCATACACTAAAACTCGCGTAACCTTATCCACACCAGGACGCTTGTCAAGTGACTCTAACTAAAAACTTACACTCTGAAGATGCATTATCTTCCCTTACTAAAACTTTCTTGTTCACTTCAATACTGGTTGGTGACAACTCAAAAAATAATCAGTCAAAATATTCAACATCATCTTTCCCACGATCCCATGAAGTTCCTAAAAGACTAACAACATTCTTCACCTTCATATTTTTTTTCTTATGACCGCCCCTTGTCTCAACCACATGATTCGATCTTTGAATACAATCCGTACGTCTTCGTGGAATACGTGCATTTAAAGCACCGCAATTACCCTTTGGGTGTAGCTCAGTCAATGTGTTACCTTGTGCAACCAATTGACGTCTAGAAAACAAGTCGGCGACATCAAAATCCTCCTTTACTATTTTAGGAACGACTGAGTTTTTTTGATTCAAACACCACAGCGTGATGCGTTAGATAAGCCGCTGAAGGCCTCTTGAACTCGTTAACGATCACTGGGTCCATGTTCCCTAGGTTGCCGTTCTCATAAAACACTTCAGAGTTCTGCTTCTCAATTTCTGGATTCTCTCTCTGGAACTTATTTCCAAGATATTTCATCATTGTAAACGCTCGGGAACCTCTATACTAGTTCTGTGGATTCTCAGATACAAAAGGCAAACTAACATAATTATCATTTCCATCACAATGAGTAGTTTGGTTGTACTTGTCTTCACAACGGCGCTTATTTTTAAACAGAAACCTTTTGGTTTCGCTGTGCTGTCGCAAAAGCACTTTATCATCAGGTGGGTCCTTCACAATGTCATGGTGACAACTAATTGAACTGTGACCTGATGATATCTGTCCATATTAAATCCAACCAAAGGCTGTGTTCTGAGCAACCGGGACATTTCTTTGTCCTCGTATTATACCCTCTCTCAGAACCTTTCCATAAACTTCAGCGCCAAGTAAGATGTCTATTTTATTTGGTGTATGGAATCTTGGGTCAGCTAAAGCTATAGTACCCAATTCGCGCCAATTTACATACTCAACAACCTTCTAAGAGGGCAACATTGATGTGATGGTACCCAGCACAAACGCTTGAACTTTGACACTAAACTTAGGGTCTAAACGTGAATGAATATACACTGTAACTGTATAATTAGAGACTAAAACCCTCTTCTCACCGCCCATACCGGATATTGCAGACTTGACCTCGGTTTTCTTCAGTCCAAGTTCTTGCACTGCTGATTCCGCTATAAATGATGCCTGAGATCCCTGATCTAGTAGCGCTCTCAACAGTTGTGTTGAACCATCTCTTGTCTGTGCTTTGACAAGTGCAGTAGCTAGCAAAACTTGACTAGGCATTGATGCCTTTGAGAAATGTGACACAAGATTAGTTATACATGGTTCACTTTGTGATGACGATGGGTCAATATTACAATTCTTTGATTCGCCTTCAGTAATTCTATCAGGATTAGCATCTGCGGTGGATGAATTACCAACTGAATTAGGATGCAATAATGAGTGATGCCTACGATTACATATCTGACACGAAGAGTTCTGACGACAAAATTTAATAGGGTGGCTGGGGCTCAAACAATTAAAACATAAGCGCCTGGTGCGTGCAAAGTCATGTCAAGTATCATAACTTTCCTTAGTATACTGTTTACAATTATAAATCTTATGTGCTTCTCCACAAAATAAGCAAGACATATCGACATTATAGTTTTTGCTATCGGTACTGATGACATGATGAACCTTAGGTTTACTATTAAAATTGACATTAAGTTTAGATCTATTGGAATTACTATCTAAAAATTCAAGCGCACGAAATCTGGTTTCTAAAAAATCTCTGAATTCTGCCAGTGTTGGCAATTCTTCATTAGCACAGATCTTGGTTTCCCATTGTTTTCGAGATTCCAGATCGAGTTTAGAACTAGCTAAATAAATAATTAGAATATCCCACGTACTTCTGCCATTTAACAAAGTCCAACATTCTTTATAATTACTAGCTGTGACCGATATATGGCGCACCAGGTGTTCAGCTTCACCCGACAACAATGCCTTTAAATAGTGCATCTTCTGTACATCGTCTAATTTACTATTACTGTGTATCAAAGATGTAAATAAATCCTTAAACGTAGGCCACTCTGCATAATTACCCGAAAACTTTGCAATATAAATTTTTGGTAACCTAACAGCATCGTGACTAGAACCAGGTTTCACACTTCTTTACACCGGACCAGAGGTGTCTGCTGTACAAGACGCAGATTAGACCCTGTGTCGAATACTGCTCTCACCTCTGGGACGGCTCCGCGAAGTATCTGCTGGACGCTCTCGACGCTATGCAGCGACGGGCTATCCGTATTATTGGTTGTCCGGAGGTAACGGGAAGCCTTGAGCCGCTAGCTCAGCGCCGAACAATAGCTTCCTTGGCCGCATTCTACCGTATTTACCACGGCGAGTGTTCTGAAGAGCTCTTCAATCTGATCCCACCCTCTTCCTTCCGATCCCGAACGACTCGTGCCGGGCAGAGATGCCACCCCCACACAGTGGATAGCATGTTCGCGAGAACCGAACGTTTTAAACGTTCGTTTCTCTGCCGAACGATAGTGGCCTGGAACGCCCTGCCTGTGCACGTGTTTCCTCCCACATATAATCCTGGGTTCTTTAAGCGGAGCGTGAAGAGGCACATCAGTAGGTCGTCAAGTTGAGGGCCACTCTCAATAGTAATGTGTGCTGTGAGAGTGGCCCACAATCGCTAGACGTCGTCACGACTTACCACCAGGCGGGCGACGTCAATTTGGCGAACCAAATATAAAAAAAAAAAAAAAAAAAAAAAAAAACATTTTGTTCAGATTGGCACGTACCTACCTTAGCTACAATTTCTTTCAACTGACTTTTGTACGATATATAAAGTTCCTCACAATCTTCATAAAGTTCATCTACAAAATAGCTATGAGATTTTATTATATCATCTGTGGAAGCTATCACAATGCTGCTGTGAGCACTCAAGAAGGATTTCCATGTAGATTCAAGTGACTCTAATCTAGTTTCAACATACGACGTAGTAATTCTCTCTTTAGGAGATTTCTTAAAATTTATTTGTGCTCTTTCAATAATACTTTTCTTGTCTGTTTGCAACTTATATAACGTCTCCATTTTAATAGAATACACACAATCAAATCTTAATAAGTCCTAACCATCCAACTTCAAATGCACTAAGTTGTTATGCAGTACAACTTTTTACAGAATTATTCTAAGTGTTGGATAATTTACAAAATATTTTACAAGTCTTTTAACATGTTCAATTCTATACAAAATCGGGCAAAGGTTCCCCGTATGAACGTTTTTTCGTTAATTATTCTAAGTCCAAGAACTACACAAATAAATTACAAGTCCTAGATTCACTTCAAATTATTCACAAGTTCTAACTTCTTGACTGACTTCCAAAATTAGAAATAATCAAAGTACTCACAGTTGTTCTTCTTTTGTTACCACACTTCACTATCTAGACACTTTATCTTCAAACCTTTGCAGTCGATCTCCGTCGACACACGCGCCCTCCTCTGTCGGCCGCTTCAACAACTTCCACTCCTAAAACTGCTGCTTTACCTCGACTCCTTCTTCTTGAGGAATCGGACGCTTCAGTGACGATCCGCCACTGGTTTCTACGCCAGGTCACAAAAAACAGAGTCCAACAGCGTATCTAACGCTAGTATCCGGCTCGAAGGACCAAATGTTAAGCTCACCATAAGCTAAACTCCAAGGTCCTACAAATGAAACACTCCACAACTGCAGTATACTATTGGTATATTACTCGCTATCAAAGATAATACTGTATAAAGTGTTCAACACAACATTCGATTCTCAGGTTTATATATTACTGGCCGTTGCCAAACCATATCGCGATTAACAGCTCCATCTATCGATAACATGAGTATGTCAGTTACATATACTTTAGTAGGTAACGAAACCATTTTGACTTCTACAACGCCCCCTACTTATATTTTAAAAGTATCAAAGCTGCCTTAACAGGTTTCATTCGTTTTTATTTTTTTAGGGAAAACTGTAGCTTCTCCATGCTACTTTCCTTTCCATATTCCCACGGAACAAATAAAATAGCACTTAGGGATAATTATTAAGCTATATATTAGTACAAGAATTATATTACACTAGCTGTGATATTAGTAAAAGAACTTTCCAATAGTTTCGGACACTATTCAATGAAAACAAACAAACAATAAAATATTTCGTGTTTTAAGTTATAAAAGTTACAAAAGCCAGATAATATTAGTTATAATTCTCAACGTTTTTTGGAATAACCAACGGCATTTTTAGGGTATCATACCCAAAGGAAACCCTTACTGAAACTTCGCAGAGCTACGAGTATAACAACAAATACTAAATAATAGAATAAAATCAATATTTAGGGGTGCTCCCATTGCCATTTTTATAGATAATGGTACGGAAAACTGTTGACCGGTTTTTTTTTTAATATATCAGTGTAAAAAATGTACAAATCATACCTACCTACTTTCCCCTACGCTAGCCTTATTGCACTTTATCTAATGATATTCTAGTTATAAACGATCATAGATTTCATCACAAACGAACAATTAAATTGGCTAAAACGTTTAATAGATACACTGTACGTATAGACGTAGGTGTACACCCTATTATATATTATTATTTGTTTCATCAATCAATATCAATATCAATCAATATCAATATACATATAATAAAATTGTAACTGTTCGCTGTCTGTACAAGGAAGATATATATGAGAAATTGATGCAGGGGGGCTTTATGAACGCAATAGAACCCCAAAATAAGGGTTTTAGAATTTTTGTCTGTTTGTCTGTTTGTCTGTGTGTCTGTTTGTCTGAATGTTTGAACACGCTAATCTCAGAAACGGCTTAACTGATTTGAATGCGGTTTTCACTAATGCGTTGCGGTACATTCAACTTAACATTTAGTGCTTGTTTCATTTCAAAAGGTTGATAAATAAAAAAGTTATGTCGATCTAAAGAATCACGCATAAGACCAAGTTAAGCAACCCCAGTCGCGGTTCTAACTAGGATGGGTCACCAATTGGCACAAAATATATCAAGTGACAGACATAAAAGAACGACAAAAATAAAAGAAACATGGAAAGTTATAAACAAAGAGTCAGGTAAATGTAAAGTGAGGGATACTGTTACTAAAATTAAATTAGAAAACAAGAATATAACTTCTCCGAAAGGTATTGTAAATGCATTTGAAGATTATTTTACCAACATTCCATTTAAAGTAACTTCTTCTGTTAATTCATGTGCCCACAGTGCAGTGGCCCTTCTCGAAAGTAATATTGGTTCTTCATCTAAATTTAACTTCAAACATATAGACCCCAGTGACATCTTGAAAGCATTTAAAAATCTCAAAATTAAAAAGTCTGAAGATCACTGGGGCATATCAGTTAGCTTAATAAGTAATGTAATTGATATCATTGCACCTGACTTGGCACTAATTTTTAATGAATGTGTAGATGAAGGTATATTCCCTAACCTAATGAAAAATAGTAGACTAATACCATTATTTAAGAAGGGATCTAAGTCAGAACTTGGTAACTACCGCCCCATTTCTATTTTGCCAGCTCTGAGTAAGGTGTTTGAGAGAGTGATGCTAAATCAAATGCAAGTCCACTTCACGACTAACAATCTTTTCCACAGCCAGCAATTTGGCTTTACTCGCGGAAAATCTACCACTGATGCGGGAGTAACCCTTGTTAGCTTGATTTACGACGCATGGGAGGGATCGCAGGATGCCATTGGGTATATTCTGCGATCTGTCTAAAGCATTTGATTGTGTTGACCATCAGACACTTTTGCTAAAGTTACGTCAGCATGGTTTTGACAAATCCTTAGAACTATTAGGATCTTACCTGACAGATAGGCTGCAGACTGTTCATGTAAACAACGTTAAGTCAAACGGAACTAACGTCAAAATAGGCGTACCTCAGGGATCAATTATAGTGCCTTTTTTCTTCTTGGTTTATGTTAATGACTTGCCTTGCATGATCGAGGCACAAGCTGGCATAGTAATGTTCGCGGATGATACATCACTTATATTTAAAGTAAATCGGCATAGTACAGATGCGAATAATGTTAATAATATTTTAAATGATATTTCAAATTGGTTTTCTACAAACAACCTATTGTTGAATGCAGAAAAGACTAAATGCGTTAAATTTACAATGCCTAATGTCAGACAAGCAAACGTCCATGTCGTGCTGGGTAGCCAAAGGTTAGAATTTGTAAATAACACTACCTTTTTAGGAATAACAATAGATTGTAAATTACAATGGGGTGACCATATCACCATTTTAGCTAATAAGCTTAGCTCTGCTGCATATGCTGTGAGACGGATTAGGCAGTTGACAGTTGTAGCTACTGCTAGGCTAGTTTACTTTGGTTACTTCCATAGCTTGATGTCCTATGGAATACTACTTTGGGGAAATGCAGCAGATATAGAAATAATTTTTATATTACAAAAGAGGGCAGTCCGTGCCATTATTGTTTAGGTAAAAGAGATCCTGTTAGGGAGCGATTTAAAGACATTAATATTTTAACTGTAGCTTCCCAATATATATTTGATAACATACTGTATGTCAGGAAAAATATATCTAGCTATACTAAAGTAAGTGACGTTACAGACAGAAATTTACGTAATAAAAATAAACTACTCCCTTCGTGTTATCGGCTTAGCAAGGTTAGTCATTCTTTCAAGGGGGAAGGTATACGCTTTTATAATAAATTGCCTGAATCGGTCCTTTGTATGCCCGACAATAAATTTAAAAACTTTATAAAGACCACTTTATGTCAAAAAGCATATTATAAGACAGTTGATTACCTTAATGATAAAAGTGTCTGGCTTGAGCATGGTGCAGGTACCTCCTAAAATGCCGTAATTGTAGCATATTTTGTACTTAGGCAACTATAATA
Organism: Nudaria mundana; assembly: GCA_963556515.1. NCBI lineage: Eukaryota > Metazoa > Arthropoda > Insecta > Lepidoptera > Erebidae > Nudaria > Nudaria mundana. Next base: position 36,784,170 of record OY748286.1, on the reverse strand, counting down.
ATTTTTTTTGTTGTATTATACACTCTTTTTGATTTTGACACGAGACCAATGTACATTCGTCCACATTTAGTCTTAAGAAAATGTGTAAATGAGTCAATTATTTGAAAAGAGAGACCGAGAGTTTTATTGCCAGGTTCTTTCTCTCGGTTCTACTTATTGCTTTGCGAATCTGGCAGTACATGTAAATATAGAAGCAATGACAATTTTTATTTTAAGTACTTACTGACGTTTGTAAGAGCCATTTAGTGACCTATACAAATAAATAAATAAATCAAATCAAATCACATGACAGGCAGACATACATTACGCCTATATTCACGAAGGGGCAGGCAGAGGTGCGTTACACATCAACACTGTGCCAGTACTTTTGTTGGTCCCACGTAATAGAGGGCAAGCGTATTGCTGATAGGGCACTTTAGAAGATCCATAACTACTATAAAATTTGGTCCCACGTAATAGAGGGCAAGCGTATTGCTAATAGGGCACTTTAGAAGATCCATAACTACTATATAATTTGGTCCCACGTAATAGAGGGCAAGCGGATTGCTGATAGGGCAATAGAAGATCCATAACTAATATATAATTTAAATCAAAATTACCGCAGCCAGGACAGGTGTTAGGTACATACCACTAATATATCTGCAGTCTGAGTAGCTCACATTCAGACAAAATAAAAATCCTTTGGATAAAATTCTAAATGGGACAGCAAATTAGTGATTGTTAAATATAATTACTATTAATACACACTATTAGGTACCCCAATGATTGTACTGATACAGACGCTGGCTGTGTCCAAACACCGTTAATCAATACATACCTATAATAAAATTGTAAGTATAAGGTCTTTGGTGGTCGATGTCTGTACATCGAAGATATAATAGAGAAACTGTTGTAGGGGGGCTTTATAAACGCAATAGAACCCAAAACAATGGTTTTTAGAATTTTTGTCTGTTTATCTGTTTGTCTGAATGTTTGAACACGCTAATCTCAGAAACGGCTTAACCGATTTGAATGTTTTCAGTAATTCGTTGTGGTTTACTCAATTTAACATTTTGTTTTATTTCAATCGGTTCATAAATAAAAAAGTTAAGTATGTCGATCTAAACTAACACGCAGGCGGGCTGCGGGCAAAAGCTATACATAATAAATCAGTAACTGGTGATCAAGAAAACTATAACACGCAGGCGGAGCTGCAGGCAACAGCTAGTATTATAATATGAATCGCAAGACCAATAGTCTGGCGGATTCATCTTCTGCCAGCCCGTATCCCAATTAGGTATATGGGGTCGACGCAACATGGCTTCCTCCTCCACACAACGCTGTCACACGTCATCTCCTCAGTCACTCCTTTCCCAGTCATATCCTCTTTCATGTAATCCATGGGGTGGACTAAAGGATGTAAAGATAGATTCCAGAGCGCAAAGTACTTAGACAATACCGTTTAGCTTTATTATAGCGTTTAGCTGTCTAAGAAAGCTTCACCAGAAAATGGTGCACTTGTTACTCTGACAGAACATACTAACACGGTGGGGTTTCCGCCCGCACAGTCTCACTCACCGACGCAGGATAAAACCCGATCCCAATAATGCGGAATAATATAGATATAGGTACCCGACCCCACGTTGACAAAGGCCGAATAGGTCGCTAAACTCTAGCTGCGCCCTAAGCTTATCATTCCGAGGGCGTACTTGGGACACCTGTCAACGAACCTTAAGGCTATAGCCAGTCTCACGTAAACACCAACAATATAGGTATATGAAAAGACAACAGTGGCTCAGTGAACCCAGTTTTTCCTCTCATTGTGGATGATTTCTTAGTGTTAGACTTCAAGGAGACTGCATTTATCTGGAGACTGAACTAAGGTATTTAGGAAGATACAAAAATCCCAACTAATATTATAAATCTGAAAGTCGGTATGTTTATTTGCACCCTCTTCACGGTCAAACGACTGAACGGATTTGGATGAAAATTTGCATAGTTTTGGGAACGGAGAAGAAAATATAATACCTACTTACTTTAAAACTATTCCACGCGTGTGGAGCCCCGGGCAACAGCTAGTATTTAATAATTGTTATTTGATAATTTTATTTTAATGAAATACAAAGATATCCATAAAATATGTCGCTATAGCTAATATATTGATCATTCCTATATTAACTTTACTAACTTTTTTATCTTGTAACGCGTTGGACAGGTATGCCCATTCGTAAATAATAGTAACAGACATCACAAGATTGAAGAGTATGCCAACAACTTGAAAGGACACTTCTTCAAATTCTGTGGCGCGGTTAATCTGTAGCCCGGCTTTCGCCATAAGTCCCAGCGTTACTATAAAGCAGCTAGCGAATACTCCAGATCCCAAGAAAACTGTTGTAGCAGCCATATCTTCATTGTCTAGGTTTAAGAAGAACCCAATCATCATGAGCGACAGCAGGGCACCTCGAATGATCATTCGTACATACTGATAAAATGCCATTCCCAACTTTAATTACACTTGTTTCAAAATTAACTTTACGAAAATTACACATTTATAAAAAACTTCACACAGTTAGATATTTTATTGTTAGTGTAAATAAATAAATTGTTACATACTGTGATTAGGTATTTACTAAACAATCACAGAGCACATGACACTTTTTTAGGGTAATCTGTGATGATGTGCATAGATAATAACTACACTATTGATGATCTTCTTCAACTGTGGTTTATTCCTACGGCTCCTAGTTTAGAACGATGTATAAAGGTAAGCGTCCACATGTCCGCATCGTAAGGATCGGACGTATCGCATCAAACGGATTAATTTTTCACAGAGCGTCCACTGTATCGGTAGGATTTGCCGAGACGCTAGGACCAGCAATCGGATTGCCGATGCCAATTCATTTGGATTTTCGCTAATCAAATAAATTGCTAAACAACGCGTGTTGACAGGACGATCGTCAAATACAAATGGCGGACGATGCATCATCGGCACGCATCGTAAAAGTTGCGCATAAACACAGCCTAAAAAACAGAATATAATAATATTTAAGGGGCTCCCATATGTTTAACAAAATTAGATGTGATTTTTTGCCGTTTTGGTACGGAAGCCTTTGTGCGCGAGTACGACAAACTTGGCCGGTTTTTTTATACACAGCTACACAAATATAATATTTAGTATAATGTTATACTGAATTTGATTCGTTAGCATCGGGTTAAAGAAGAACGAGATTATGATATTTCGGTTTGTCTTGTATTATTGACAGGAAGCGAAGCGACCGACGGCTCCGTTTCAACTTCCAGACTGGGGAGAATTTCTTCCGTCTGTACCCATCTACGGGTTTTGTCAGATCATGTTTGAGGCCGTATTTATCATACGATTTGCATAAAACTTCACACACACACTCCTCGCTTACAATGAATAACGTTTGAATGATATTTTTGGATTGGATGACAAATGAAAGAGTAATAAAGAAAATTGAAGAAGAAATTTTCTAAACAAAGCCGCTCCCGAAGTCTACGGTTCACAGAACCACTAGTTAGGTGCTAAAGAATTTAAATCATACCCTTGAACAATCCAAGTTACTAACCGCTAATCCAACATATCATCTACAAGAAAATAACTAAAATTACACTTGCATTGTTTAATCAATCAATTTCACATTTCATGGATGACTGACAGACGGACAGAGTATATATATATATATATATATATATATATATATATATATATATATATATATATATATATATATATATATATATATATGTGTCTAGGTGGTATAGTTTTAAAAGTTTTCTTATAAATAACTAGCGGATGCCCGCGACTTCAACCGGTTGACAAATTAAACATAAAAACCTTCCTCGAGAACCACTCTATCAATTGGTGAAAACCGCATCGAAATCCGTTGCGTAGTTTTAAAGAGCTAAGCGTACCTACATAGGGACGGAAGCGACATAGAGCATGTTTCCCGCACTAGCCCATTACGAGAAAGCGAGAGCCCTTGCGTCATTGTTTGAATGGCACAAGCAGGCGCTGGAGCGGGACCACAGGCCTGCGTCTCAAGAAATCGAGGCCCAGCGGTCCCAACTCCGCCAGGATCTCATGGAGACATGGAAGGTGCGACTTGAGCGGGATAAATCCCGACCCCAAAGATGCGGGGTATCACCCGACCACCTCTGTACCTGAGTACCTCTGACCGCGTCTGGGTATTCTCTCAGCATTTACCGGAGGCGCTCGGCAATGGACGAAGGTGCGGCAGAGGCCAAGGCCGCGGATTAAAAAAACCCATTACGAGAATCCAAAACGTTATACAGGCTGAAAATTTCAAATCTCAGAGCATGTTCCCTATACAGGTAAACACGATCAGTGAGTATGAAGTGTTGATTGTGGCTACTTCCGGAGATATCAGGTAGCAAAGTTGGGTAAAATAGCACCTTACAAGAAAAAGCCAAAAAAAAAGCGGATCATATTATTTTGGCTTCTGCGGACCACCGGTTGGGAACCACTTATAAACGTAACGTGACGGTTTCTACTAAATCGCGCTACCCATAAGCCGCGTTAGAGAACATCGTTCCAAAAAAATCTCACTAGATCCATGGGACAAAATGACAGTGGAACTATTAGTGCGAATATACTATAAAATCTACCTATAAATAAATCCAATCGAAGTGTCCGTTTCGTTTGTAACTCAAAATTAACAGCTTTTAACTAAATTCACATATGAAAAGTCTGTCTGTTTGTTGCGGTTAATTTCCGACTGGACCGGCAAACCGACGTTAACGTGAGGCGGGCGGTGTCAAGATACACGGAAACAGATAAACTCGTTTAGTTATTTCATTAGCGAGTAGGTAGAGTCATTCCTCCTCTGTAGTAGAGGTAGATATCGAGATAGCAGTTTATACATTGCCAATAAATTTGCAACAATGCCAGGACTCTGGGAATCTTTCCAGTTAGTAATGGTTTGCAGGAATTTTTCGACACTTTTAAGTATTTTACTGTATAATTGGTGTTTATTTTGTTATGTAACCGAACTGTAAGTCACACACAGACATAAAATCACGTCTTAATTATCCTCGAAATGTTCGATAGAGGTATTCGTTACGCGGTTACGCAATCACGTTTCCTAAGTTGGTACACCTAGGTATTTATTACTTTCACTTAATATAATATAGGGGTTGTAATTGTGTACAATATAGATTTTGAGTTTCCCAAGATCCCTGAGCTCCCCTGAGTCGAAAACAATATATTCTGGAGAATGTACCCATGTATGTATATATATGTTACGGTAAGTAGGTATGTATACTGTCCCATTAGGGTCAATTTATTTTCGATACCGGGCGCTGATTTGTTTACTTGCGAGTGCCTTGTCCGTCCGTAGCCCGTGCACCGCGTGCAGACGAGGACTATTTGGGCTCTGTAGAGGTTGGAAGTCGCTGGAAAGTCGCAGCACGTTTTGGAAAGCGGGGAAATCCACCCATGAATGTACCTATCTTATATAGTAATCTGTGACCATTCTAGACACATGTTTTGACGTAGTAAAGTGACAATTCGCTGGTTTCTGGTAATAGATAAGTGGTTGTCCAGACCTGCAAAATTACTATTAAGTATGAATAAATATATAATAAATATAAATATATATAAATTACTATTAATTACTATTAACTGGTTAATATTATTATGTAAGTATATTATGGATTTCAACTCATGATTTGAATATTTATAGGTGTGTAGGTAGTTGTTTTTAGATTCAGTCCTAAGTAATTCAGAACTATTCTACTACTTTTCAACAAATCCGCACTGTAAATAAAATACTTACCTAGTTTACTTCGTCACTTACCTCTGTACACTGTACCCAGTGGACATTAACAAGTTGCTGCAACAGCACAGAAGCTTCAGGAGGATTGAATTAAATAATCTTATTTTATCCACCGAGGGAAAACGACTAAACATGGGATGTTAGGTATAACTTTAACCACTGTAGGTATCTGTCTGTAGAATCGTAGCAAGCGAACGGACTAATAATTTTTTGCTTTTGCTTTGCTTTTTCAATGTCTATGTAATCTAGTTAGTTCTTAGCTATAAGTTTGGAAGATCACATCAGCTCACTTCGTAGGTGGTGAAGGGATCTTCAGGTCTGATTGATTTAAAAGGACACCCAGCTCCTTCCTATACATTTATGGGCGGAATTTGAAAGTGACCGGCCAATTAAAACTCACTATTATGATAGAATAAACACGATATACATTTTTATTAGACTATACGTATTCTATATCAATGACTATATCATACTAAAGTTCTAAGTCTAGTCTGTGTTATTAAAATAGGTAAGTACCTCACTTACCTATGTTGGATGGTTAGCTTTTTTGGTGTCAGGGGTTTTTATTTATATAGGCAATACTTATTCATTCTTATATGTACTTACATAAATAATAGTCGTTATCATTTGTGAGCTAAGGGGCCCTATAATCATCCTCGCCAGCACACGTTGCATCTGTTAACAAACGAACGAGGCTCTGGCAAGTATATGCAGTCATAGGAAAGGGCGATAGCAAATAAAACTCGCAAAGTAAGGTTAACAAAGTGACTGACGAAACGTGGGTGTAATACGCGCCACTGTCTACCCCCTCGAGGATCAAGATGTGATTTGAGTTTGTCTGTCTGTCATTGTTATTATGGACCTGGCATTTTTATAGAAAGAAAGAAAGACGGTTATTTCGCTTAATGTATTTTAAGTAGATTTAATAGTCGTGTTGTCTTTTTGTTCAGACTCGGCCTGCGTGTGAAATGACTTTGGAACTACTTCAGACCTCCGACCAAATCCCGAGCCACTGAACTCACTATTTCGTTTACAGCTTTGTCAAATTTATTGTTATTACACAATGGGCATGACCAAAATTGTCCAGGTTGCCCTCCGAGGCACTTTAATATTGATAATGGCCATAGGGTTATTTTTAAATTCAGAGAGCGAACACCTAAACGATACCTCAATTTTTCTGGCTTCTGGAATATACGGCGCTACTATTTTAGTATCACTTGGCCTTATGATAGATGCTGGTCTAAGTGAAATTACCACCGATGTATGTGTAGAAACTACCTTCCTGATTGTAGGGATAGTATTGAACCTCTTCCTCGCTGGTGTGTGGTTTCGAAGATCCTACACACAAACTAATGAAGATGAAAAGTTGTCGATGACAAGTTATATAAATAAAGGATTTATATGTCTAATGGCTGCAATGTTTCAACTGATTGATACTACTCTGCCGTTCATTTCACATTGCTAATTACTAAAACAATTAAATAATAACTTCTTTATTTTCTCCTTCTCTTTCTTTCTTTTCGGTACCTCTGTTGTATTAACTAGCAAAATTTTGTGGGAAGATAGAGTTCAAATACTTAGTTCGGGTACTAGGGGACCGCAAAAATGGGGGCAAAATTGATCTGGGATGCTTAGTTTTCGAGATATGGGGTACTGGGAATCTTGGGTATTTTTGGCGGGATGAGAATTCCGAGAAAGAAAATGTTGAGGGTGCAGGGGTAACAAAAAATTTGCTTAGAATATAGCTGGGAAGCTCGATTCCCGGGGTGTAGGGGCTGAGGGGCTGGGAAGTTTTTAATGTCAGGAGTAATTAAATCCAACTTAACCTAATGATGATTGTACTCTGCAGTCATTCGGTTTAGTGCCTTTCTGGGGCCACCCTGGAGCGTTGCTTGTGAATTTAGCAGACTACCGATTTTTTGACCAATTGCAGTTCTAGCAAAGTAATATAGCAGCAGCATAGCGTTTTACGTGTATTTACACGACTTGTGCCCCTGACGTTTTATTTACGCTCATGCATAGAGCAACATGGTCGTCGTATACGCGGGCGTCGTATTCTACCGCTCATGTGAAATAACAGTAACAAAACCTTTAATAAACTCTACATAAAAAGCTCTCTGCCAACATTTAAAATACAACTTTGGTCTGAACACTCCGCGAATGAAATGAATATGAAATAATATTTGCTTAGTTGCTTCTTGTTGCTTAGTGGATTCTATTTATGGAGTCCTGCTGGCTGGCTGTTATGATTTTAGTTTGAATTACTGTGTACATTATTGTATAATAATAATCATATTATTTCAATTCCTTTCCATCTTATTATTTAGTTATGAATGATAATTATTAAGTACTAGCTGTCCCGGCGAACTTCGTAACGCATTATTTTTTTTAAACAATTTTTTTTCTTCCATAAGAACCTTCTCCTAACAATAAGAAACACAACAAAAAAAGAATTGTCAAAATCGGTCCAGCCGTTCACGCGTGTTGTCGTGACCAAGGGAAATAGGGATACATTTTTATATATAGAGATTTTAGAGCGGTTCTGAATCTTCTTTCTTCTCGTTCGTCAATACAATAGGTGACATCGGCTTGCCCCTTACGTGGCACCCTGGCATGTAAGGAATCATTGTATAGACTGGCCGAGAACACCGACCTAACGATTGCCTGGGTCCCCGGACATGAGGGAAACACTGGCAACGAGCGGGCCGATGCACTAGCCAGATAAGGTGCTGAAGAAAACTTTGTGGGACCGGAACCCTGGTTGCCCACAGCGCACAAAATCGCCAAAGGAGTAATCAGCCACAGAATAAAAGCAGAAAACAACCAAAGATGGAAATCCTCGACTGGAATGAGACAGTCGAAAATCTTCAAGGGCATGGATAAGAGAACGACGAGTCATGTCATGAAACTCCCAAGAGGAAACATGAGACTCGTCATAGAAGTCATAACACGACACTGTCGACTAAATAGCGATGAAACAAGCTTCCACCTGCTAGCTGAATGCTCCATGTACTCATTGACCAGATGGGAACTCCTAGGGTCGGACAGACTATACGAGGAAGACATCAGCAATCTGAAGGTGGAACAGATAATAAGATTTGTAAAGGACACAAGAAGATTCGATGGGGGACCGTGAGGCTGGATCAACGACGCTGTCCCCAAGGAGAGAACTGGGGAAATGGACGAAATGGCCCGCAAGAGTCGCAGGTGGATCGTCTGTCCGGCTGCCGGCGTCCCCGTTGGAAATAATAGTACGTGGCACCTTGGCAGTGTGCGTGTGTGCAGTGCATCTCTGCCGACCCTTTCGGGATAAAGGCGTAAGGATATAGGTAATAAGTACCTACCCATCCACCGAGCCTTTTCTCAACTCAGTTGGAGTTTGGGCTTTGCAGTCTAACTGCGATGAAGCTGAATTTCAATATTTTCAGTGAAGAGACTGCTATCTGACCACCACAAGCCATGGGCGATATTGATGAGGGGTCTCAATGTCTTAAGAAATGGTCACCCAACCCAAGAATGGTCTGGCTAAATGTTGCTTCACCTTCTTACATACTGCAAGGTGTTAACATACTTCGGTTACCTTACTTACTTACCTACCTAATACTTTAAACAGCAATTTTAGTTTGACTTAGGCCACCATTACGGCGTCTTAGTCCGGTGCCATAAGGCATTTTTGGGAGTTGGGTTCTATCCCGCGTCTGTGAGTGAAGGTGCATGTGCATGGAAGCCTACATCACGCCATCGTCCGGTCGATCCTTCTATAAAGACCACACTATCAAGAGATTTTTCTTTTTTCAAGTCCGCGGCGTAAGGCCACGGCCGCCCCTACGTCCATTGCCAGGTGCCTCAGGTGCGCACTCGATAAAATTCCCATCATAAATTTTCCAGTAGTGCCAGGCGGCATAGTAAGGCCTTTTTTTATTCTCAGCCTAAAGCCGCGGCCTCTTCTACGTCTATTGCCGAGCGCCTCTGGGTAGCACACAAAGAATTTCCAGTGAGCCCGGCGGGCTATCAAAGCATGGCTAAAATAATGATACTATGGCGCGAAGGTTTTAGTAGCAAATACAAAGATATTACATTTTAAAAAACCGATGCAGAAACATCAACAATTGTCAGTGTCAATGTGTCACCTATTTTGTCACCCTGTTGTCAAATGTCAACTAACAAAACTAATACTGTCAAATTACTGTCAATTTGTTCTAAGTTGATTGATTTGATTGGTTCGAGTCAGTGTTGCCAGCTCGACGTCTTCTTATGTAGATCTACGTATTTTAGACCCTTATTACCAACCTGATGGTAATAAACAGATTACTGTTACCGGTACATGTTACTGTTGTTAATTAACTTCAGTCCCGGAACATTATATAATAACTAAGACGTCAGACTGCATATGCATATTTTCTTAGGTATATAAACAATTAAATTTTAATCTTTCCTCTTTATAATATTAGTACAGACTAGGAGCTGCGGTCGCTGCCGTGGTACTGCGCTGCAGCATGGAATTGATCGAAGCGACTATTTCTATTGAGGCATTTATCAATCTATAAGGAGCAGGTTTTGTTCAAGACCGAATTTTGATTTAGGACCCTCATAAAAAGTTATTGACATATTTTTGGTCAATAACTTTGTTGAGGTTCCTAAATCAAAATTCGGTCTCGAACAAAACCTGCTCCTGAGAATGTTTGATTTTTGAGTGAAAAAATCATGAAAATCAGTTGGTTAGTTGTCGAGAAACAACTTCACATCGAGTTGCATTGGATTCACCTGATAAGGAGCTCCGCTCGCTACGCTCGCTTCGCTCAATAAAAAATATAACAAATGTATAACGTCCTTGAATAAATAAATATATAAAAGATAAGTATTCCATAAAAATGATAAAACTCGTCAAATTATATCTTTCCAAATAGGTAGGTATATTTGACTATCTATCGATTCGGATTTACGATAGCAATGATGCCATGGCACTCTTCGAGTAGGTACCTACCTAGATCTCATAGGTAAAGATTATTTTTAAAGAGGACTTATTGCAGAATATAGAATCAAAGAATGCAATATAACCGGTATAATAACATACGGAGAGGCAAAAATGTATTCAGTGTGAGTACTCGATTCGTACGACCACATTTGTGCGTTTACGTGCGATACGAATTCGTATTCAAGGTGAGCGTAGCCTAAGCCGTAACAACTGAAAGCAAAACAATAGAAGTGCACTTCCTCCCGGTTCAGGTATGGTATTGATTACCTAAAGTAGAACTCTTTAATTGGTGTAATTGTGATGATTGTGCGAAATAAACTTTGTAATTGCCCTTACTTTCTTGGTTATGTTTTTTAACCAAACTATAAAACGACTTCTGAACTATACCTCAATGCTATAGCTAGAAATCTCTGAACCACAAAAACCACAAAAATTACTTTTCCTTACATTTAAGGGTGGAATCTACTAGAAAATAATAAACAGCTTTTGGAATAGGTACTCCAAATAAAAATATCGAATAACAAAGTTACTCACATATTTTGTTTAGAAAACTGTAAAAAACATGTTTTTGCAATAATAACTCTTTAAAAAAAGCACGTTATGTTGACCGTACCACAAACTAAAAATCACATAACTACCAACGTTGGGCCTGTGAGGCCACGTCAGAATTTCTTATTGCCATGACTAAAAAAAAAATGTTTGCTAAACTCACAGCTACTAAAAAGTACAGAACCCTCCTGCGCCGGGAAGAGGTAAAGCTAACAACGTGTCAACGCATCGCGGCCTCATAGGCCCCACGTTGGTAGTTACAGGTTCTTCTTCTTCTTCTTTTAAAAACATGGCTCCATCGATGTTCATCGGTGATTTCGCCAATGTCAATGTAATGCTTGATTTTTCGCGCGCAGAACAACTAGTTGCTCTGAACTAGTTCACGGTGCGGGACAAGGAAACGTTGTTCGGTATTGCTATTGAGCGTTTGAGCCTGGATTTTGGCCCAGAGCCAGAGGTAACCTAAAAGGCAAACTACCACGCGCTCCGCAAATACTCAAGTCCTAGTATGTAATAGGTTAATAAATATTTTAATCTTCGCCAAGGCTACCTACCTACTGTATATTGGCGAGTACCAGTTATTGACACAGAGATCGTAGCGTCCACATTTCGAGATCAAACTGGACTTTTTCGTTTGGGGGAATTTGAAATAGTACGTAGATCGACGTTCTTTTCTTATCTACACGTCTTTTTCAAAACGGATTGGCAACATTGTTTCGATTTTGGTTCGAGTTCGATTGGGGTTGGATTTCTATTGAATTTGTTCATTCAACTTCATTCACAAAGCGTATACAATACTACGTAAAACTTCATTCATTTGTCATTTTGTTATTGATTGCGTACAGGATAGGTACCTACTTTAGTTAGTTTAGATTGTTTAAAAATAGTTTTGTTTCTGAATTGAATGACAACAATAAACATGAGTCTACATAAAGCCAGGTAAATTATTAATTTATTAAAAGGAGTGCTTTTCAGTCTTTTTACTTGTTTTTACAGTACTTATTTTCGTGTAGCCGACAAGTATAAATACGTGCTGAGTTGCTGACACAAAAAAGGCGTAAACAACTAAATTTGAGTCATTTGATTATGTATCTCGGTACCTGTTAAGTTTGAGTTCTTATCGATTGTAAAACCTCTCACGGGTGGCACCCATGTTACTTTAATATACTTATAAGTATCTCTAATCTGTGATTTTAACTACAAGCTAGCTCCCGTAAGTTAGGGTCTTCTAATTGTAAATATTACCGTGTATTTATTAAAAAGTTGTAAAGAACAATATTCTTTATTAAACTACTACGCTTCGAAGTTTGCAATAATTAACTTTATATGAAATACGTTTTAGGATTTTTTAACAATCAAATTTAACTAATTGTGAGTAAGAAAACATATTCCTTGGTTCATGCAACCATAGGTATAGGTAGTAGAAAGATCTAATACTAAGCATTCCATGGATTCATTGGAACACATTGCAGACGACTGAGATTTGCTACTCAGTTGTAGGTTAAAGGTGGCCACCTTGCGACTATTTAGGAATCCCTTTACCAAGAGATGTGTACCTTCTAGCCTGACTACTCAACCAAATTTGGTAAGATCCTAACAATGCCCCTTTGAATATTCATCCCAGTAAAGAGCTTACTGCAGCTCTTAGCACTCAGAGGTCTTTAAATGAGTTATTATAACATAGTTAAATAAATTGGCATGGGATACAATTGTGAGGTCTTAGGTACACAACACCAATAATAAGAGTTCTATTTGAAACATTACAATAAAAGTCTACTTTCTCACATAGTGCTCATATCTTCTTTCAGAATAAAAGCTTTCGAAGAAATACTTCAAGAAGATAGTATCAACATAGAAAAGCTTAGAAAGCTTGCATTTAATGGTAACTAAATATTTTTTTATACTAAAAACATTTACACACAAGACTTGAATGTTGAGATTGTTGAACCCTTCCGGGATAAAAGCATGTTGTGTGTGTGTGTGTGTGTGTGTGTGTGTGTGTATGTTGGAACTATTGTTTTAATGGGTTCAACTCTTTCCTTTCCTCTTTCCTTGACAATAGGTACAGTGAACAACCTTTGTGCCTCTCGTTAGTCTTGGTTCTACATTGGATTTCGTTTTTGTTGCACAAGTCTACATCAGTGTTCATATAATGAGACAAAAAGGTCCTTTGTTCTTCTTATTTTTTTAAAAACGTGGCTCCATTGATGTTCATCGATTATTTCGCCAATGTCAAGGATGCTGGATATTTCCTGCACAGAAGAACTAATTACTCAACTAGCTCGTTACGCTCGCTTCGCTCAATAAAGATACAGTAGATAGGTACTTTTGATAAAATACGAATAGTACAGACCCTCCATCTGTTTTTAACTGACTTCAACTTTCTCTGACCTTGCTCAAATGGGTGAAACGATTTTGATCATTGTTTTTTTAATTAAAGCTACAACTTCCCAAGTGGTCGCAAGTCTATGTTTGTGTCAATGTTTTATGCGATGGTAAGTAAAATGTTTTAAGAAAAAACTTTTTAAATTTATAATAGCATTAATTTTTCGCAGAATTAAAAAGATAACAAAACGTCGACAATTGTTTCGCCTCTAAACGAGGCATTATCAAGACTGTCTCGTAGAGAACAGCTGGCTGTTTTGTTGTCTTTTTAATTCTGCGAAAAATTAATGCTATTATAAATTTAAAAAGTTTTTTCTTAAAACATTTTACTTACCATCGCTTTGTCATGGATTTTCGCCAAGTAACGCCTGTTTCTATCCAATATTCAATGTTTTATATTATGTGTAGGTAGAGCTTTATCATTTTACTGGAATATATACTTTTGCAGGAATTCCAGATGATAAGGGATTGAGATCTCTTGTGTGGAAGATATTACTGTTGTATTTGCCATATCAGAAAAGTACATGGCAGAGTACCCTCGCTGAAAACAGACAACACTATAAGCAGTATATAGGTAGGTGTTATTTGTTTCATTCATCATTCTCAACACTTCATATCACTATTCGTTATCAACACTTCACTCGGACTACTCTGTCCTGGCTGTTGACTTTTAGTTGATATGAATTTTCTATAGTGCCCGTTAATGGCTTTAGAGTTGCCCCCTATTATATGGGACTAACAAAATTACTGGGGCAAAGTGTGGCTGTGTGCACATCTGCCCTCTGCCTACTCCTTTGGGGATATAGGCGTGATTTATATCAGTCTTGACAACAGCAACTGTGTCATTGCCTTTCAGAGTCAATAAAACTTGTGTAAAAATTACACAATGGTTGGTTTCCCAAAAACCAACGAAAACCATTTGAACCTCCACTTAAGTTAAGTTAAATATGACACTAGATTAATCAGTCATCATCCTCTGTGGTTATTTCCAACCCATTTGGGTATTTCCAGTGTAACTGCTCGTGTCAAATCTTTGATATTTTCCTTGAAGCGACTGCCGTCTGACCTACACAATAGCGATATTAAAGTTCTGTAGTTAGACCGGTTGGATTTTGTTTTTGGGGTGTACCAGATATTTATATGTATAGGAGCCCCACTAAGATCTTGAGCCCAAGTTAACCTGCAACTGGTGCACCTGGCAATCAACAGAACTGGCAAATAAAGTTTTCTAATAAGTGACAACAGGCTCGATCACCTATTACATGACACTATTTTACTGGCGAAAATTGGGCGTTTAATATATCTCTGCCCTTATCCTCCCGTATTATAAATCATAAATAAATAAATCCATCTTTATGTCGGGTCCATAGAAAATTTCTACATAATATTATGTAACATTAATTAATTTAATTTAGGAGGGGAATTTAGGGAGGAACTCGTGGTCTAGTGGTAACCGACAATATTAACACATTGGATGGGTGACCATTTAATAATACACTGAGACCCTTCCGTGCCTCGGAGAGCACGTTAAGCCGTCGGACCCGGTTGTCATACGAACATCTATGGCAGTCGTTAGGGGTAGTTGAGCCCTTAATCAAAAATCCTCGCGGTCTAACTACAGAACTTCGATATCGCCCAAGGGTTGTGGAGGTCAGATGGCAGTCGCTTCACGGAAAATATTGAACTTCAGCGGAATCGCAGTTAGACTGGAAAGCTGACCCCAACTGAGTTGGGAAAAGGCTCGGTGAATGATGATTAACTAATTTCATTTAATTTTGAAATAAAAAAACAGCAAGTGATTATCAATATTGTTATGAAATGTTAGTATAGAACCAAATAAATGTCAAGTTAAAGAAAAATGTTAATAATTAAATGATTTGAATGTTAATAATTAATGTTAAATACGTAATTAAGTTTTATTGCCAGGTTCTTTCTCTCAGTTCTACCTATTGCTTTGCGAATCTGGCAGTACATGTAAATATAGAAGCAATAATAATTTTTATTTTAAGTACTTACTGAAGTTTATAAGAGCCATTTAATGACCTATACAAATAAATAAATCATTTCATTTCATTTGAAATGTCAACAAAAAAACTAATAATAATCAAAATTTATGCAACAAGGACTCTGCCTTGATATTGCATAAAAATAGTAACATAAAAGCGGGTTTTTTTTTTTTTTTTTTTAATTCCGTGGCCTAGGGCCGCGGCCGCTCTAACGTCCGTTGCTGGGCGTCTCTGGTTACAAGCAGAACGTATTTCCAGTGGCGCCCGGCTGACTTTGACCACCTCTGTGGTCTCTGCGGGGGTTAGGTCGGGATGAGAATCCCGCGTCGTTGGGGTAGGGTTTTATCCCGCGTCAGTGAGTGAATCTGGTTGCGTGCTATGGGGCAGAGGCCCCGCAACACGCAACCCTTCTAGCCTGCTTCTGTAAGGACGGTGGGTGGCGATCCCGCCGTCCTCAGGCCCCGATCATGGAGGTCGATGGTCTTGGGCGTAGATGAGTCTGCGGCGCCCTCGCCGCTGACTACGGAACTCGGCGGGAAGGGTACGCGCCCTCTCCCTCTCGGCCGCCTCCTTCGCGAGCATGACTTGCTCGCAGAAGGACACGGCCGCGTTCCACCTACTCGCGCTGGAGACCATGGCTTGGAGCATGGTTTCCAGCGAGAGGATATCCACGCCCAGACCCACTACGAGGTCCCGGCGCTGACTCGCCCACGCTAAGCACTCCACCAACGTGTGGAGTGCGGTGTCGTCGCCGGAAACCTCGCAATGTTGACACCGGGGTGTGACCTCACGATGGATGCGAAACAGATAGCTACCGAAGCATCCATGCCCGGTAACGATCTGCGTCGCACGATACGTGAGGTCACCATGCTGCCTCTGCAGCCAATCGTCCATGATCGGTCTCACCGCCGCGATGATGGTGCTACCCCATCTGGGTTGCTCAAGTCGCACCCTCCATGACTCCATGAGATCCTGGTGGAGTTGGGACCGCCGTTCCTCGATTTCTCGAGACGTAGGCCTGTGGTCCCGCTCCAGCGCCTCCTTGCGCCATTGGAACAATGACGCAAGGGCTCTCGCTTCCAGGTCCCATGGAGGGGTCCCGGCTAGGAGACATGCAGCCTCTCCGGAGATCGTGCGGTACCCTCTTATTGTTTTGACGGCCAAGGTCCTCAACGGTCTATTAAGGAGCGTTGAGTTGTTGGCCGTCAACCGCGCCGCCCATACGGGAGCCCCGTATAGGGCCATACTCCGCACACATAAAAGCGAGTAAACTAAGTTATAGGGGGGTTCTCATCAAATGCAAACTCATGTTGCAACTTATGTTGTTTATTGTACCCAATGAAGGTGTTTTATTTTTTATTTTAGATGAAATAATAGTGTCGCCAGGCGGTCCCTCCGATCATCCACTGAACATCAGCCCAGATAGCTCTTGGAGTACATACTTCAAGGACAATGAGGTTCTACTTCAAATCGACAAGGATGTAAGGAGGTTGTGTCCCGATATATCCTTTTTTCAATCGGCTACGGAATTCCCATGTGCAGAGGTTAGCATGTTAATTATATTTCATCTACAGCCAAAGATTTTTCCTCTGTTTGTGTGTTTTTTTTTTCCGGGTATTCTTTGAAATGACTGGACTGATTGTAACGGCAGTTTCACTGGCAGTTAGCTGATGTTATAAGGAGTAACTTCTACTTTTTATCCCGTTTCACGTGGGAATTGGATACTAGAAAACTATTTTAAATCACAAAAATGATGATATGTCATTGGCAGGATTCGAACGGCCTTTCCTGTTTCGGCATTTCGGTCGCTAATCCAACGCTAACCTCAATAGCGCGATCTAGAAATCACTATCATCACTACATATTATGTCGCTCTGTCCGTATGTATGATCTTAATACTACGCAATTGATTTTGTTGCGGTTTTCACCAATGGATAGAGTGGTTCTCGAGGAAGGTTTTTTGTAATTTTCAAGCGGGCGCAACCAAAGCAAAGATTGGATGATGTCGGTCATCGTAGCTCAATGGTCAGAGCATGGGATGACATTTCAGTTTTTGTGATTCTATATAAACATTTGAGAACAGTAGAAGCAAATTTATTGCTTTCAAATACAGTAATTAGTCTGCACTACCTATGCCACTGAACATTTACATCTTGTTAAAAGAAAATGCTTACAATTGTGGACAGAACATTTTAATGAATGTTCAATAAATAAGGGAGTATGGTACAGAACTGTAATGAGCCAACTTTCCACAGTTCCTTGGTTTAGTTCGGTAGACATACCAAGGTCTAGCCTGGTGTGGGCAATGAGACTGCGTTCTGGGCACATTCCAGTCAACAAGTTTTACCATCTAATCGGGAAAAAGACATCACCTTTATGTGAACATTGTGGTGTATGTGACGATATGTATCACTTGTTGCTGGAGTGTTCCCATAACGATAATCTAAGAAAACTAATGATCGCTCCATGCCCGTATGGACCAGAGCTGAATTGCATTCTAGCTAATCCCACAACTAGGAAGGCCCGAAAACTGTTCAGATTCTGTATTATATATTTAAGCGGCGTAGTGGTCAATAGTAAGCACTAAGGTTATAAGGTGGTGTAAACGTAGGAGTGATACTATGAGGCTGCCATGGCTGGCTAGACTAGTCAAAGCCTCCTTAAAATTTAGATTAAAAAAATACAGTAATATGCTGACCGTTGATTATTGTTATAATGATAGATAGTGAACAGCAATGGGGTGAAGAGACTACATAAGCGAGTTGAGCAGTCTGTACTTAAGTTCTCAACGTTGGAACGGAGGGGACTCGGTGTTTCCAAGGTAAATAAAATTCATTATCTAATATATTACTGTTATATTATACATATAAATGTTTGAAGTATCTGTTTGTGATTCAAAATTAAAACAGTTTTTCACTAAAATTAAATGAGTTCAATTTTATAATTATTGTTTGTTTCGGCTAATATCTGTAACGGATGGACTAGGTAATTTTTTTTTTAATTGAATCCCACTTCTGATGTTCCGAGAACCTAATTTTAATTTGGTCCCATTCTTGTGAATTCAAGTCGATTTTTATTTTGATATTGGAGTGTTTTTTTTTTAGCTCAGCAACGAAATTCGTCGTCAAGATAGTTTACAAAGCGGTGATTATGCCCCTCTAAACGAGGGTTGTGAGGCTCACTGGGAGGTCGTCGAACGTATGCTGTTTCTATACGCCAAGTTGAACCCTGGCCAGGGGTATGTCCAGGGGATGAACGAGATCATCGGACCTATCTACCATACGTTCGCTATAGACCCGGATATTCAGTACAGAAGTATGTATATACTATTACTTACTGTTTTAATTAACTGATTTTGATGTATTTTTATTTATTGAAAGGCTTTCCATTTCAATTTGGTACCTCCGACAATTATTTTTTCCCATTTCGAATGAGTTCAGTTAAACCTTGTTTCCAATTATGTATTGTATAAGCACCAGAAGGAAATAACTTCAAGCCGGAGTCGAACCAGGTGGTTTTCTCTTAAAAGGGGAACGCTATAACTATTTTTAAAACATGCTCTCAACATTTGCACGCCATGACAGATCAATTTACTTTAAGACCTTTCATCTTGTATATTTATATGTGCACAGTTTAAGCAAATAATGTTATCTTATCTTATCTTAAGGCTAAGCCACCGATAACCATGCCTAGGATCCTGTCTTTTATTACTTACCTTTTTATGAATTCACACACATTTCATTAGCAGATATCTAATGTTATAGCTAGCAAGTTATGCTACTTTTATCCCAGTTAATTTCATTCTATATCGTGATATGTAACATCTGTCCTGCTCCATCAGCTGTGGGCTTGGCCCCTATTACGTGGGACCTTGGGACGTGGGAGTTTGGCTGTGTAATACATTTCTGCCTATCCCTTCAGGGATATAGGTGTGATGTATGTCTATCTGTCATATCAACAGAACATGCAGAAGAAGACTGTTTCTTCTGCTTCACGAACCTCATGGCCGAGATCCGGGACTTCTTCATCCGAACCCTGGACGAGTCGGACAGCGGCATCAACTATGTGATGGGGAAACTTGCACAGATCGTCAGGAGGAACGACCCCACTGTGTATAATCTGCTGGAATTTCAGGAGTTGAGGCCTCAGTATTACAGTTTTAGGTGAGTATTGTTTACCCAACTTATAAAAAAGTAGGAGGTTCTTAATAATTCGACTTACTTAATTTACACCAATGGATAGAGTGATTCTCGAGGATGGTTTTTGTGTATTAAAAAATAATAAATACACTGTATACACGTGTATTGCAGATGGCTGACCCTGTTACTGTCGCAAGAGTTCTCATTGCCTGATGTCGAGAGGATATGGGACTCGATGTTCGCTGACTCAGAACGATTCGATTTTCTTCTCTATATATGTTGTGCTATGATTTTGTAAGTATACATTAATCTTACATATACAGGATGTTACGTAAGGGTTATATCAACCCGAAGACACGCTCATCAGTTGATCGCCCAGAACGCCTTTTGATACAGAGACCAACGCGGTCGTCGTGTATGCTGTCGCCGTATACGACGGGACAAGGCATTATGCATTTTCCCGATACATAAAAGTCTAGTATGTTTGGTGCGGGGGGGTCATCGACACGCACACATTCTCAGACGCTCAAACCCAATCGGGTGCCACTACGAAACTCACACATGACAATAAGAATAACACATTAACATTTTCACAAACACATACATACACATTTTATATCATAACACTATAATGACACTACCAAAAGTTACCGCCCACTATTGATGTAACAGTGTCGATACATTTTATCGATAAATTTGAGAAAATCGACTATTAAAATCAGGTTTCAAAAATGATACCAAGGTGGATGTTGTTTATAAAAGTGTGACTTTATTTGCTATTTGTAACTTAGGGTAGGTATTATATCAAACCTATACATCATATAAATCTAAACAACTGAATAAAATAGAAGAGTTTGTATACAGGGTATATCTATAACTGTATACAGTGGACTATGTATACAGGCTGTACATTCAAATAGGTCAGTGTGGGAAAGTGTGAAACTATAAGACAAATTAAGATCTTTTCTTACGAACATCTACTAAAACAATGCATTTTATTAATTTCAGACGTTTCGTAGTAATATTTACTACTTAAGTCCTACACAAAAGAGAAAAAAGCCTTTTTCAAAAAGAGATTTCTAGAGCTTCGATTCCCGAGCTGAATACTCGTACAAATTTATTTTTAAATCATAATACATAATGTCATAATGCAGTTTTCTATTTTTACTACAATCGATTACATGTTACTAAGAACAGATCTTCGTGTCTTATAGTTTCAGACTTTTCCACGCTGCCCATATGAATTACACTCTGTATGTATAATAAATACCTACCCCATAAAAATAACCATTTGAATGAACTTTCGTCACTTTCGTTAACACTGGTGATATAGTAGCATCAACTCGATGAAGAATAAAATGAAGGCAAGGACACTATGAGTACAACACCGTACAATACAAAACAATACAAGTACAAAACCTTTATTAAAATCAAGATCATAATTTATTTATTTATTTATTTATTATTTCAATAACACATCCATCCTTACAGGGCAACCCCCAATACAATGGATGTACAAAAATACCTCTAACTTATATCTAATATATTTAAAATAAACTAGCTATACATTAATACTACACAATATATAACACATGGCCTGTGTGAATTCACTCCACGAACACGAGAATAAATCAATCGATTCAGATACCGTGTTAAGCGCCCGCAACGTACGTGTCAGCGGCGCGAGGGATAGCAGGTTAGTGCGAGCTGCTGGAATCTCTAATAGCGGTGTCCGTCTCCGTCGTCGTATGTAGTCGTTAGGGATACAGAAACGTATCTCCTGTAGGACCGCCTGATTATTTGTTTGAATATACAGACCTACGTAATTTAAATAATATGCAGTAATTTATATTGCACCTCTTTGCATTTTCAAGGTATTTTATCGATACCTAACTTGGTACATCACTCCGATACAGACACTATAACTGTGTATCTGTTGCCATGGCAACACCCATGTCAGTCGTTTGACATGTTTGACTGATTTGCGAATTGTATGAAACGACCGAATTCGTGTTGATAGAATAATCCGAAACAATAAGACTCTGATTATTATAAACAAAGAAATTTGTATTATTATTTGATTAAAAATACTTACCTATGGAAGGTAATACCATCTTTTTGTAAACTAGATGTGACTGATCTTTTATTGCAACAAAAAACTGAGCAGCTTGGCATTTTTGTGGTATGACAATAGCCGCGCAACTAGATCTAGTCTAGTGAGTTTTCAAGACGCCAATTTGTTTTATTCCTAACTTATGGCCCATAGGCCCTAATCATGTGAGCGATGGAAACGCCTGTTAAGGCGGCGGTGTGTTTTGATGTTTCGATCGCGAAACAAGAAATAAAAAGTTCATAAAAAAGTTATAAGCGTTATTTCAAATCAAAACAAACGTGTCCCAACACTTTGCAATATTCCGCCACATGCAAATTACCCAACTCTCGTATTTATTCATACACAAGTCCGTCCTCCAAACCCACTTAGGCCGAAAGAATAGAGAAATAATTTTGAAAATAGAATAAATATGAGTTGTGTTATCGTGCAAAAAATAATAAAAACCCTCGACACGTGTTTCGCCCCCAACCAGGGGCATCACAGGAGATGTCGATGGCTCGGCGCACGGCGACCGAATGAGCCACAACTCGTAAACCGCACGCGGTGTCGCTCACGACCTTGATACGAAACAGAGACAAAATGTTCCAACCAGGAGAGAGAGAGAGAAGATTTTTCACAGGCGCGCTTTATCGGCGCGGGAGGCGGCGTCGATCACGACCTTGATGCGAAACAGACAAAATGTTCCTACCAGGACAGAGAGAGAAGGTTGTTCACAGGCGCGCTTTATTTTGTACTACTTATTTGATGTCAATGACCGAATCAGCTTATTTTAGCTAGTGTTGTACAAACGTGAAGTGTTTTATTCGGCAATAATGTTTTTTTCTGAATGATTTTTTGTGTTTGGCGGTTGACACACATCGAAACGGGTTCTGGTCGACCAGCTGATGGGGCTGTTTTCGGGTTGATATAACCCTTACGTAACACCCTGTATATTGTTAACAATGATATTTTGAATTCTTTAATTTAGGTTATTTTTACCCACGACGGAACAGATACGGTATAAGCATTTGAGGTGCAAACCCTTTTTGCGATTTTTCTTCAAACTAGTCCGAATTTGATGCAGTTTTCAGTATTGGTGCATGTTCTTAATGTTGTGGCAACTCACTTTTATCCGTTTCTAAATACTTGTTAACCACTGTAGGTTTTATCATTTGTTATTATAGCCCTGGACAGTGTTACATTCAGACCTAAAGGACATACGAAGGAACCATGTCAGTGCAGTGTCATGCAGTTTTTTTTGTTAATAAAATCAATTTATTAACAAGAAAAACTGCTGATGAATGCAGTTTTGATTGTTAAAAACTGCATTCATCAAAAATGAACCGGCCACGTGCGAGTCGAGAGTCGCGCACAAAAAATTCCTTCCGTTCCGTATCTCATATCTATAAAAAGACGGACTGACGGACGTACGGAGCCTTAGTAATAGGGTCCCGTTTTACCTTTTGGGTACGGAACCCTAAAAACTTGTATTCAGCTCGGCAATCGAACTCAGACATTTTGAAAAATAAAACTTTACAAAGCATTTAAATGTTATATTGAAACATGATGTCTATTAATGTCGATATCTCTGAAATGACTGAACCGAATTAAACAAGACTTTCACTGTTAGATAGCTGATGTTATAAGGAGTAACTTATGCTACTTTTTAACCGACTTCATAAAAGGAGGAGGTTCTTAATTCGACTGTATTTTTTTATGTACTTACTCAATAACTTTCTACTGGGTGATTTGGAAAATTCTTTTTTTTTTTCTATTGAAAGCTAATGCCTACCGTGTTCATTTCAATTTGGTCCCATTCCGACAGTTATTTGGTCAAATTTATCTAATTTTGACTATGCCTATTCTTCGTTACATATCAGGTTGGTGAGACAAGATCTACTAACCGGTGACTTCGCCTCAAATGTCAAACTTCTACAGAATTTCCCGCCGATGGATGTCTCCCTGATATTAAATAAGGCTTTAGAAGTATCACTAAATAGATAAATCTTATTTTTATAAAACTTTTTTACTACGCGATTGCTAACGTCCATAATTATGTAACACTGTCCGTTGTTTTAACAACTGTACATTTATTTATTTATTATATAACAGGACGGTTTGACTTTCGCACATTGTAAGATTATTATCGAATGTTAAACTGTTCTGTCAAAAAGTAAATTGACAAATGGACGAGCAATTATATTTGATCTAGTTCAAAAGATTCGCAATAGATGACTCTGATGTTAGTTCGCGTAAAAGTTTGATCGCGATTTCAATGTTTTCAGTTGTGGTTTTAGTGGGTCATGGCAAAGTATTCCGCCTGAAAGAGTGGTGATCATACACTATACCCCAAGACCATGCCACATGGAGGGAAATTATCTTAAATATTGTAGTTGGACAAATAGTCCGAGACGCCCAGGACTTTAATTGGCTGTGCCACAGCGGCTGGCACGTAAGATTTTGTTGCCGTTCATCAACATTTCATCGCAAGGCAACGCGTTTATTTTTTTTTCAAAATTACAATATTGCTGCATTTTGGACGTAACCCATCATATGTGTGCCCGGTGACGGCAATAGGCTTGCTCCCTATTACGTGGAACTAAAAATACTGACAAATTGTGGGTGTGTAATGCACCAATGCCTATCCCTTGGGGATATAGGCGTGATATGTGTCTGTGTGTGAGCTGACTTCTTTTGATTTTAAAAACAATAGATGTGACAACAGTATCAAATAATCAAAGATTAAATAATTTTAGGAAAAAATACATTAGAAGTGATTAAAACACTGATTTACTTTAATTTTAAAATTTGAGATTAATAAGATTTTCAATAAAACGAATAAATAAATATTTCAATCCACTATTTTAACTGAAACAGTGAATACAGCGCATGGCGTCACAGTTCCATAACTCCATCATTTCTTTTATGACAATCGGTACCTATATTAAACCTCTGGATAACTCATTATGAATAAGGGGGTAGGACGACATTCCAAATTTGTAGACATCGAAATTGCGATCTATCTTTAACTATCAGCGCCATCTACCGAAATTTTATCGAAAATATGTCCATTCTTAAACGCGGGCTATAGTAACAAGCCTAAAACATTATTAGACTTATTACGTAATCTATTTCCATGCATTTTGTATACACTTTAACTATTTACAACTAAATTTTACTCTAATCTTTTTGTACTTTCCTCTAGTGTTTACTTACTAGATATTTATTCTAGTGTTAATTGTAAGGTTTACTCAACTATCTACTCCCGAATTACTGAAATTCAATTATTTATATAATAAGTTAATATAATACTGCAGGTTAAATACCATAATGCGGTAAGCCATAAAATATTATTACCTAGTCTTATACAATTCATAAATTATAGCCAATTTTCTTCTTCCTATTTAGAATAAAAGTATATTAGAGGATATCATATTATGGATATTTAGGAAAATATTTTAAACTTAATAAATGTAATCCAACATATTTATCATAGCATATCATTGTTTAATGAGTTATCTAATGCATGTAGTATAGGACCGGAGGTAAAGGAGTATAAGTCATAAAATTTAAATTTTTAGTTTCCTAATAAAAATACTATGTTTAATTTCGCTTGATACGATAAAAGTTGCGTGATCTAATCACAGCAATCTATAGATTACAAACAGACAATAAATATAAATTTAAAAAGTTTTTACAACTTTTGAATGTACTTTATAAATGGTTATTTTATGACTTATGTTATTTATTTATCCGGCCAGTAGTATGTAATAAAATAACCTCGTCTAGAAAATTTGAGAACCGAATTATGCGGCAGGCGTTAGTTTGTCCTAATGTAAAATATAAAGTTAGAATATAATAATAATAAGTAGGTATATGTTTTTAATTTTTTTATAAATTAACAGGAACCCCCGTTTGGGTAAAGGCCTCCTCCAAAGAGGCCCATTTTTGTCGGTCTTGTGCTATGGACTACTATGGAGTACCAGTTTATGTCAGCTGTTGAAGTTACTTTTAAATATTCATTTTAGGCTCCCATATTTATTTCAGGTTTGTTGGACCTTTCTCTCTATTTCTATAATGTTACTAATGATTTTTTTTTCGAATCTTATTATTTTAACAGGTGTGTGATATAAAAAAAAAATTTGGTTGATTTTGAGATTTGTATCTTTAGAGGGGTTTAGGTCTCTCCTCGTTAGATTTCTCCTTAAGTTATACATCGTAGATATAGGATCAAACGAAATCAAATTATTTTCACATATAAATTATTTTATTAAAGAGTTTTATTAATATTATTTACTTAATTGTTTATTATTTGCGTCAAGTTTTCATATTTTATGTCATGTTCTTATATTAAATGTTATGTTTTTGTGTGTATATTAAATAAGAAATTTCTACTAAAACTAGTTTCTACACATTTGAGTGCCACTAAATGATGGCATAATGTTACTTTATCCGACTAAAGTTCGATTCATACATCAGTGAAGCCTCAGTTCTGACACAGTACCCACCTGCACAGTTCAGTATCAGTGCCAAATATTATTTCATACGTTTTATATAAACACGTCAGTGTCAGTGATGAGTCGTATTTGACACTGACATGTGGGGAAGCGTTGATAGAAAATGTATGAAATTATATTTTGCACTGATAAATCACAGATACTAAACTGTGCCGGTACTGTGTCGGAGGCTTTACTGATGTGTGTGAATCGATTTATAGCTTTAAAAGTGTTTGTTTTAGTTATTTATATATTACTTCATAGACTTTTGCTCAAATCTCTGATATTACTTAAATTATGACTTACCCATGACAATATTGTACTGAAGTATTAAGACTTCAGTTAAGAGCAGGAAATTGTAAATATCTCAACTTATTACATAATTATGTTGTATTTAAGGGCCCAGACCGCGCACGGATAAAGTCGATTTTGAGCGACAGCAGCGCTATTGTTGCCCGAATCATCCGACGGGCGGGTGAATGACCCAGAGAGCGCGATTTTGAAAATGTTTTGCGACAAACGTTCCACGTTGAGTTATTGTTATTGAAGTTGAATATTTACAGCATAACAAAAATGTTGAATTATTGGAAATAAACGACTGCCTATTTGTAAAATATTCCAAGAGTAGTTTTCGTTATAAAATGATCCTAATTACTAGATAAATAAATAAGAGTAGTTTGAGACACAATTTTTATGATTTTCTATTTATAATAAACAATCAAGAGCAGGTCCGGACTGACCTTTTTGTATTCTACTTACCTAAAATTCCAACTACGAGTACCTATGTATTTATTTGTAATTTTACTACCAAAGTTTATTCTTATTTCGTAAAATTTTCATTCAATAAAATAATTGCAAATTCAGTAGGAAGTACGGTCGAAATAACATCACGCCTTTCCTCGCTAGTGTTTATATCTACGCAAGGAAATGTGCCTATTGCGTAAACTCAAATACTTTTTGCTTACGATCACCTCGCAATCTAAAAAATCTTCTAGGGTTGTACAAAAAATTGTCAATAAATGAAACACAAGTATAAAAATGGTTCATATAATTAAAAGTAAACAAAATATGAGTCGCCACCTAAAAAGCGTGCTAGGGTTGTACAAAAATTAGTTATAAACAAACATGAAATTTATAAATTATTCATATACTTAATTAAACGAAAGTAAACAATAACAAAATATGAGTTTAAGAGTTTCTAATGTTTTTTTTAATTTTAATGATTACTGATCAAATTCTGATTTCTACTAATTTGATGATAAAATCAATTGCTATTGCAAAACCTATCAGAATGAAAATGTTACCAGCTGCCCGATTCACGTAATAAAAACCGTAGCGTAGTGACTTAAAAATGTCACTTCGCACACTTTTTAACCGACTTAAAAAAAGAAGAAGATTCTCAATTCGCTGTATTTTTTGAACCGATTTTGATGATTTTTTTTTTATTTGAAAGCTGGTGATCCCGTGTGGTCACATTTTAATTTCATTAGGATCGGACCTTGGGTTTACACCAGGTAACTCTTCAAAATCGTATAGGAATTGTATAGAAATTGAGCTATTGGAAGATTTATGACAATCCAAGACTAGATAAGTAAGTGCGTTAAAAACAGAAAACCAAAAGGCGATTTCTAAGTTTCTAAGTTAAAACGACTTTTGAACTGGCGTGTTTACGTGAATCGACCGGCTGGGTAGTTAAGTTACCTCAGTCTCTTTCAAAATCATTAGACGTTCTTCTCTTTCAAAACACGTAAAGCTCTTTCTTTCCTCTCTTTCATAGCCTCTATGACATTGGGCGGGTCACGAATAGGCATGCTTCGTGACTGCCGAGGATCAACTAATTCTGGAAGGAGGCAATCGTAATAAAATCTAACTAATTTCATCTCCATTTTCTCCTTCCAAAATTTGTCGTCCTTTTCTATAATATAAACTTTCATAGGTACAGTAGCACCAAACCAGATGCCAAGCATGCAAACGTTTCTTTTAGTTATATGTAGCTGTCCCTGAATTTGGAAATACCAGTAATGATTTTTATTTATGACATAACCCTTGGAAGCCTTGTCCTTAACCCAAAAGGTATGTTTGGCCATTGCTTCATCAAGAGTCATGCCAGCTAAAGAATGTGGGCACTTAATTTCAATTAAACCGTTTGCATAAATGCCATCTGGTGTAGTACCAAGAAATTCATATTGATCGTCGACGAACAAACCGCAACCTTGTATACTAATATTCTCTTGAATTTCTAACTGTCTAATTGCAGTTTCTTCGTTTTCGATACCGTACCGTACAGCAGGCAAACTGGAGATATTACTACCATAAACGATTTTACAAACAAGAGCAGCACAACTTGTGCTCTCTCGTTTTTTACAAACTTCCCCGAACGATGATGAGGTTAGTAATTTTCTCCTTGTACTCATCCACTCAGCACTACTTCTTTGCAAATGGGTCGACCTTTCAAGCTCCTCTCTTTCAGCACAAGACAACTTTAAATCAACTAAAAAAGATGACTTGGCTTTCTCATATAATTCTGGACTCAGATCAGGTTTTTCGCAGTTTGGTCCATAGTGAGCGTCTTTCGATACAGCGCTGTGGCTTTTTTTCAATCTTAATTTAGGTTTAGCAATTAAACGGTTTCTACGATTACTATTTTCCACTTTCGCGATCAAAGGATTAGGACTAGATTTAAATATGACTTCATGAGTTTTACTATGAATCGATCCCGTATTAAAAGACACAACAGCAGCTGCGCATCGGCCCGCATAAGAACCACGGGAAGAATAATTTACACGCTTACCCCCAACTAATTTGGCAATTACTCCGTTAAAACTTTCAACTATATTACTTGTGCAATTATGAATTAAACTTCTAGAATGATATGACAGTCTTTTACTTAAAATTTCTACCGCGTCCATTAATCCGCATCCAACAATTGCTGGAAGTAACCCAACAGGTTCTATTCGACGAGTGTCAGGTCTACAAAAATACTCCTTGCAATGTTGGCGATTACCAAATACGTGTTGTGGACCATTTAGAATATCTTCACTAAGATTTTTTATTTTTTCTTCGAGTGACTGATTTTGATCCCCCCAATATTTAATCGCGCATTTTACACCCGTTCTTAAACGCAAATACCTTTCTTTTAGGAATTTCCGCAACTCGCAAGGATACTTAGTGTCTTTCGACAATTTCTCCAAGCTATTGCAGTAGTTTCGTAAAAGATGATTTTTGCATTCAATTTTCTCTACTATTAAATTATCGTACGGACGCGAATCTAATATTTTTTTATAAGTACTGGAATCGCCGTCTGCTACAAATTTATTATAAATTACACCGTGATCAACAAAGGAACGTTTAAACCCCTCAACTATTATGGTCGATTCCATCCCGGTAGATGATCCTGAATAATTCTTGAAACAATGGTGTTCCGGGGGCTGACTGTTGTTCTTTGCGGCTCGTGCACAGACTACGCAGTATTTATTTTTAACTCCAAAAAACAATACTTTATTAGTTTTAATGCCAATTATCGCAGCTGCGCCGGATAAGGCGGAAAAATTCTTACCATAAGATCTCTTGCTCCAACAACCGTCAACAGCAACAGATATTAATGGTGTACCATTTTTATCAACACTACCTATAGACACTGCGTACTCCGCTTCTTCCTTGACAGCTTCTGCCATGGAATGTGCTGCTGTCTTTTCCCACCAATCGCAAACCGTATTATTAATTTCATTGTACAATGAAGGTGACATGATTGGTAGGGCTACTGCGGCACTTAATGTTTTTAACTGAGAGTAGCTCCCACCAGATGATATGATACCAGACACAATTTGATGATTCACTTCCATGCTATCTTCTTTCTTTTCAACCAAACACACAGTAAATTTCATATTACACATACTACATTTTATGATGAGTTTTGAGTCCAGACCAACTTTTACTTCACCTATTATACTGAGGTAACTTAACTTACAATCCATTGGACCGTGGTCCCCTATGGCCTGAAGAGCTTTAAAAAAAAAAAGAAATATCCACTACTCTACGCCCAACTTCCACTTCATCCACCTTTCCCTCTTGACGGTTGTCAATAACTAGTTCCTGTAAAGAAAGATAATGGCTTGATTTTTATTATAAAAAATAATTCAAAAGGTATGGGCCAAATTTCTTCAAACATAGCTAAGAACTCCCTTAGAATACATCTTTGAAACACAGAACACTAGATCAAAATCTTAAACGTTTTTATCAGTCTTCGTCAATTATGAAAGTGAATAAATAAACATAATAAAAAACTGGTTGCTTGTAAAGTCGGTTTAGGACGATAATTTTATCGGATAACGTCATAATATTATTCTCCATCGCTTATACTGCGCTCTCGCTTGACCCTAGCGTGACATAATGTGACACTTTTTTGTGCGTGTTGCCGGTGTTCATCGATTTATAAGACGTTATCACGTCATAAATTTAATAAATCCGACTATATGCATAAAAACTCAAAAGGTAAAAAGAAAACAAGTCTACGGTATTGAATTATGTTACATAAAAATAAATAAGAACACTATTGTAATAAATCGAATTCAACAGTTGAGACCCATTGAAATCCTCACAGGCTCGAAGATATTCCTGACTAGCTAAATATTTCTTTAGAAATAGGCCCCGACTGCTAAATACGCTATATTACAATGGTGTTGTTATTTATTTTTATTACACATTTTCATTTTTTAATCTGTCGGGTTTTAACATTTTTATTGTTTATTTATTTATATTCATAACTGACGAAGACAAATATAAAAGTGCAAAAGAATTCATACAATATTATGTTCGTGATGAACAGAAATTATAAATTTCCTTTACGCTATACGTATTGGTTTTTTATGGCGTCACTTATTCTATGTCACTCGGGCTTAGAAGACAATTCTAATGATACTAAAAACATTAAAATCGGTTCAATAATTTTGAACTTATCGTGCCACAAAGATATATTACTTAGTATACATACATACATACGTACACCAGTCGCGTAAAAGATAATATTTTACAAAAAAAATTCTTGATTTTGGTAAAATACGAGATTTGAACGTGAATTTTCTTTTGAGAAAGTAATTGAGAAGTATGTGTTTGTCTCACAATAAAAATAATAAATATTGCAAAAAAAAACTGTAGGTACTGAGATTTTGTCTTCGCCCATCACTAGCTAGTTTGTTTATTTATGTAACAAGTCTACAAGAATTACGTATAACAACTTACCTCTATACAGCGCGTAGCAGTGTTGCTCGGAGTCTCGGCCTGAAGGTTTTCTTCATTTTCAGTACTGGAAATATTATTCATCAATATCCACTTTTTATTTATTTTGTAATTTTTGTACAACCCTACGCCAGGCACGGCGCGCGCCCGCCCGTGCAATTTCTGATAGGAAACATACCTACTTCCACTTCCACATATTTAGACATGATGAACATGAAAACTAATAATACTGTAACTAATAATAGTGTAAGCAAACTCATTGCTTTGAAATACATAAATATATGAAAACTAATACTATATTATGTAATAAAATTTATTATTATGAAAATTGTTCCTATAGAAATTGACTTTACTTTATTACTTATATAGATATTGAAATTACGTAATTATTACCTACTGGACATTGTAATTTTTCTTCTTA
Source organism: Nudaria mundana (assembly GCA_963556515.1). Classification (NCBI taxonomy): domain Eukaryota; kingdom Metazoa; phylum Arthropoda; class Insecta; order Lepidoptera; family Erebidae; genus Nudaria; species Nudaria mundana. The sequence goes on along the minus strand of OY748286.1, from coordinate 36,752,077 downwards.
GACTGACATACCTAATTGTGTACCTATCTAATTACATGTCAAATCAATATTTACATGTTGTTGTAGGTATATGTCTGAATCAGGCGATCTAAATCATTGTACCTATTTGCTTTGTAATGTACCTACCCTGTTCAAAATGCAAATAGATTATATTATTATTACTACTAAGACATGATAAGCATACACACAAATAAAAGTAATAAAACTAGGATTTTTACTTGACACTAACACAAATCTAGTAAATTTTTTCTAGGTATTTAGGACAAGACGTAGTCAAGTAGGCAGGTAAATAAATAAGTAGGGAGGAACTTACATTTTATTCCGAGATCTTTTGGCTTTCACGTTTTTATAATGCGTACTAAATTTTCTTTTCGCTGGCATGGCACTCAGCAAATTATCCTGCGAAAAGAGACCCTCGATTACCAATTACGTTTATGATACCTATTGCCTTTATCATGTTGAAAAATCTATGTATGTCGTGCAGAGAACTATATACCCCGCCAGTTCATATCTCGAGAAAATAAGGTGGGCAGGGCTTTGATTGTTTCAAGCCTGAATTGATACCTACTTTTCAAGGTTCATAAAATGACCTACGCAACAAAGTAAATAATTTTGTATTTCTTACGATTTATATCTAGTTCCATCATGGTTTTCTTTCAGACTTTCATTATATCGGTACTTTCTATTTACTGAAAGTAAATTAGTTATAAAAATATTGTACTTACAGTTTTTCACAAAAAACACAAATTCACAACACGTAATTTTGCTGTAGCATCCGACACGCGTGGAGTCACTTTGAAATTCTATGGCGCACTGGCGATTAGTTGCGACGATCGTTCTATCGGGACGCGTTTGAATTTGCATACATTTTTCTATGGAGAATTTACGTAAAACATATCTAGATTTTAGGGCTTTAAAAGGGGAAGTCTTTGTTTGTAAAGGTACAAAAAAAAGTACATGGTTATATTTATTGGCTTTTTCAGTGTTCAAAAAGTGTTTCTTTTTATCAATTTGTGTTGATTTATTGGGTTAAATCTGAAAAATACGAAGGCAGGTTTTCGAATTTTTTCTCAATTTTGTGCGTTTGTTGACGTTTATTATATAACAACTACAGGGTTTTAAGAGTTAAAATTAGCACTAACATCATTTTTGGTCTTTCATTTTAATATATACAAATTATCGTTGTTATTAATCATATGTAAATAGGTTAAATATGAAAAATCGTAACACTCTTTTCGGTGATTTTCACGATCTGGGCCCTTAAGTAATGACGTTTGTTACAGTTATTCTCACTACAGCTAAAAACGAATACTATACTAGTAGAGATACCCCATACCGTAATAAATAAACACTTCAAAAATTTACACAAAACCCCACTTCAAATTACCGAAGTGGGGCCAAATGAATGTCGGTTGAAACCACTCAGGAAGCAATAGCTTTCAATAAAAAAAAATTGGTAACAAACATACAGTCGAATTGTAAACCGCCTTCTTTTCAAAAAAAAGGTTCTCAGTTCAACTGTTTTTTGGGCGGAGCGAAGCGGAGCTCAATCTTAGGCGACAAGTGTAAATCCATTGTGTGTCTACTCCTCCGAAACGGCTCTACCGATTTTGACCAAATTTGGCATGCTGGTCGACATCATATCATACCCGTGAGTGCATATATCTGAAATCATGAAAATAGAGCTGACCACGGAGGAATAATCACCGAAAATGTCCTGGACATCACCGAAAAACCAGATGATTAAATGGTTGCCATGGAAACACGTGCGTCAACAATGAAAATATATTTTTTTTTTTCATTCGATTAATTAATTTAAGTGTTCGATTCTGATTCTGATGAAACATTTGCTCCGCTCAACATTTGCAATTAGCAGCATGCTGCGCATACCTAGTTTTATGTTTGTTACTCTTTCGACGTGGGGAACCGATTTTGATTTTTTTTTAAAGCTGTTACTTCCCGTGTGGCCCAATACTCCCATTCCGACAGTTATATATTCCGTATTATATATTCCACGAAAACTTTAAACTGAATGAATTCCATAATTCAACATAGTTAACTATCTTTGTAGAGCTTTCGCTGTGTAAAACTTTTAAAATGACGCCATTGTTATCTACCGGACTTTTATACCATTATAATATTTGATGAGTAAGAACTCCATATAAACAAATTAGTACATAAATATACCTACCTATAAATAGATCCTTTTCTCTCAGATTAAGTAAACTTAGCTGTTTCATTTCAAATAACTTAATTAACTTAACACAATCTATTGTACTAATTTCTGACGTCACATGTATTTACTGTCGAATAAGCAATAGGCTTGTGTCCCAAATTTCTAAAATTCATTAAATCTGTATTTTTGAATCTATATATATAGTCACTTATCTCGTCATATTTTGATGCGGCTTTTTTTAAGAATGGATTTGTAGTTGATTAGTGAGGGTTCTTAAATAGGTGTAACGACAGCAACTTACTAGAAGGCGCTACATATCTATGCTCTTTAAGAATTTTAAAACAAATTAAAAATTAAAAATTTTGAAAAAGCCCACGACGATTAAAAAGCAATTGAAAAAGGATAAAATAATTTAAAAACATCCAGAAAGTTAAAAATAAATTGTGTTGGTTAGCCCTTTAACTTTGATATTGTCTCGAAATGCACATCGTAATAATGCGCCAAAACTGCGTTTTGTCCAATCTACTTTTCTTAGATTTATAATAATTTAACTTTAAATTATTATAAATATAGAATTACAATATACAAAATATCTATCTATCTATATATAATTATAGACTAAAAATATTTACATTACAAAATATCGTTTAAAAAATCCTCCGCGTCAATTCAAACGCGTCTACGATATCCCAATTTTTTCTAAATCAACAAGAAAATTCTGATAATATCGAAATTCCCTTTTGGCAAAGGTTAAGTACCATGAAAAATTCTATTCCGGTTTTAAAAAGAATCCCCCGAGGTGCGAGACCCTCTATGGCTCAATGTTTAGCCTCCTGCATTGGTCAAGTAGTCCGGTAAAATACCTTTAGCGCTTGGGAACAAATGTTAACCTTCCCTTATAGAATCCTACACGTAAAGAAAGGCCGTTGACATCTTTGACGGTCCAAATCAAAGAAAATTGTACAAACAATTTTAACATTTTAAATTCAAATTCAATCCACATTTCGGCCCCTGATTATTCTCAGGCCAAGAAATTAAAACTTGTAGAGAATAAAGTAAGGGAAGGCGACATCAGTGGGGCGGCAAGGCTACTTTTTAGTAGCGACGTGCTGGCTCCTTATTCTGTAGAAACTTTGACGGGCTTGCAGAGTAAGCACCCACCATTCGCAGCTGACCTCTCTTTCCCTGATCCTCCGAACAACGATACAGAAAATCTTGAGACTACTGCCAAGGATGTGCGCACAGCTGTTGACTCCTTTCGTTTTGGATCAGCTGGTGGACTTGACGGTCTGACACCACAGCACCTTAAGGATCTGTTGTGTCCGAGCGCTGGGGAAGCTGGTGATGCACTTCTGAGGGAGCTAACAGCTCTAGTCAACCTCATGCTCTCAGGCAATGTGGACAGTGGCATCACAGATATTTTGTATGGGGCCAATTTATGTGCCCTTAACAAGAAGGATGGTGGCATTCGTCCCATTGCCGTAGGTAGCACTTTGCGGCGTTTGGCAGCCAAAATTTGTTGTCGTTTTTATAGTACGGAGCTTACTACCAAATTTCAGCCCTTTCAATTAGGTTTTGGTTCAAAAGGAGGTTGTGAGGCCGCAATCCATGCGCTTGCAACATACCTTGACAGTAGCGAAGATGGAGAGGTCATCTTGAAAGTTGACCTGAAAAACGCCTTCAACTCTGTGAACAGGGACACCTTGCTGACACAGGCCAAATTAGAAACCCCCAAAATATTTAATTTTCTTTGGCAATGCTATAGTCAACCAACAAAATTAATTTATAAAGACCACCTTTTGAATTCAGCCGTTGGATGTCAGCAAGGTGATCCGTTGGGACCAGTCATCTTCAGTTTGGCCATTAACCCAATAATTCAAAAAATAAAATCCAAATTTAACATTTGGTATCTAGACGACGGGACTTTAGGGGGAAAAGTAGAGACAGTTTTACAAGATTTAGCCCTAATAAAGGACGAGTTTCAATCAATTGGCTTAGAACTGAACCCGAATAAATGTGAGATTTTTATATCTGAAAACACAGATAAATTAACAACAATCTCCAAATTCAACTGTCTGGCCCCCAACATAAAAGTTTTGGACAAAACTTCTTTACGCCTCCTAGGGTCCCCGATTTTAGAAGATGGCTTTTCCACTTTTATCGAGGAAAAAATTCAAAATTTTGATCAGGTTATTGATAGTCTATGTAATATCAGTATTCATTCAGCTTTCACTATTCTTCGTTTTTGTCTTTTCGTACCCAAATTTACACATGCCCTCCGTTCAGGACAATTTTGGAAAAATGTAGAAATGTTGGGCGGACTAGACAACTTAATACAAAATTTTTTGTGTATAATTTTAAATGTAAATTTTAATGACCGGGCCTGGGTCCAAGCGTCTCTTCCAGTTCGCTTGGGCGGGCTAGGTATTCGCAGAGTCACAGATGTCAGTCTGCCAGCATTTCTGTCGTCGGTCCATAGCACTGAAGAATTAGTCAGGAAAATTTTGTCAAATACACTGATTGATTCCGAGGTGCGATACAAGACCGATGCCATAAATGCTTGGAGGATGTCTTGCCCCGACACTGACCTGCCCTCACGCCTAGGCTCACAACGACTGTGGGATTCACCGCTCTGTAAATTGAGAATTAATACACTAATTGACACTTCTGTCAATATTTCAGAGCGTGCACGCCTACTAGCTGTTGTAGAATAGGAGTCAGGGTTATGGATCCAGGCGCTCCCATCGCCCAACATCGGTACAATGTTGGACGACACTACCTTCCGCATTGCCACTTGCCTTCGGCTGGGTACACCTTGTGTATCCCCGCATCATTGCACCTGTGGAGTAGCCGTCGATAATCTGGGACACCATGGCCTTTCTTGTAGCAGAAGCGTAGGGCTCTTTCCACCGCAGGTCTTCCGGCCGTACGCGAACCAAATGGTTTAGCCAAAGACCTTATAATACAACGGACATAGGATCTAGAACAAATCGCAAATCGTAATTCACCTTATGCAGCGTATACTTGAACTACGTGAACATAGAAACAATGGAGTAGGTTTATTTTGTTAAAGTCTTTTAAGGATTCCATGATATGTACCTACGTAGGCGTAATAATTAATGTAAGACTACAATAAATTCCATAATCTTATAAATTGTAATTACTTGTTTATGTTAGACGAAATAAGCTGATAAACTAATTAACGACTGACAAAGATTTTTTTTTTCGAGTCAGTTTCATAATAAGTAACTGTAGTGTATGAATAACAAAAAGGGAATTAATGAATTTAACTAATTATAATATTATAAATGCCAAACTTCTTGCGGGTGTCAAAGTTCTTCCGCTTTCATTACTGTTTTCATAACGCTATGTCGCTACGTCTACTACAAGATAGCCGTGTTTCAAGTGACTGAATTAGTTGCTAAAACTGCGCATCATTAATTTATTTTTATCTTATGGTTAATTTTGGGATACGAAATTATTGGCTACTAGCTGATCACCGTGACTCCGCCCGCGAGATATAGTTATCTCGGCCCCGATTCCCGTGGGAATACATTACCGAGAATCCAAATAAAAAAAAAATAACAGTACATACACGAAATAAAATGACATGTGTAATTATATTTATGACAAAACAATGATACCCTGTGAAAATTAAAAACATTTTTGGGCTTATCTCCTCCATTCAATCAAGGGATTCTTGTACAAGTTTCATAAAGATCGGACCTCTTTTTGTTATGTCCATAAAATGAGCCGAACAAACAAGATTGTTATTTTTTGGATCAAAATATTCTTCTCGCCGTGCTAGGGCAATAATATTTTTCCATTGTGCACAGTGTACTGGATCCCGAGGAAAACTGAAATAGATGTTGGTTCATATAACGAAAAAAAAATCATAAAGAGCCAAGGCGTCTCCACTATATTTGTTCCAAATAGTTTTATCGCTATCGGTAATCCGAATAAATCTGAATGGTCATTTTGTTAGTACATTATTCAGTGAAAATGAAATGGTCTCTTTCTTTTTACTGAGCTTGGGATGAGTTCGAAAGAGACAGATAGGTACTTCGGTATTGGACTGGATTGCAATATTTACTTTTGTCTTTTAATTTATTATCGACGAAATACTGTATTTTAAGTGAAATAATAAATTGCAAATAATAAAACAAAAGCTTATTTACTGAAAATATGATACACCGTCTTCAATTTGCTTTTTTTTCGTAGTTTTTACACGTTTTTACAATACAGTACGGCATTGTGCAACGTGTTGTCGTTCAGTTGTCAAAATCAAGACTGGCGCGCGATTGTTTCTCTTTTAGCGTTTTGTTTCTCTTTTAGTTCGGACACTTTTGAGCGATGATCCGAAATCCATTGTATTTAAAATCATTGGGTTTAGCACTTTAAAATTAACAAAAATTCGTAAAAATGTACGAACAATTAAATTACACAAAATCACAGACACAACTTGAACAAGAAGTCAGCTCTTCATACATACTTACTCTATGGTGTGAGAGCGCAACCTGTGACGTCATATTTTCTGATTGGAGTTTGATGTCACGTGACTGAATGCCTAATTTTTCCAAACTTATTTTCTAAAAATAATAGTAATCTTTATTCTGTCTACTAATTTATATTACTTTTTGTTGTCTATTCATTGGAAATAGTCATAAGAAACATACACCAATCCGATTTATTCTTAGTGGACACAAGCCTATTATGTTCATAACTTTAAATTAATGAAATCAAGATAATATATTATAATGTTTTATTTAAGTAATAAGTATATTTAATTAAACAATTTTCTTTTTTTTAGTTTTATGCCACTCCTCGTATAGGGAGACAATTTTGAATTATAATAAAAATTAACGTTAATGTACTGTAATTGGTGTTGTAAGGCGATATTATGTATTGTTTATACAATTATAATAAAAGAATATATAAATGATTGTGTTTATTTTTAAACAGCTTTTTTTTATTTCTTCCATTCAATCTTTACATACTCTACATTTTATTTACTTTTTATACCCGCCCATACTATGAATTCGTCAACCTGCTCTAAGAACATGTCAGGGGTCGACTTTCGCCTACACAAGCCACATGAATATGGAGCTCCAACGCTAACCTTAATAGCGCGATCTAGAAATTATTATATGAAGCAAAGATTGGATGATGTCAGTATTGGTCACCCTAGCTTAGTGGTCAGAGCATTCCCCTTATTAGGGAAAGGCCGTGCTGTGTGAAAATAACCGGCCTTCTGGTCCTGAGCAGCATCGATCCGATCAGACGTTCGGCAGGCAGCTATAGCGTCCTCCCCAGACCGGTTTTTTAATTTGTTTTTCGGTAGAACATTGGGTTTTTTGCAAGTTGTTTTTGATGGGATTTCATTTTTTTCAAGACCCATTTTCTCAGGAACGCGTGGACGTATCAATCAAATATATCATCTCAAGTAATAATATAAATATATATTCATATCAAATACTCAGATCTAGTGTCCCTTAGAACTGTGAAAGAATCAAACTTCTAAACCACCACAATCACCGCCGGGCGCCACTGGAAATACCTGCTTGTAACCAGAGACGCCCAGCAACGGACGTTAGAGCGGCCGCAGCCTTGGGCCGCGTAATTAAATAAAAAAACCACAATCAAAAGATACAGCCGTTTATACTGCAACTCTCAAGGTAATCAGTCCTGCAGGATACCTTCCGTGCACTCAAGTCAGAATCTTGAAATTTGGAAGAACGTCTTGAAGCACCGTCTTATATATACTCGTAGGTATAGATAAAGAAAATTGCGAAAATCATCCGATTCGAACTTACCCGGTTTTTGTCTTACCGGTAACTTCTACTTCTTGAATACAATGATACATTTATATAGAACTAGTACGATGTATATATAGAACTAGTATCAAGGGGTCAAAAGTTATAGGTTTTAAGCCTATAACTTTTGACCCCTTAAGGCTAGGTCAAATTTTCGATTTTTTGGCTTGGCTATAGATCGAGGGCTATCCATAGAGGCGTCAACCATCATTGGAGCATAAGCAGTTCTCGAGACCTAAGGGGGGACAAACATTACATTCCCCATTTCTGTATATAGATTACAAAGATATTTTTTTTTTTATATATTTTGGGACATTCTCACACGTGAGGACGCTCTGCCTACCCCGTCTGTCGCTTGATATATATAGTTCTAACTAGGATGATGTTAAGTTGAATGTACCGCAACGCACTAGTGAAAACCACATTCAAATCAGTTCAGCCGTTTCTGAGATTAGCGCGTTCAAACATTCCGACAAACAGACAAAAATTCTAAAAACCTTATTTTGGGGTACTATTGCGTTCATAAAGCCCCTCTGCATCAATTTCTCATATATATCTTCCTTGTACAAACAACGTACATTTACAATGGTATTACATGTAGGTATTGATTTAAAGCCTATCATGTGATTGTAGCTGAATAAAGCTATTATTGTAAAACAAAAGACGAGATTTTATTTAATCGGCCATTTTAACAGGATGTGGAGGGTTCATGCCAACTTTGGTCGCATGTCATTAAGCAGCCTAGTAGCCTTGTGTGTGACGGACAGACGGGCAGTGGAGTCTTATTGATAGGGTCCTTTACGTATAGATACATACGGAACCATAAAAGGGTAGGTTTATCTAAGTATGGCATCTTTATACTTCCCAAGTCATATTATGTAGGTAAGTAATAAAGTACGTGTACACCTGCCAATATCCAAACAGCTAAATACATTAAAATACACATTAAAGGTAATTAACACAAGTAAACAATTATAATTAAACATAGCCACTACATATAAGGGGAAAGGGGGTAGCTCCGACCAAAATTTTGTTTTTGATAATATGACTACATTTAATAAGAGAAACACAACGAGAACCACAAAAACGTAACCAAACCAACATTATATTTCCAATACAGTCTACATTGAATTTTAGCTTCACATCATATTCATGGCTATGGTGGTGTACCTGGGATCTGCTATTAGATCTCGCAAGTCAGTTTATTTCTAGTAATTCGACATTTGAATTTCATACATATTTTTAGAGCAATGCTTATAATAATGAAATAGATTTATATACAATAAGAATTACAATTTACAAAATAAACATAACTATAGACTAAAAATATATACATTACAAAATTTAAAAAATCTGGGACGGTTCCCAGAATGCTGACTGTGTTGCCACGTTGGATGGCCAGAAAATAGCCAGCCTTCTGGTCCTGAGAAGCATCGATTAGGCGTTTAGCAATGTCTCTATAAAGGCGGCGAGCACTCGGACCCCATGACCCCAGTGTCTCAACCCCAAACGGCTCAAATATGTAATCACCTGCTAGGTTAGCATATTTACGCCGTTTAAGGCCTTCAGCCGATGCAGCAGCAGCGTCGGCACATCCGGATGTGCTTGGAAGCTGTGAAGGTGCTAAGGTGTCAACGCATGTAGCGTCCCACACCAAAGGCCTTCCCATCTTCCACGGTAGCAACGACATACCGTCCGGTCTCTTTCCATCGCTTCGTGCTAAACCATTTGGTTCACGTACGGCCGGAAGACCTGCGGTGGAAAGAGCCCTACTACGAATTATGTCGTTTAGAATAGCGTGCCGAGGTATACGACCTGCGCTTCTGCTACAAGAAAGGCCATGGTGTCCCAGATTATCGACGGCTACTCCACAGGTGCAATGATGCGGGGATACACAAGGTGTACCCAGCCGAAGGAAAGTGGCAATGCGGATGGTGGTGTCGTCCATCATTTGTACCGATGTTGGGCGATGGAGGGACAGAAGTGTCAATTAGTGTATTAATTCTCAATTTACATAGCGGTGAATCCCACAGTCGCTGTGAGCCTAGGCGTGAGGGCAGGTCAGTGTCGGGGCAAGACATCCTCCAAGCATTTATGGCATCGGTCTTGCATCGCACCTCGGAATCAATCTGTGTATTTGACAAAATTTTCCTGACTAATTCTTCGGTGCATTAATCTCGCAAGTTGTAGAATTACCCGAAATGATACCACCCCTTATAGTAGGTACAGTTCGCGAGGCGTAAGCTGAGTTTTGAATTTGAGTGAGTGGGCGTACGTGAACGTATAATGTGACCTGTTTTACACACACATGTATTGTCCGTCCGACCGTCTGTCTTGGGCTGTATCTCATGAACCGTGATAGTTAGAAAGTTGAAATTTTCACAGATTATGTATTTCTGTTGCCTCTACATGTATAACAACAAATACTAAAAAAAAACAGAATATATATTAAATATTTAAGGGGCTCTCATACAACAAAATTGGTTGATTGATTTTGCTGTTTTGGTACGGAACCCTATGTGCGCGAGTCCGTCTTTCTACTCTACTTTTCGTGATTTCATTACATTCACACAAATGCAAAGCTCAGCTTAGGCCTCGCGAACTGTACCTACGCTTAGATAAGTACCTACGTAACGGAGTTTGATGAGATTTTATCCCCAATGGACAGAGTGGTTTTCGAGGAAGGTTTTAGTGGAAAATTTGTCAAGCGGGCAAAGCCCAGCTCAGTTATTATAAGAGTCAAGCAAAAAAAACGAACGTCCATCCTTTTCTCGAAACGACCCCCTTTACCACAGATACAAACTTCGTTGTGGATAAAACTAAAAGCCTGAGTTTTCAGTATACAAACAGTCACTGTGTATAGGTACACGGTATATTTAAAATTCAATTTGAGCCATTAGTTTAAAAATTATAACTTCTATTCTATGTACTAAGTTTCTTAATTTTGTCAATGACTGACGGACTGACCGATCATCCTAGGCACTTCTAGCAGACATAAAGATCTTCAAATTTAGAATAGGTATATATAAATTGGTTATTGTTTGTTGCAATTTTGTCCGGTTTTCTACATACACTAACAGAATGCCTCGACTGACTGACAGAATGACTGCCTCGGCGGCGCAGTGGCATGAGTATGCGACTGCCGTCCCTGAGGTCTCAGGTTCGATTCTGGGTCGAATCAAATTATTTGTGCGATCCACAAAATGTTTGTTTCGGGGTTTGGGTATTTTCTATGTATAATATGTATGTATTTAGAAATATATAAGTATGTTTATCAGTTGTCTAGATCCCATAGCACAAGCTTATGTTAGCTTAATTTGGGCTAGATGACGTCGTGTGAGAATGTCCCAAAATATTTAAAAAATCTATATACAGAAATGGGGAATGTAATGTTTGTCCCCCCTTAGGTCTCGAGAACTGCTTATGCTCCAATGATGGTTGACCCCTCTATGGATAGCCCTCGATCTGTAGCCAAGCATTCTCGGGATTATATAGACGTCTATATTATTATATTTAAAGCCTATCATGTTATGGCCTATTATGTGATTGTAACTGAATAAACTTATTATTGTAAAAACCAAAGACGAGATTTTATTTAATCAGCGATTTTTAGAGGATGTGGAGGGTTCAGGCCAACTTTGGTCGCATGTCATTGAGCAGTCTAGTAGCCTAGTGACGGACAGACGGACAGTCAGGGAGTCTTAGTACTATTACTAAGACTCCACTGTCCGTCTATCCGGTAGGTACCTAGCTAGATAGTACGTGGGCCGTAGAACATTGAAAAATATTGATTAACAGCAAGCTCATTTTTCGTAAGTAGCTTTATTTTACCGAGTCCTACCCCAATCTCAAAAAGAAATCTGAAATCAGATAGCTAACTGGCGTATACTTCCGATAAGAAAGGATTTTCCAAAATTCTACTCCTAAAGGGGTGAAAAAGGGGGGATAAAGTTTGTACGAGACAACGTTCCACCTCAGAAACTACTGCACCGATTTTAAAATTTCTTTTGGATTACCGAAAGAAATTTTAAAATCTATAATAATAAAGCTACATTTTACATAAATAATAAAGCTACATTTTTAGCAAGTAACATAGGCTATATAACCTCCACTCTCCACTGCCAGGACCTCAGGTATACCCTCAGAACAATTCCCTGTGGCGCTGGCGGACTTAGGCTACCTACGTGGCCTCTGTCACGCGGTTGGGACGGGTATTATCCCACCTTTTTGGGATAGGACTTTATCCCGCGTTAGTGAGTGATTCTGCGTGCTGCGGGGCCGTAGCCCTGCCATCCTCAGCGATCATGAAGGTCTTCAGCGTAGATGAGTCTGCGGTCGCTGAGTAGGTACGCTGAGCACTCCACTAACGTGTGGAGTGCCGTGTCTTCGCCGGAGGCCTCGCAGTATTGACACTGGGATGTGACCTCACGATACTTACCGAAGCATCCGTGCCCGGCAATGATCTGTGACGTGCAATACGGGAGGTCACCGTGCCGCCTCTGCAGCCACACCTCCATGATCGGTCTCTCCGCCGCGATGGTGGTGGTTCCGTACTTTAGTTGCTCAAGTCGCACCTTCCGTGTCTCCATGAGATCGGGGTGGAGTTGGGACCACTCAGCTTCGATTTCTAGAGACGCAGGCCTGTGGTTCTGCTCCAGCGCATCCATGAGCCATTGAAACAATGACGCAAGGGCTCTCACTTCCAGGTCGTTCCGGCTAAGCGATTTGCAGCCTCTAGGGAGCTCGACCACCTTGCTGCCTGCAGCATACCGTATGGTTCGTGGGAGCGGATTGCGATGCCAAGACTGGACTGGCGCAACGCTGTGAACACAGGTGTTGAGGGGTTTGAACACCTCCACCTTGAAGAACTCGATGCCAAATGCGTCCCAAGCCTTCCTACTTGTGATCACGTGTTTACAAGCCATATTCGGGCCCTTGCCAGGAATGACTGATACGGTGTCGCTGTTGACGGATACCTACGTCAAACAACAACAGCTCCTTAGAACACCGTGACCCAGCCCTTCATCCATTGGCATGACACTGGAGCAAGGAGCTAATCGCGTAGATAGCACTTCCAGGCGCTACCGATCAAGCACAATAACCAGCATTGTTGGATTGCGCTTACGTAAAATATACGCGAGTGAAGAGATAGACTTTGTCTTACCGTTCACACCATAAAGGTCGTTTTACTTACACAATGTGACGTCATATAAGAAGCGACAGGTTCATTTTGAACGAGAATACAATGATTACAGCATATTATCATTATATATTCCCAATATTTGGACAAGAACATAATTGTATTTACTGTTTGTCGTAATTTAATGCCTGTATTAAATATATGAATAGGTACTACATTTTGTAACTAATTACCACCGTTACACCATTACTGATTAGGCTTTACTTAGCTGCCCGATTGTCCACTGGACCACTTATTTAGATACCTATTGAAGCCAATCCAAGTTAACACGCAAGCTAACACACCTGCAGTGCTATGAAGGGACCTCTAACTCACCGACCTATATGAAACATAAAACAAAGCAAATTCGCCTTTAAAGATTTAATATAAATAATTACAATGTAATCAATTTGTACATATTCATTGACAATAATTATAATAAAAAGAAAGTATTTTATACAAATATAATGTCATTTTATGTCACAAACAACAGGTAGGTCATATATAAAGGATATCTACATACATATATATATATATATATATGTATATATGTTTGTGTACATTAGTCGTACGTCGGCACACATTTATATAGTCGAATTTAGTTACAAGCAATTTGAAATATAGAACCTTAATGACGGCATTTTACTTAGAAATAAAAACTTTATTAAGGAACATACTTCCGTCAATACTATTCTTTAAAAGGTGATAATTATGTATTAAAACATGCAAATCACTACAATATATTATACAATATTCGTTAATACGAGTAATAACATTCGTATTTTACATTTATAAGCAATACTGTCGCAAGTACAATATTTGAATACTGTAACTCAAAAATGGCCTACGAATTGCAGTTACCACGTACGATGTTATTACTCACACTCTAAATACGACACATATTCTATTACAAACATAATTTTGTGCCCGAATAAACGCACATAAAAACATTATTATGATTACACATTGAACATAATAAAACTGTGCCAACCGACTTCAAACAATAAATGGTGTCACGACATATTAAAGGCTTCTATCGAAAGATATACCGTTTACTTGTTCTATAAACATGTATCTAACATCAAAGATGGCTACTTCACAAAGCTGTATAAGGCTGTATTAAGATAAAAGTGTGTTAGCCTTGCTATAGGTGGATGTAAAAAATGGCAGTAACACGAAATTGTATACTTTTCTCGATGAACTACCAGGCAATTTTATAAAGTCACGAACATTAGAAATAATAATATAAAATTGATGCAAATGAGAAACATTATAATACAGTGTGTCTAGTACCAGTTCCTTAAGTTAATTAGCTCGAAATACGTTTTCGTATTCCCAATACATTTCACTCCAGCGCCCCTAGCGGTAGCGTCAGGGAACTGTGTGAAATGTATGGAGGAATACGATAATGTATTTCGAGCAAATTAACGTCAGAAACTGGTACTAGACACACAGTACGATTGCAATACAGTGTTAATAAAAAAATTGACCGTTTTCAAAATCGAAGGTGTACTACTAAGCAATTAGTAAACTATCATTATACTTATGTCTGTTTAATAAATTATAGCCTCATTCATTTGGAGATTTATATGCAGCGGTTCGACGCTTTTTTGCTTATAAAATACTGCCAATTTATTTCCCATTTGCACACATTTTAATGTATGAATACTTGTTAAAACTGATACTGCAACACCTGCATGTATCCTCCGTCGTAGTCAATCTTCATAGGATTCTATTTCTACTACAAGACGGACTCCAAAAATCTGAACCTTGACTAAACATACGAAACCTAAAACATCAAAAATAATTTATCTGTTCAATAACAAATATTTTAACGCGGATATCTTATTTCTTCATTAATTATCTCTACCTTAAAAACTTCCATCTGAACCTATCGACTTTATACACATTATTATAACTACCTCTCCGTAACGGTTCTGCTCGTTATTTATAATACAAATCTATTCATATTCGTTTTCTTTTGGTTTTATAATGAAAAATAGACCAAATATGAGTTATTGTTAAAAATCTATTTATTCAGCAGAAACTATCATATTTAATCAATCGTCATACAAACATCTCCAAACCAGCATTTTGACTTACAACTGTATTTACTGGTGACCTTCAATATTATTCACTAACCAGTAAAACTATAATTGCTGCCAAATAGTAAATGAATACCGTCTTGTTAATTATTTAGAAGAAATATGTAATTTAATGTTAATGCACTTTAGTATCAACCGTGTATGTCAGTATAACCACATCTGACACAAGCGTGGAATTATGTAAGATATTACTTTAAGAATAACAGCTATAACATTTACTTACGCTTTAAATATATGCTTTTGGACATCTACACACAAATGGCATATAATAAATTGTAAACATGTCCAAGACAATTTGTGAACACAGCTGATAAAGACAAGAACAGGAATATTATGGAAATATTCTAATCCAATTTATAACCTATTACAATGATATCGTCAATTGTATGATTTATAATACTTTTTGTCATATAAATAAAAGATATAAAAATATACATTTAAATTATGTATTTTAATATTAATCAACACAGATTCAACTCTTAAAGTATTTAAATAAATTATTACTTTTGAAACAATTTGATATTATTCTATAATGTCAATTGATTAGAATGAGCAAAGTGGGCGATGTCCAAAAACTCAGCTGATTTGAACAAGTCTCAGCTATTATGTGGAACTATTAGTGAGATTCACTACAAATAATCAAAACGTTTCATTGTATATGTATATCCTCAGGCCGAGCAGCCTCTAGTGGAAGCTGACTGCGGCTTAGACATAGGATCATAGAGCATTCTGGAACGTTCGGAGCAAGAAATTCTATGGTTGAGCTAATAGGCATTATATTGTTCTGTCTCTCACTAAAAGTCATCATCTACTGAGACTTTTCCCAACACAGTTGGGGTCGACTTTCCAGTCTAACTGCGATTCGACTGAACTTCGATATTTTTCCGTGGAGCGACTGCCACCTGACCTCCAGAACCCATGGGCTATATCGAGTTCTGTAGTTAGACTGGTCCGATTTTTGTTTTAGGGCTCCAACTAGCCCTAACGATTGCCATAGATGTTTGTATGAAAACCAGAACCGATGCGACGTGACAACGTTTTCGACTCACTAAAAATATGGATAATGTTATCAGAACTTTTTAGTGTAAAATGACGTCACGAAGCGGTTATTATGCCAAAGTTCCATCCCACTGTCATCGTGCGCGGCTTATATGCTCTAGCCACAGTCAGCCTCCACTAGAAGTATGTTACACCGTATATGAAGTAAAAGAAACAATTATTTTAAATTAGCTGACAAATATTCAACGTTTCGTACTAAAATTTCCTCGGACTAGCTAAACAAAATAAATACTCTCATGTTTGTACCTTAACTCAATAATCATAATAACTTACCACATAAAATTATGAAAAAAACATTTTTATCATACTAACAAATTACAATAACCAGCTACACATTTATAGGTGAAATTAAACAGGAAAATAGCTGCCATACTCGCATTGAAGTTTGTAAATAGTATGATTAAACCTAGTCTTGTTGTATAGTACCTTTGATATTAGTTATTTTCAATAAACAAAATGTATTGAAATAAAACAGCACCGAGTAAAAACGTTAGTAATTTAGCATAGCATGTTAACGGTGTAGAAACTGCAGGATTCAAACCCAATGGGTATATATGTGTATATCTCACTCTGTACAATACTAATAAGGTAGGGGCATTTATAGAACCTTGAGTTCTTCAAGTGGGGCGTGAAGAGGCACATCCCTAGGTCGTCAAGTTGAGGGCCACTCTCTATAGTATTGTGTACTATGAGTCACCCACAATAGTTAGACGTCGTCACGACTTACCACCAGGCGGGCGGCGAAAATTTGGCGAACCCAATATAAAAAAAAAAGTTGGTTGTCAAATAGCATAGGTACCTTTTTTTAAAAAAAAAATATCAAATCAACTCAAAATACCGACATGTATTTGAAACCTGTGATTATACTAAAATCTTATGTCTGTAGAAAGTTAATAAAAATATTGTGTAAGCGATATAAAAATATGAACAAATCTGTCTTTCTGTCTGTAAGTAAGAGCTAGTCACCGAAGATGCTTGGATTTTCTTGAGGTTTTTAAAAGATAGATTAAGCTCAGGTTAGAGGAAAGTTATCAATATGCTTTTACACGCAAAGCTGTTGTTATTAATAAAAGCAAGATATTGAACATAATGTACGAATATCTTTTTTGTTTTTCAACCCTATTATTTTTTCATACAGAACGGAGGTCGCGAAGGCTCTTCAATAAATTTTGGTCATAATTTTTCTATCATTTCATCATTAAATGACATTCAACTCACCATAAGATGTAAAGTTAAATCTAGAACAATGAAATGACAAAAATCTGTGGCAATGATGTAAAGGTACGTATTCATTAGAGCAGCCTCAGACGGGTCAGCCACTGCTTGAGGCGAGCTGAGACTGAACCCTAAGCAAAGGATTAAGTCACTTTATAGATCATAGCGAGGCGAGGCGACGCGATCGCCTAAACCAAGAGTAATCCCTCAGATTGAGGTAATATCATCTCACGCATTATATTTACCTAACAGTTTTGTTATCATATTTTTTTTATTTAACCGAGGTTAAATAACACGATGATGACGTATAAATTTATTAATATACGGGAATATCGTTGTAGATATTCATTAAAGCAGCGACCGGAGACGCAATATCCGTCTCTACTCAATGCCCAGTTCAGACAGACGCTTCTGATCAAGAAAAAAAAACCGACAAAATCTGGTTCGGCTTAAGGAGACGAATTGCTCAGGACGAGGCATGCCACAAGTTGAGGATCGCGTCTCTACTTGTGTAGCCGTTAGTCGAGACTGCGGCGCGACTCTCAGCGACGCAATAAGCATTGCGTCTCTATTTAGGCTAGAGGGACGTCTCGACATCAGCAAAATCCACCACCGCGACCGAGCCAAATTTTCCCACTTTTTTGGCTTGATCAAAAAAGAGCCAGTCTGAACCGTGTGTTGTTTGGAGACGAAGGTTGTGCTTCAGGTCACTGCTCTAACGAATGTCGACAACGACACCACCGTCAAATTAATAAATTCATAGCACAATAATCGTATTCTTAGGGGACCCGTTACGTAAAAAATATTATGACAAAGATGTTAGGTAAATATAATGCGTGGTATGACATGAGCACAAATTTAGTGATTCTTCTTGCTCATAACGATCGCGTCTCCACACCATTATCCACAAAGTGCCTCGACTCGGCCTTGGGCTCTAGCCTCAGTCCGCCTGAAGTAAAGACTGATCTGAGGCAGCTCTAATGGACACAGACCTTAAAGTAGGCGGCTCATTTGGTAGAAGAGGTTTTACCTACAGTTCTGTGTTGTATACACAGTGAGTATATCTAAAGTAGGTTTATATCCCATTGGGTTTGCGTTGTGGGATATTGTGATTTGTAAAATTACTGTACGACACAGCACTTGCATTTAGGCTTCTTACGAAGAGTAACGTGTTCCGGCTGTTGGGGTTCCTGGGGAAGTGAACGTTGTACCTCGACTTGGCCGGCCCTCACTTCCACTGAGCCATTCTTGGTGCCGTTCATTGCTTTAGGAGTGGCTTGTTGCAGTGGGCTTGTTGCCACTTTCGTTTGCGGCGATGAAGGAGCATTTGACTGCAAACAAAAACAACACATACCTATTTATTTAGATAGAAATTGACCATCGTAGCTCAGCGGTCAGAGCATTCCCCTTGTTAGGGAAAGGCCGTGCGGTCGTGTCCTGCCGATGACATTTATAATTTCAATCTAAATATTTTAAGAATTCCTTTGAAATACAGAATATATTAAAACCAACATAATATAAACTAGTGACTGAAAGCAAGATTCTTATTAACTGCGTGTCTGATTTATACGACAATAGTTTCCATGTGTTCCGGGTCGAAGATATGTATGCCACACTCATAGAGCTACATGGGTCGAATGTACGAATCTTGGAGCTTGGCTTCAAGGGTCAAACCTTACGAGTGGGATCAAATTCGTTGCTCTGTGGCCACACAGTACACACAGTTTTTAGTGTTGTCACATAATTGCGACCACACTGTAAAAAGGTTTAATAAATCAAGGTTTGTTGTTCAATATTGCAGTAACAACAGTCAGTATAACTACTCGCTGCGGTCGCTGCCGTGGTACTGCGCTGCAGCATGCAATTATTGAGCGAAGCGACTATTTCTATTAAGGCATTTATCAATCTATGAAAATGACATATTTTTGGTCAATAACTTTTTTTGAGGGTCCTAAATCAAAATTCGGTCTCGAACAAAACCTGCTCCTGACAATGCTTGATTTTTAAGTGAAAAAATCATGAAAATCGGTTGTTGACATATTTTTGGTCAATAACTTTTATTGAGGGTCCTAAATCAAAATTCGGTCTCGAACAAAACCTGCTCCTGAGAATGCTTGATTTTTGAGTGAAAATATCATAAAAATCGGTTGGGTAGTTGTCGAGAAACAATTTCACATCGAGTTGTATTTGAGCCACCTGATAAGGAGCTCCGCTCGCTTCGCTCAATAAAAGAAATATAATATCCATTACGATATACGATTACGATTAACTAGCGAACGCCCGCAACTTCGCGTGGAATGGTTATACCCCAAATATCTTTGTTTGCTTGCATGCTTAATACTGCGTATCTTTAATTAGACGAAGAAATTTTGTACAGTTTTCGACTCGCTATAATCCTATTAATATTATAAACGCAAAAGTTTGTGAGTATGTAAGTATGTATGTATGGATTGATGGATGTTTGTTACTCTTTCACGTAAAAACTACTGAATGGATTTTAATGAAACTTTACAATAATATAGCTTATACATCAGAATAACACATAGGCTACAATTTATAAAGATATTGTGTGAATTGTTCAAAATATGACGCGGCGCGTCGGGAACGGGAAAAAATCCAAATTACCACGCGGACGAAGTCGCGGGCGACCACTAGTTAAGATATAAAACACCGGCCAAGTGCGAGCCGGACTGCGTGCACAAAAGATTCCGTACCAAAACTATGTTCGCCACCCATAACGTTACACGGATACACTTTCAGGGAAATATACAGTAAGAAGACGTAAGAAGAAAGAAGAGAAACCGTATATTAAGTTTAAGTTTATTATTTTATATTGTTTCTTCTTTTCCGTCCCAAGGTTGTCTGGAAGAAAGAGCTGTCAGCGATAAGGCCGCCCTTTGTACATGTAGCTGTAATTTGTTTCAATATTGTTTTGTAATGTGGTGTACAATAAAGAATTTTTATGTTATGTATGTAGCTATGTATTGTCTATAAATGTAAACGTTTCTGGAAGGTCTTCAACCATTAGTACGATTGATGTTACGAACTGTCTAATGCGAAATTGTAGACGTCTACATAAGGTAAAATGATTCTAGTTTCCGCCATGATTGCCGCATTTAAGTGCCTGTCGGCCTACACAGCTAGAGCGTGATGTCATTCTGTATAGAAGTCACATACATATGTTTATAAGCATCCTAAATATAACAAGGTTACATTTTTGTATTAATGTCGACTACTTTTTGGTCAAGGACATATAGATCAGTTAGTATTTTTTTTAGGGTTGTGTACCCAAAGGCTAAAACGGTAACCCCGTTACTGAGACTTCGCTGTCCGTATGTCTGTCTGTCTTGGGCAGTATCTCATAAACCGTGATAATAAGAAAATTGAAATTTTCACAGATTATGTATTTCTGTTGCCTCTATAACAACAACAAATACTAAAAAATGTAATATATTAAATACTAGCTAATCGCCGCAGCTCCGCCCGCGTGATTTAGTTTACTCATTCCCGGTTCGTGGGAACACATTACCGGGATAAAAAGTAGCCTATGTTACTCAGGGTGAATGTAGCTTTCCAATGGTGAAAGAATTTTTGAAATCGGCACAAATATAATGATTTAAATATAAATATATATTATACAACAAACGTTTGTTACGGAACCCCTTGAGCGCGAGTCAGACTCGCACTTTGCTGGATTTTATTGCCTGACGTTTCCGACGAGGTTGCACAGCCATTATCACAAGTAAAATTTAGATAATAAAACTTGAAAGTTAAAACAAAAATGGTCTTACGTTATTCAAATGCACCTTCTCCTCGATGTCGTCGTCATCTATCTGTGGTACAGCGACCGGTGGCGTCGGTGTGATAGGTTTGCCGCCCTTGATCAGAGATACTATCTCGTCAGCCTCGCGACTCAAGTCACCATCCGGACGAAACGGGTTGTCCCAACCGCTCTCCGTACTGTCAACAAGTAATAATAATAAATATTTAGATCCTAAGATGACCCTTTCGGAAATCACGTTAGGTCGTTCAGTGTCCGTCAGTTCAGTACCCGGTTGTCATACGAACATGTATGGCAGCCGTTACGGTATTTGGAGCACTGCACTGAAACAAAATCCCATTACTCTACCTACATAAATAAATAACACAATTAAATACATACACACAATCAAATACATACACACCAACACAATTATCACCACCAAGATCGAAGCGAGGATATTTGGTGTACCTACGTATTGCAAGCAAACAAAGTCGTAGGCATGCGGTGGTAAATTGCATTTTCTTTCTTTTATCCACACTTTTACATTGTCTAGCTAGAGTCTAGAGTGCGTCATCTGATACATTAACAGCCAGAATATGTCTAACCTTGTGAATTTACTTGACCCCGATTTGGCAAAATTTGTCGTATTCATTGGTCGTAGCGTGATGTTTTTTAGCTTATGCTTTTATCAAGAAATGCATTATTAACACAAAAAATATTTTTTTCTAATTCGAACTTGTAGTTACTGAGAATATCGCGTTTTATTAAATAAACTCAACGGGTGTAGAAGGGTCCTACTAAGATCTAAGGTACCCAATTCAACCATACCTGCAAGTGGTACACCTGCCGATTAACAGACGAGACTCTAAAAAAAGTGGCAATATTACGCCTATTACGTAGGACTAACAAACTTAATGGCGATAAGTGAGCGTTTATCACACCTCTGCCTACCTCTCTGAGGAAACAGGCGTGATGTTAAGTATGTATTTTGTATCTAACTCATTAGTTTTATAATATTACAGTATAGATTAGTTCGGCGCCCCGCAGAACACAATGTATTCATCCAACAATAGGTCCATGATTACCGTCGTCGCATCGTAGTCATACAATACCATATTGGGCCACATTCAAATTGACAGCAACTAAACATGTCACATATAAATATATAATGCGTCTGTCTGTCATCCATGAAATGTGAAATTGATTGATTGAACAATGCAAGTGTAATTTTAGTTATTTTCTTGTAGATGATATGTTGGATTAGCGGTTAGTAACTTGGATTGTTCAAGGGTATGATTTAAATTCTTTAGCACCTAACTAGTGGTTCTGTGAACCGTAGACTTCGGGAGCGGCTTTGTTTAGAAAATTTCTTCTTCAATTTTCTTTATTACTCTTTCATTTGTCATCCAATCCAAAAAATATCATTCAAATGTTATTCATTGTAAGCAAGGAGTGTGTGTGTGTAAAGTTTCATGCAAATCGGTTGATAAATACGGCCTCAAACATGATCTGACAGAACCCGTAGATGTAGAGGTACAGACGAAAGAAATTCTCCCCAGTCTGCAAGTTGAACCTCCCTTAGTCAACTAGTCGAAGGTTTAGTTTTCTACTTCCTGAATCCCACGGGAACACATTCCTGTGATAAAAAGTAGCCTAAGCTCGTCCTTATATCATCAGCTATCTGCCAGTGAAAGTCCCGTTAAAATCGGTTAAGCCATTTAAGAGTTTAGCTGGAACATACAGACATGGACCGTAAAGACAGATAGAGAAATTTTTTAAATTTACGTTGATAATTATTACAACAGACATTTCAATTTTGGAGCAGAATTGAAAAATATGGCAAATATGGGTATGGAGTTTTCTAACCCTCAGAACGATGCCTGGCATGCCAAGAAGACTGGTTATTTCCTGGCATAAACATATAGTATCACCATTCAACGTGGCAACGCAGCCAGCATTCTGGGAATCTTGCCAGTTAACAAAAGACACGAAAAGATTTTTTACACGAACTTTTGCCAATAATGAATCTACTTATTTTCTACTAAGTACATTGTATTGTAAGTAAGTAGTACAAAATTGGCATACAATATAGCGTAAAATCACATCCCACTAATGTTACAGTAAAAGTTTTATACACATGGTTGGGGTTAGTACATGAATTGTCGACTTGTTTTTACTATCTACTCTTTTACGCAAAAACTACCTCATACATAAGAATAACATAGGCTATGTTTTACCCCGGCAACGTTAAACTGTGAGAATTTGGAACTATAATAGAAAACTACGAGTATTCTACATGGGTATCTGCCATTAACCCTCGGTATACATGACAGGGTCCCACAGACCCACCACTAAACGTAAATTGAAAAAAAAAATTATTGTGAATGTACAACCCTTTATCAAGGAAGACTCTAGACCAGCGTTTCCCAAAGTGGGCGATAACGCCACCTTGTAAGCGCTGCAGACCTAAAGAGGGGCGGTAAGACCCAGAAAAACTTTGAAGTATTGTCATAGTCGCCACTTTAGGCAATAATCCAAAATTTGGTTACTTCTTGGTAATAAAATACACAACACTCAAAAAATTGCAAATTGTGTAAAGTATTCTTAGAGATTTTTTTCAAAAATGTCTTGTATTCACCAAGATTAATAAAAATCGTCGGTGTCGCTAGTGGACGCCAGCTCTTACCAGGACGCACTCCTCATTTGAAGTTATAGTGGTTTTTAAGTAGGTAAAAAATGGGGGCGCTATAAAATAATTTATTATCAAAGTGGGCAGTAGACAAAATAAGTTTGGGAACCCCTGCCTAGACTATATAACCGGCCAAGTGCGAGTCGGAATCGCGCACGAACGTTCCGTAGGTACCGAACATTATCATCATTCACCGAACCTTTTCCCAACGCTGTTGGGATCGGCTTTCCAGTCTAACTGCGATTCGGCTGAACTTCGATATTTTCCGTGAAGCGACTGCCATCTGACCTTCACAAGCCATGGGCGATATCGAGTTCTGTAGTTAGACCGGTTGGATTTTTGATTGAGGGCTCCAACTACCCCTAACGACTGCTATAGATGTTCGTATGACAACCGGGACCGACGGCTTAACGTGCTCTGAGGCACGGAGAGGTCTCAGTGTCTTAAGAAATGGTCACCCATCCTAAGACCGGCCTGACTAGATGTTGCTTAACCTTTACAACGTGTTAACATTACCACTAGACCACGAGCCTCTCTGTTGTATGGGAGCCTCCCTAAATATTGATTTTATTCTGTTTATTTATGTACACACAAGAAGGAAGAGCGTGACAAGAACAGAAGAATAGAGTTTTAGTACAAAGCACCACTTATATCTAAGAAATCTCTTCCAGTGGGCTCTGTTTGTTAGTATTTGTTGTTATAACGGCAACAGAAATACAGACAGACGGATGGACGAACACCGAAGTCTCAGTAATAGGATTCCCGTTTTACCCGAAGGGATCCTATTACCCCGTATTATCCCGTTTTACCCTAAAAATTATGCAAAAACGTTGACGCAAATGTCGCTAAAGACTGCTAGAATGTATAAGTTAAGTTATGAAAATTCTACTCAAACGACGTCCCAGACATTTACCTATTCATGTTATTCTCACCAACAGATGTGTTGACTGTCTACATTATAAAAAACATTCGAACGCCCGTGAGTTCGCTCGCGTTTCTATTTTTGCAATATATCTCATTGCTACTCCGAACCTACTGGTCATAGCGTGATATTATATAGCCTATAGCCTTCCTCGATAAATAAACTATTCAACATAATAATATTATTTTCATTCAAACCCGTAGTCTTTGAGATTAGCGCTTACAAACAAACAAAACTCTTCACCTTTATAATATTAGTACAGAACTACAGTAAAGCGCCACAGAGCATGATGTCACCTACCACGCACATACTGTTCCATCATTGTACACTATAATAGCTGTAATGTATTTACGATGAGCCTGTGGTTGTATTCTACGCACGATTGTATCGCACAACTATTTTATTTAAATGTGTATAGAACTCCATTATTTACTAACAAATAGATTCATTTGCCTGGACTGCATAGATTATAGGTAGGTAAGTACCTATGTAACGTCGAAAAATATCCTACTTTCTTACACACATAACACGTCAAAAATTGACACAAAAACCGTATGGGTTCCAAATAACGGTCGGAATGAAACCACACGAGAGGTAATAACATCAATTAATAAAAAAAAATTAAAATCAGTTCATCCCTCAGGAAAACTATCTCTATATTACGTATATCCGCTGGAAACCGGTCTGAACAACTAACAACCACTCTGCACGTCATAACAGTCGAGGATGACGTCACTACAGCTTCCCAGTTTAAGTTGTTGCGTAAGTTCGATTTTTGCTTGCGCGTGACAGGTGGCTTTTTAGGTTACCTCTGGCGCTCCGCAAAAATCGGGTTTCCAGACACTCACATACCGAACAACGTTTCTTGTCCTGCACCTGGAGCTAGTTAGGAATAACTAGTTCTTCTGTGCGGGACCATCAACTAATCAAGCATTAATTTGACATTGGCGAAATCATCGATGAATATCGATTCTCTTAGAAGATCTTCTTAAGAAGAAGTTGTAGCGTGGCAAAAAATGGAACTAATTATTGTTTGTAGTTATTGTTCTGAGATCTTGTTTTTGACGTGTTTTAATGTAATGTGGCGCTCCTAGGCGCACTATACATACAGTCGAAAGTTAATGAGGTAACAAATATTAAAAAAATACAATCAAATTATTAACCTTCTTTTTTGGAAGTCGGTTAACAAAATAAGGTGTGCAATTCAGCTCTGCCTACCCTAGAGTATCATAATAAGGGTGATTGTGATATGTAAGTTATATGTATGTTAATAGAAGTGAGATACGTAGTTACCGATGAGTGTTTATTTACAGTTTTGCTTGGAGAGGTGGTTCATTGTATGACTCATACTGACTATAATAGAAATGTCTGATTGTATGATTAGGTTAACACATTGCTAAGGTTAAGAAAACACTAGCCAAGTCTGTCTTAGATGGGTAAACCATTTCTTAAGACACTGACGGCCGGTTTCTGAATTGAGAATTTGAAGTTAAGTATCCGTTGAGCACGTCAAATGTCAAAATTCAGGAACAAATTTTGACATTTCACGTACTCGACGAACACTCAAATTGAAATTCTCAATTAAGAAACCGGCCGTAAGACCCCTACTTGCCTCGGTAAGCATGGATGCCCAAGCTCTCCAACAATTTGTGGAGGTCGCTTCTCAAAACATTAGAAATTCAGCCGCTTCGCAGTTAGACTGCAAAGCCGACCAGATAAGTGTTACAGTAGGTATAATGTATAGTTTTGTTTACCTGATTTGTCTGTTGTACATAGTGTGATCCGTCATGTCGACGTTAGCTGCCGCTGAGAGCAGAGCCGCGTAATAAACGTGTGAGTCTGTCGGTATCACAGGTGGCGGGGAGAGGCACTGCGGCCGCGCCCCTTGGTAGAAAGACACGCGTACTTTAGACCGCTCCGAACTGCAACATACAAATAAACACACAACCATTACTTATTTATACGTATAATTTTTTAGGGATAGGTACAGGTCGCGTCACGTAAAAAACACTCTGAGGTAACAGCATAATATGGTGGTAACAGCAAGTAAGAGCGAAAGTACCGATGTGCAATCACACCCATCGACTCTCGCACAGCGTTCTTTTTACGTGAATTGTACTTTTGATATTAAACCGTGCAACGTACTTCGGTTAAAAAGATTATGATAGTATAACGGGCTGCATGCATGAAAAATTAAAAAAAATAAAAAGCGAAACTACGTAACTAGTACTTGTGACATCATGCACATGCTTGAAATTTGTGACAACGAACATGCTTCCCCTAATAAGCCAAGACAGCAACGGTAAAACTGTAGTCTCTGCCTACCCCAAAATGACTATTAGGTATTTCAAAGTATTCTTCACAATGTCATATAAGGTTCAATATAATTGAACTGAATAACGAGAATAATTTAAATACGATCGTGGGATCACGATGAATTAAAGAAAACTGAACAAATACCTACCTATCAAATGACAGACAGACACAGTTAGTACAAATAAATCAACAGTTACGTACAAACCGATACAGTAGGCATATTATTATTATAAGCTAAGCTCTCCGCCCCGGTTGTGCACGGGCGTTAAAAATCATAATTATTGTAATAAACCAAGAATAGCCTAAATTAACATTTATATATGCTATATGCCAATGAAAGGCTCTTTAAAACATTTCAGAGACTAGCCAGAACAAACACAAAAAGAAAATAATAAAAAAATGGCTTTTAGAACGAAGTTCCTTTACGGGTAGTGCAATCTATATATAGAAATGGTGAATGTAATTTTTGTCCCCCCTTAGCTCTCGAGAACTGCTTATGCTCCAATGATGGTTGACCCCTCTATGGATAGCCCTCGATCTCGATCGAAAATTTGACCTAGCCCTAAGGCGTCAAAAATTATAGGCCAAAACCTATGGCGTGGTGCGGCGCGAAGCACCGCGCAAGACACCGTTCTAGTTTAGTAGAAATCGTCACGTAACGAAATGCTGCGTGTGGTTATCGAGCAGCCGTTGCTCGAGCTCTAGGTATTTTTTATTATATTTTTTTCGGCTTTTTAGGGTTCCGTGGTAAAAGTCTCGGAACCCTTAAAGTTTCGTCATGTCTGTCCGTCCGTCCGTCTCTAAACTTTAAAGAAGGAACTTTGTTTATGACGGAGTTCTTCCGACAGTCGAGTTTTTTTAATGTAAATATCAAAGGTGTACTTTCATATGTATTTTCATAAGCTATTAATTAGGAGTTACAAGCAGACACTTCAATTATATTTATTTATATGCGATAGATAAAACAGGTAAGATATAAAATGAATAAAGAAAGAGTTATCTGATCGCGAAGTGGTACTGTGATATTTAATGACCTAATTAAACACAGACAGAACTGAAGCAGAACTTTCACTACGCCCGACGCAACGCGACACGACGACGCGACGTCCGTCAAGTTGCGACTAGCAGACACAAACACATCTAGTCTTTGACTAAAATAATTGGGTTTCCTTTTAATTTCAAATAACAATGACTGTTTTGATAAAATTAATGAGGTTTTCTATGTAAATGTTTACGAGTTCATCGAGAGCGAAGTGCCTTCAATGATACATTAGAATATGTATGATAGGTTATTTATTTTGGACCTTAGTATTATTAACTATTCTGTGTATATGTGCCAAGTCACAAGCTAATATAACATGAACCACACATGAATGACATTTCGAGAAAAATACATTGTGCAATATAACGATAACTGAGAGTTTGCGAAAGTCACATGGGCGCTTTTGATTCTATTGTCCGGATTCTATTGCTTATTACATGCTTTTCCTGTCACGCGTCTCGCGAATTAATTAGGAAACTAATTTGGAATAATGTACCCTGCTTACAATTTCGGAGAAATCGCTGTGGTTTTTATAATATCTACTCTGGTACTCGGCAAAAGAGGTAGTACCTATTCTTTAATATCTTTCGTTTTATCGTTTTTGTGACATTCGCTCACACTCCTATTGGTCGAAGCGAGATGTCTATAAACTTTTCCGATAAATTAACTATTACAAAAATATTTTTTTAGTTGAACGAGTAGTTTCTGCGAATAGAGCGTTCAAACATACTCTTCAGCTTTATAATAAACTATAAAATAGTATTAGACTATATTTATATGTAGTATAGAAAGATACTCAATGTATAAAACCATAGATTACCGTAAAGTTAAAACAATTTCTTGTTCCAGTTCGAAACAATGGTAATTCAATTCCAACTTTTAGTCAACGTTCACTTCAACTGAGGGTTCCGAGTTCCGAGGCAATTGACCATGTTTAACTTCAATTGCTTCACGAATACTTCGAGGATGGACTTGATTGTACCTAATAGAGAAAATTTACTCACTCTTCCCCCAATTACAAATGAATAACGATATTTACAACTTAGTTAACCTTTGAACTTCTAAGAGTTGGATTTAACCACTACATAAAATATCATAGATGATGATAAAATACCTCGGACAAATGCACAAACTTCCCGGAAACGACAATACAATTAAATACATAATTCCTATCGAAGTGTCTATTTGCAATTCTGAATTGACAGCTTATCCCTAAACTCAAAGTATATTAAAAAGACAATTTTCAAAATTGTCACAAATATAATGATTGATTGATTACAATATAGGGTTGTCAGGGAGTGGAATAAGCTGCCGGAGGACGTGATCTTAGCCCAAAACGTGAACCAGTTTAAGAACAGACTTGACATACATATTTTAAACTCCAAGACTTAAATTAGTAGGCACCAGCAGGATACAGGCATCATCAGTTGTTTTTCAACTGCCTGCTTGATCAAGAATAATAATAATAAAATATCCATAATTATGTACTAAAAATATTTACACTACAAAATATCGTTTAAAAGATCCTCCGCGTCATTGCTGACTGGGAGGGTTCCCAAAATGTTGGCTGTGTTGCCACGTTGGAGTGCGATACTTATTCTTTGGGCCAGAAAATAGCCAGCCTTCTGGTCCAGTGAAGCATCGATCAAGCGTTTAGCAATGTCTCTATAATGGCGACTAGGGCTCGGACCCCATGACCCCAATGTCTCAACCCCAAACCGCTGAAATATGTAATCACCTGCTAGGTTAGCATATTTACGGTGTTTGAGGCCTTCAGCCAAGAGAGCTCTTTTAAAAGTGACTGCAACTGATTTTACTAATCAATAAACAGTTGCAAGTAGAAAATGAAAGAACTCGCACTTATCACTTAACAAAGTGTAAACGGCGTATAAGTTCCAAAAGCCAGGTCCGATGTTATGTGCCGCTACAATCTTTATCAGCTAGGACAAAAATAAAATATATCATAATCCGTCCCTATGTATGCTTAGATCTTTAAAACACGTAACGGATTTTAATTCAGTTTTCATCAATGTATAGAGTGGTTCTCGAGAAAGGTTTTGTGTATATAATTTTCTCAAGCGGGCGAAGACGCGGCCGTCCGTTAGTAGGGTATAAAAATCACATCTTTGTACTCCTTCGAACAGAAACAGGACTTTTTGCGTCTTAACGCAGATGAGGGGAAGACAGTCTTCAAATTCCGTTTATAATCCCCCTGCTCATTTGCGAGGTACATTACTGACCTAGTTACAGTACCTACCAAGAGCATATTGATTGGAGCGAATCATGTACCACGTCATGTTCAACGAGGGCAAACGAAATGTCAATTCAGGAGTTAATTGGATGAAATTCTCAAATACATATTGCCCACTACTTCACGTGGAGTAGTTTTTTAGTACCACAGGACCATATTCCCAGATAAATGTACTTATAATATCAGCTCACACTTACATACAATAATAAGCCATTCGACACATTAATTGCTGAATGTAAACTAATGTATGTTAGTGTGAGGGAAAGTCCGAAACTATAAGACTTACGAAGATCTGTTCTTAGTAGCTATATATTTTTGTATTTTAAAGCAATCAGTTTGCTTAAACTATTCTTAAAATATTAAGAAAGAAATTATAAATAGATCACTAAAACTGATGTCATCGGCGGGACACGAACCCACGGCCTTTCCCTAACAGGGGGAGTGCTCTGACCAACTGAGCTACGATGACCACTACCGACAACATCGAATTTTTGCTTCATATTATATTCATAATTTCTACATCGCGCTATTAACGCTAAACTTAGTGGCCATGTCATTGATTTTAGTAAAAATAAATACTGTATACTCAGATCATATTTTTGTTTTGATTTAACGACGCCGACGTTAAATTAAAAAAGAAATACAAAAATAGCGAAGCATATTTTGATCTTCACCGGTTGGGAACCACTGATAAGTGACGTGACGATTTCTACTAAATACTACACGTAAGCCGCGTTAGAGAACTTCGTTCCAAAAATGTCATAACTATTTAAAAAGTATGATACAGTTAATAATCACTTTCAGAGAAAGATAAAAAAAAAGTAGCACAAACTTTTCATAAAAGAACACGTCAAACATTGATACAAAAACCCACTTCCAGTTACTGGAATTGGACCAAATAATTGTCGGAATGTGACCAAATAAAAAATGGCTACTTCGGAAGCAGTACCATAAAATAAAAACTTTCAAATTCGATTCACACAATCGAAAGATATGAAGTAACAAACATAAAAAAAATACAGTAGAATTGAGAACGTCTTCCTTTTTTGGAAGTCGGTTAGTGAAAAGAAGCAATCTAATAACTATCA
Organism: Nudaria mundana; assembly: GCA_963556515.1. NCBI lineage: Eukaryota > Metazoa > Arthropoda > Insecta > Lepidoptera > Erebidae > Nudaria > Nudaria mundana. The sequence continues at coordinate 36,720,459 of OY748286.1, read as the reverse complement.
TGGACAGACTTAAACAGAAATCTTTGAATAATAATAGAAGCAAATTCCATGCTTTTATCTCCTACATTACTCATACTTTAGACTCATGGACATAGGCAAGGGTTCCATACTAAAACGGCAAAAAAACAGGTTTGCTGTATAGGAGCCTCCTTAATTCATTATATTCTATTTTTTAGTATGTGTTGTTTTAGCGGCAACCGAAATACTCACATCTGTGAAAATTTAAACTTTCTAACTATAACAGTTCACGAGGACAGACGTAGGGACAGCGGAGTCTTAGTAATAGGGTTCCTGTTTTACCCTTTGCGTACGGAATCTTAAAAAGCATAGAAACAATCCATAGCAGTGATATATCTAGTTCTATAACATAACGCAAGCAATGTAGTGGTGCACATGATGAATTCAATCGCATTGCAACGCCACAAGCAGTAAGCGACGTCACCCACACAACATTTAGTACCAATCTAGTGCTTAACATTCAGATGGTTTAAATATGCAAATGTGCCATTTTATACTTGTGTTTACATAATATGTGACATCACATATGGGTTTTTTTGTATAACGCATCACTTCTCTTTAATGTTAAATAATATACAATGCTGTTAAACATTTATATTAAAGAATTTCAAGGTCATTATGATGGTCACACCCAAATTAATAAAATGAGATGATTGTGACATCATTCACTTATGATATCATTTCTTTTTATATTAATAAATATCTTTAGATCGAGTATTCTAATTGTTTTACCATTGTGAACATAAGTGTATGTAAGTTTGTTTAAAGCTATTTGTTTTATCGAACTGCAAATAGATCAAGTGTTACTCCCACATACATTCTGTAATCATCACCAATAAGGTACCAGCATCTGACTTCATACAAATACCTAACGTATGATTCAACAGATGGTAAAAATAGAGAAATATTATCGCACAGCATAATTGACATGCTACCAAGGCCTTTTACAAAGTAAACTGAATAATACACACATACATCACACCCAATACCACGTAGGGGTAGGCAGAGCTGCATTACACACCTATTGCCAGTAATTTCGTTGGTCCCACGTAATATTATTATTATTTCGGACGATCCACCCGCGATGCTTGCGGGCCATTTCGTCCATTTCCCCAGACCCATGTAATAAGGGCAAGCCTAAATCCATAACCACCTGTAATTCAAACCACAACTCCAACAGCGGGGACAGAATATATAATGTAATCCACTAAATAGAATCTCAGTTGTCCGAGTTGCAAACTCAATAATGCAAACTGTGTGTAGTTTAAGAACCAACTTGGTTGAATTATTCAGCCTATTTTTTTTAATAATGACATCGTTTCCATATAAAGTTTGTGATTCATGCAAAGGATGGTATTCTATGAATATTGTCATTGAACATTTGAAAAGCAGAATAACAGTTAGAGATACAATGGTAGGTATACAATTAAGTGAACAGGGAACTATATAAACATTCACAATGGGTATAGACCTGCCAAGTAACATAAGTTACTTAGTTGGACATCACTAATCTGCTATAGAAACTAGGTAATTTACATTTACTTACAACATGTTGTAAGACAGCAAAATTACCTTGCAGTTCCATGGAACTGCCTGTCTGGAATATCTAATTGGAACTAATTAAAAGTACTTTTGAAGTGCATTCCATATGTTATGTATTTGAATTATGATGTCATATGAAAACGTCTATAACTTTAGTATTGTCGAGCTTGAATGATGGTATAGTCGCGGTGGCCGGCCTTTTCAGCGGTCAGGGCGGGCCCTCATGAGAGGAGGCGATCGTTGATAGTGACATTATAAATAGTATCTTAAACGATTGCCAATGCATGTTTACTACGCATAGGTACATGCTGAGTAATGACCTTGTGTTCCCGACTGCTGGATGGAACCGAAAGTCGTTTTATGTTTATAAATCAGTACTTGTGACGTCATTGTGACCAAATTATCCGCACAACTAGTTGATAGGGAAAGAAAAATTAAAACATTCTACATAATCTTGACATATCATCGAGCGGCACTTAGATTATATTTATATCACACCACAAAATGTGACTATCAACTCAAAATAATCCCTAAGTTTGGAGATCAGCGGCAAGAATACACCCTATTCGCAACACAACAAGTATGACGTGTTTCTTGTAAATAACGTACCTTTAAAGTATCCACGGACACCGTTCACCAATTTAAACGTATAAACAATAATAATGATTAACACTTAATTATAACAAGTAATAATTTACAATAACATCGTCGCCAGCAAGTAGCGCTGTTGAGTTTAGTCCATTCGACGCTACGCTACTCTACACTGTACTACACAGAAACAGAAATGAAATGTTTTCAACCTTCCTTCCTACCACAACCACATCGATCTCGCTCGGAAGTCGCGAGTCGCGCGCGGCTCTCCGTAACGAATGGAATGGAACGGAACGTAACAAGCGAATCACGCAGCGCACTGCGCTCGTTCAGTGACGTAACATTCGTGATAACAAAGTAGGTACCTAATAAAGTGCTTACAATTTAAAAACTGTCACTTCTTAATTAAATACCGATAGTAAAATTTTACCGTTTCTATAACAATATTTTTTGTTACAGCTGCCGCAACAAATAATTTAAATGTTGTAGGCATGCGGAAATAATACTTCATTGTTAGTAAAACCTTTGAATCCTAGATGGCGCTACTCTTGATTGCGTCTGATCTGAGCTGATTTTTACTGAATTGAAGTGTAAACTTCAAAGGAGTATAATAATAAATTAAAGAATGCACTGTTTAAGATAGAAAACACACGCGTATCTAAACGTAGGTACATACATATTTTTAGTGAAACATCTACCTAAACAACTGGGTAGCGGCAAAAATGAGAGGGTCATACTGATACACAATTACGGCAGCCCTATGTTATTTATCTTATTTATATTAATCTTATTGTCTTTTTTGTTTGCTTCAGAGGGTGGAGGACAAGAAATTTCACGCAGAGCCTATTATTACCTGTTTCTAAGGTCAACCTTGATACACTACGTGCGTCCTCCATCCACTGGTTGACATTGACACATTACCACCTCTTCGACCTCAAACTACTCGTTTATATTTATAAAATAGATTTAGTAAGCAATTTTCTCTGGTTCAAGGTGCTTCTGGAGTTCGATTTTTGCTGGGCGCGTCGGCCGCAAAATTCGGGCTCCCAGATACTAAGATACACTGAAGAATTGGCAGTATGGTTATATATATGCTTAGCCTGTCCCTATGGACAAATTTAACAACAACAACAATCTCTGGTTCAAATGGATTGTCAGTCTACAATAACTACCTACCTATTGAGTAGAAAGTTATAGAAAACGAGGGGAGATACCTACCTATTCGCAATGTATTTTATTGATTGCGGAAGCCAGGGGGAGTTTTGCTTGTACAATGTACACCGCGTTGTAGGTAGGTATAGATACCTACTTATTATTATGCACACCTTGGTTTAGCGTAACTAAACCAGAGTAGCAAAATTATGGTCGGGTAGACTAGGGAGGTAGGTATCCTACCTGTTTTGGTTTAGATTTCGATATCTTGTACTATTTTCCATTCAGTCCGAGACGCCCAGGACTTTAATTGGTTGTGCCTTAGCGGCTGGCACGTAAGATTTTGTTGCCTTTCATTAACATTTCATCGCAAGGCAACGGGTTTTAAATTAGTTTTTCTAAATAAAGTACAATATAGCCGCTAAGTACTTTTTATTAAATTAATTCGGCCATTTTGGACATAACCCATTATAAATGTCTCCGGTGACGGCAATAGGCTTGCTCCCTATTACGTGGGACTAAAATACTGGCAAATTGTGGGTGTGGGACAAAAAAATTAAGGGCAACGGGAACCAAACTTAGGTAGAAGTCCGTATAATGTACGTTCATAATTACCACGCGAACGAAGTCACGGGCGACCGCTAGTTGTAATATAGTTCTTTAAAAAAGTTAAAAGTTGAATAGTTAAAACGTTTACTAGATATAAAACCAGCCAAGTGCGAGTCGGACTCGAATGGTTCCGTACCATTATATATAAAAACGGCAAAAAAATACGTTTGTCGTAAGTAGGTATAGGACCCTTAAATATTTATTTTATTTTGTTCGGCAAAATAAATTTGTACCTATTTGTATTTATTGTATTTCTGAACAATTTACATTGTATTGAAATGTTTAACACTTAACCTAAAACATACCTAATGTAACGAATATAAATAAAATCAATCTCCCACATAATAAATTACAATGTACGAGTGAAAATTTCAACTGTCTATTTAAGGTTCATGAGATACATCGACAGCTGGTGACAGACGGACGGACGGTCAGCGGAGTGTTAGTAATAGCATAGGGGTCTGTTTTACCCTATGGGTACAGACTACGGAATCCTAAATACGGAAGTTCCGTTTTCCTACTTTGTGGTGCTCCTGGGACGGCCGCTGACGTAGGCGTAGCACTCATGTCTCAAGAACTGGTAGCGTTTGTAGAGGCACAGATATAACAATACTATACTAGTGGTAGAGGAAACAATACTTCTTTCTTTTTATTGAATTAATTGTTGGAGAAAAATATAAGTAAGTACTTTTTTTTTAAACCAGCGGCCCAAGGCCTTGGCCGCTCTCACATCCGTTGTCGAGCGTCTCTGGTTCACACGCAGCAGGTATTTCCAGTGGCGCCCGGCGGACTTTGACCACCTATGTGGTCGCTACGGGGGTTTGGTCGGGATGATAATCCCGAGTCGTTGGGGTAGGGTTTTATCCCGCGTCGGTGAGTGAATCTGGTTGCATGCTGTAGGGCAAAGGCCCCGCAGCACGCAACCCTTCTAGCCTGCTTCTGTAAGGACGGCGCGGCGGCGGGTGGCGATCCCGCCGTCCTCAGGCCCCGATCATGGAGGTCGATGGTCTTGGGCGTAGATGAGTCTGCGGCGCCCTCGCCGCTGACTGCGGGACTCGGCGGGGAGGGTACGTTCCCTCTCCCTCTCGGCCACCTCCTTCGCGAGCATGACCTGCTCGCAGAAGGACACGGTCGCGTTACACCTACACCCGCTAGAGGGTATCCACGCCCAGACCCACTACGAGGTCCCGGCGCTGACTCGCCCACGCTGAGCACTCCACCAACCAAGTGGAGTGCGGTGTCGTCGTCCGAAACCTCGCAGTGTTGACACCGGGGTGTGACCTCACGAAGAAAAATATACTTAGGTAAGTACCTACCTACATCGTGCATACCGAATACTGCTCTAATGCAGCTGTTCTTAATTAACGCATGCCCCTTGATGTGGGGTCAAAGGTGTACGTATATTGAATCTAGACCTACTTAATTCTAATTCAGTAGGTACTACTGTACTATACACGATAGAGTACCTATGTCTTTTATAAAACCAGCCAAGTGCGTGTTGGGCCACGCACAAGATAGGGTTCCGTAGTATAACTCCTGAAATAAGACTATTATAGGTACCATATGTTATAGTTTTCCTTCAAAGTTTATTACATAGACAACCATCATGATTATGTTTTACGCATTAAAATGCTCTTCAAAGCTAAATATCTTGCAAACGGATGCGTAATGAGAAAATCATCTTATCAGCCTCTCAATGTTTTTAAAAGACCTATCAAATGACATCCCACACGATGGGGTAGACGTGAGAAAAAAATATTATCCCCACTTTACGTAGTACAGCAGGTACTTACCCCTAGAAAAATCATTGTCGGCGTAGGAACTATACATCTTCATGCAAAGTTTCATGTTTCTAGCACGGACAGTTTGGGTGCAAAGCCGAGAACGGACGGACGGATATGACGAAACTGTAAGGGTTCCGAGACTTTTACCACGGAACCCTAAAAATTAGGTAAATAAATATAAATATTTTATAAATGAATATTTTTTTTGGACATTCTCACACAACGTCATCTAGCCCAAATTAAGCTAATATAAGCTTGTGTTATGGGATCTAGGGGACTGATAAACATACTTATATATTTCTGAATACATACATATTATACATAGAAAATACCCAAACTCCGAAACAAACATTTGTGGATCACACAAATAATTCGAATCGACCCGGAATCGAACTTGGGACCTCAGGGGCGGCAGTCGCATACTCATACCGCTGAGCCACCGAGGCAGTCATGTAAGTAACCAGTATTATTAGAGCAGTATTCTGTATGCACGATGTAGGTAGGTACTTACCTTGTAAGTCGGGGTTCTAAAAGTGATTGTGTTAGGGGTTTACATGTTATCGCGTGAGCTTATGTAATGGTGTGAACTCACGTCACCGAAAAGCAAGGCAAACGCACAGGTTACGGATGAAACTTTGAGAAGCCCGTGGTGTAATAAGAGGGTACCGCACGATCTCCGGGGAGGCAGCATGTCTCTTAGCCGGGACCCTACCATGGGACCTGAAAGCGAGAGCCGTTGCGTCATTGTTTCAATGGCTTAAGGAGGCGCTGGAGCTCTCGAGACGCAGGCCTGTGGTCCCGACAGGCCTGCGTCTCGAGAAATCGAGGACTTGCGGTCCCAACTCCGCCAGGATCTCATGGAGACTTGGAGGGTGCGACTTGAGCAACCAAAGTGGGGAACCACCATCATCGCGGCGGTGAGCGACGCAGATCGTTACCGGGCATGGATGCTTCGGTAACTATTCATCGTGAGGTCGCATCCCGGTGTCAACACTGCGAGGTTTCCGGTGATGACACTGCACTCCACAAGCGTGGGCAAGTCAGCACCGGGACCTCGTAGTGGGTCTGGGCTTGGATACCCTTTTGGCTTACCAGTCTAACTGCGATTCGGCTGAACTTCGATATTTTCCGTGAAGCGAATGCCATCTGACCTCCACAACCCATGGGCGATATCAAAGTTCTGTAGTTAGACCGGTCAGATTTGATTTAGGGCTCCAACTACCCCTGACGACTGCTATAGACAACCGGGACCGACGGCTAACGTGCTCTCCGAGGCACAGAGGGGTGTCAATGTCTTGAAAAATGGATACCCATCCTAAGACCGGTCTGACTCGATATTGCTTAACCTTTGCAATGTGTTATATGTTACCACTTGATACAGCTAAAAACTTAATCAAAATGAAATCCTTTGCTGAGCCGTGCCGAGCCATGACGTCCCATGCAGTCAGTCTGCGCCGGATTTTATGCAAAATTTGTTCAAGCTGTACGAACTGGTATATCAAATATTTCGCATATAACATAACACTTTCGCCCAAATACGAAACGAAACAATAATAAACATACTCAAATGAATATAACGTACTCGTCTTCCACGGGCGTGTATGGGAACGCTGTCTCCTGAAGTCTAGGCGGGGGGCTGGTCTCTGCCTCTTCCTGCAGAGGGCTCTCGTAGATCAGGGTCTCCACCATAGAACCCTTGGAACTGCCGAAGGACACCCTGGAAAAGAAACAGTTCTATAGTATTTATCACGGTAAGGACACGGTGCACCTGTTGACAGATGATTTACTACATGGGACATTGACTTAAGTGAGAGCCAGTGCGAATGTGGTTTGTCACCACAAACCATGAGCCACATGTTGTCGTGTCCGGGTAGCCCAGAGTCTTGTACATTAGATGACATATATGAAGCCAGGCCAAATGCGATTCGCGTCGCAAAGCACTGAGCCAAGGCGATTTAAAAAAAAAAAGTCTTGTCCATTGACACGAAAAGAAGAACGCCTCTAGGGCAGATACTCCTTTAGGGATTAATAGGTGATTTTTATAAGTGTGTTAATTCAATTTATACTAAAGTTGGTGTGATGATGGCGGCACAATTCTGGTATAGTATCTCTATATAGTTGATGGTTTCGATTGTCGGCACTTGGTGAAACTTATAGTAATACATGCTAACTAAACACTGTACACCGTTTCACTTTTATTTAAAGTTCAGGATTTAACCTGACCGGTTTCGCTTTATAGCATTAACAAAGGTTGTTGTTCACTTTACATATTTATTAAAGAAGTCTTAGTATTTTACTACACTGTTCTAAAATATATGTGGGTAGACACAAATAAAATTTAAGAGGCAGTGTAACAAATTTACCCTGAAAATGGGGAAATTCACTCATTCGCAAATTAATTATATTATTATAATATGCAATTAAACAACCTTTGATAATGCTATAAAGCGAAACCGGTCAGGTTATATACTGGACATTAAATAAAAGTGAAACGGTGTACAAGTGTTTTTTGTTAACATGTAATAGTATCTCTAGTTAGTAGATACCAGATCTCATTCTTAAATTCCATCTCAACAGTTGGTGAATGTTTTATAACGTGACGACCCAACAGACGAACCAAATAGGTACTTACCTACCTACGTAAAATGTAGGTAGCTACCTAACAGCCTATCTACTTTTTTTTTTTTTTTTTTTTTTTTTTTAGTTCCGCGACCAAGGCCGCGGCCGCTTTAACGTCCGTTGCCGGGCGTCTCTGGTTACAAGCAGAACGTATTGCAGCCTATCTACTAAGCTAAGCTAAGTAAAAGTTTTTTTTTAATCCATGAATGCTGTTTTTATTTTTATTTGGTTAAAATCGATGATATAATAGTTCCTAAAGAACAGATCTTCGTGTGTTTTATAGTTTCAGACTTTTCCTATACCGACCTATTTTAACGTTACACCCTGTATAGCCAACAGTTACTTATTTACTATCACAGAAAATATTAAAAATGTTCTACTTTTTGTAAAAAAAATATTTCTGCGATATGTGCATCTAGTCAACGAAGAACGCTGCAATGCTTTTAGAAATGCGTCCCAGATTTATAGCTCAGATAAATGTACGTGCCGATCCATAATCAAAGTGCCGTAATATGCAAAAACCGGCCAAGTGCGAGCCGGACTCGCACACCAAGGGTTCCGAACCAAAACGGCAAAAAAAATCATGTTTGTTGTATGGGAGCCCTCTTAAGGTAACGCACACTTATTCGAGCCGAACGCGTCGAACGAATCGAAGTTAAGGAGGCCTCGCACACATATCCGCACCGGAAGAAGTGACCACCCCGAAAGAATCGACCGCGTCGAAGAAATCATTTCTATTTCCTTTACGCCTGTCGCACTGTTATTACATATTATTATACATGTTATTCGCACGTTGCTCTGTCGTAGTGTCGTACCCGTACGCAACCGATAGAATGCAAGCGCATCGGTCGAATCGACCGCATAAGCCGCGCCGAAGCTTATAACGTCATCCGAATTCGTCTAGGATTTCTGGGGTTCTTCCAGATTCGGACGATTCGACGCGGGAAAGTGTGCGAGGTTTCATGAGATTTCATATACAGAATACTAAAATTCGTTTCATTCGACTCGTTCGACGCGTTCGGCTCGGATAAGTGTGCGTTCACCATTAAATATAAGTCAATCAATCAATCAATCACTATCACGGTTCATGAGATACAGCCTGGTGATAGACGGACGGACCGCGGAGTCTTAGTAATAGGGTTCCCGTTTTACCCTTTGGGTACGGAACTCTAAGAAATACACGGAAGGAATAGGGTCCATAATAAGATTCTTAAATTCATTGGCACGTAGCCGTTGCATGAAGGATAACCCTATTTGTAAGCGTATTCAAAATACATGCCATATTTCTACAAGGGATATGTGTTAAATGTTTCAATTTATGGTTTGTGAGAGACATTTTGACATCACTACAAAAAGCAATACAATCCCCTGCGTTTAGTGGACTTAACCTAAACGCATTACGTTTCAAGTACAATAACAGCGTTTCTTATTTGATTGATTGCGCAAGAGATCGAATTATAGCCTACCGATTTAATTTAATATTCTAAAAAATAGAATAAATTAGTAATAAGTATCGCCATCCAACGTGGCAACACTCTGAAAACCTTCCCAGTCGGCAATGACGCGGAGGACTTTTTAAACGATAATTTCGATATTGTAATTGTTATCTATATCTATATATATATATATATATATATATATATATAAAAAAGTCGTGTTTGTTACAACACTTATAACTCGAGAACGGCTGGACCGATTGCCATGGTTTTTGATTTGTTGGATTTGTTTCCGTCACGAATAGCAGAATACATCTTAAAAACAATGAAATAGATGCTGATTTGTTTATTACATGTAAAACATTAGTTGTACAATCCTGTCAAATAGTGTAACAACTATTTTTTTTTTTGGAGCTTATGGCCTGGTTGCTGAGAACTTTAAGCAAAAAATTTATTTTTTTATGAAGACTTCATGTGTGCGTTCAGAAATTTATTTTTTGTAAAATGTCTACAAAGTTCAAGTAGTGTTGTATTTAAATATTGGATGGAACCAGGCGTTACTTGGCGAAAATCGCTGTTCTCTCTGAGACAGTCTTGATAATGCTTCGTTTAGAGGCGAAACAATTGTCGACGTTTTGTTGTCTTTTTAATCCTGCGGAAAATAGTGCTATTAAAAAATTTAAAATAAGTTTGAAACATTTTTTTTAAATATTTTACTTACCATTGCAGTGTTATATTTGTTTGTTTTAGCCATTAATTTTCGAAAATTATTTATTAATTATTTAATTTTTAATTCCAGAAAATAATACCTAAGATTTATTCTACAGTAAAAACATAAAATCATCGGAAAGGAACAAAATAAAAAATAATAAAAAATCAGTTGGTAAAGGTTATAAGAATAAGAAAAAAAAATCTACAGGTTAACAAAAGTGTAAATGTCTTTTTATAGGTTGTATATGATTTTTCTTGATAAGATATTCATACGTAGTGGTTATATACTCTTTGAGCTATTGTCTATGTCTCGAAAGTTGTCACTGTTATTATATTTGGTGGTTTTATGCGAGTGCACATTTTAATAACAATGCCGCGTCCTAGAAGATCTAATCTTTCCCAGCGAAGCCGTAATGCAATTAGGCAACGGAATATCGCGAGTCAATTATCTGATGGAGAAAGAGAAATTGCACGAGCACAGCGCCGCGTTAGTATGGAGCAAAGAAGTGCCTTAATTCGTGCTTCTCAAACACAAGAGCAAAGAGAGGCAGCCCGTGAAACGGCTAGGTTAGAAACGAGAAATCGTCGAGCTTATCGTACAGATGAACAGAGGAATAATCTTCGAAGTGCAAGAAGAAATGGTTCAAGTATTGATTTGAATCGAGCAGCGTTTCTGTATGATTGCACCATCGACTACAGCTTGCATCGTTTAGTTTGCATTGGTCCAATGGACGTTGTTTGCCAGCATTGTGGAGCATTGAACTTTATGGCGAAACACTAGAATCACGACATTTTCTAGCGAACACTCAAAAATACAATGTCTGTTTCCAAATGACTTCATTTGGGGCGGAAATTATCGAAGAACACGGATATAATCCGACATTTAAGGTAATTTACGTTAAAAACTTTATTTTCTATCATTGTAAAAAAAAAATATATATCTCTTTAGAATTTTACCCAGATAATTATCCCAGAGTCTGGAACTTGTGCCCGGTAAATGGCAATAGGTTCGCCCCCTATTACATGGGACCTAACATAGCTGGCGAGATGTGGGTGTGTTTGCACACCTCTGCCTACCCCTTCGGGGAAAAAGGCGTGATGCTATGTTATGTTATGTTATGTAAAAAAATATGGAATGTAGTTTGTTAGATTTCTGTATTTGTCTCTGAAATAAAAATGGCATGTTATTATTTGAAAAAAAAAGTGTTTGTAAAAAAAGTGTTTGTAAATCTAACTATAACTATGGTTTTGACTTTACAGATTCAAGGCCAGATTTGCCATCGCATTGGATCATTGCAACCTATAGAAGATGCACAGCATAAATTCTTGCAAATATACTTCATGGGCAATATGGAAGAACAACTTAACCGGCGTCAAGGGATCAACACAGCTACGAAAAGAGCAATTCTCCAAGATCTGCAGCAAATGCTTCATGAACATCATGCATTGGTCAGGCTGTTCAAGACTGCTTTAGAGCGCATGCCAAGTGATGACTATAAAGTTGTGATCAGAGCAGATAAAAGACCAGCTGGAACACATGAACGCACATTTAATGCTCCAACAATCGATGAAGTGGCAATCCTGATTGTTGGTGAAAACTTGGAAACACGTGATATTGTACTTACACGACGCAATACTGGGCAACTACAAAGAATATATGAAACACACCGTTCATATGACGCGTTACAATACCCGCTGATGTTTTGGCAAGGAGACGATGGATATCACTTTAATATCAAAATGATTAATCCATTGAATGGTAAGATCAATATTGTTGTTTTCATTTTAACTTGATATACATTTTATTCTGTTTGCTTTTAGTACTCAAAAAAAGTTGTAATTTCTAATTTAGTAGAGAGTAGCTGTAAGAGTCGTTAACCTATTACGGGTTCTAAAATACAATTTTTACTGCATTTGTTTCAGGTGAGGAAACTACCAAGAAGGTTAGTTCGATGAATTATTACGCATATCGTTTGATGATTCGTGAAAATTCTGACAATTATTTGTTGCGATTTCGTCGACTGCTTCAACAATATTGCGTTGACATGTACGTTAAAATCGAAACGGAGCGCCTGACTTTCATTCGGTTGAATCAAGCTAAATTGCGTTCGGAAGAGTATATCCATTTACGCGATGCAATTAGCACAGAAGGAGATTCAAAAAATGTTGGTCGATTGACTATTTTACCGGCGACATACATAGGTAGCCCGCGTCATTTGCATGAATATGCGCAAGATGCAATGACATATGTTCGTAATTATGGTCGGCCAGATCTATTCATTACATTTACATGTAATCCGAAATGGATAGAAATTATTCAATTGCTGCTTCCCGGACAAACATCAAGTGATCGACACGACATCACCGCACGTGTTTTCAGGCAAAAAATTCGGTCACTAATGAATTACATTGTTAAGCAACACGTCTTTGGGAATACTCGATGCTGGATGTATTCAATCGAATGGCAAAAACGAGGCCTACCGCATGCTCACATTCTGATTTGGTTAGTCGAAAGAATTCGACCAGATCAAATAGATGACATCATATGTGCGGAGATTCCTGCTCCTGAAACCGATCAAGACCTACATGATGTTGTAGTCACGAATATGATTCATGGACCGTGTGGCACTATCAACCAACAATCACCGTGCATGGTCGACGGCAAGTGTTCCAAACGGTATCCACGAAAATTGACGGCAGAGACAATTACAGGCAACGATGGTTATCCATTGTATCGGCGTCGATCGCCCGATGATAATGGTAGAACTATCACAACTAAAGTGAAAGGAAACGATTTCGTAGTTGACAACAGTTGGATTGTTCCATATTCGCCACTTCTTTCCAAAACATTCAAAGCACATTGTAATGTTGAGTATTGCAATTCGGTCAAGTCAATTAAATACATTTGCAAATATGTCACGAAAGGGAGCGACATGGCGGTTTTTGGTATCCAAACATCCAATACCAACGATGAAATCAAGCGCTATCAAGTTGGTAGATATGTGAACTGCAATGAAGCAATTTGGCGTATATTTTCATTCCCTATTCACGAACGTCATCCCACTGTTTTACATTTGGGGGTGCATCTAGAGAACGGTCAGAGAGTATATTTCACAGCGTCCAATGCTGCTCAACGTGCCGAAACACCTCCAGCGACAACACTGACCAGTTTCTTTGCGATTTGTCAAAGCGATCCGTTCGCACGAACTTTGCTTTACTCAGAAATGCCACGTTATTACACTTGGAACGCTACATCGAAGAAATTTCAACGTCGGAAGCAAGGCGATGCAGTTCCTGGTCATCCAGATATGCGTTCTACTGATGCTCTTGGTCGTATTTACACAGTACATCCGAAGAATGATGAGTGTTTCTATTTGCGGTTGTTGCTGGTACATGTTCGAGGGCCAACATCACTACGAACTGTTAATGGTATCGTGTGCCCCACATTTCGTGCAACATGTCAAGAGCTAAATTTGCTTGAAAACGATACTCATTAGGACACGACAATCGCTGAAGCAATTATTTCTGCATCTCCAAGTCAGATACGCACATTATTTGCTATCATCATTTCAACATGTTTCCCATCGAACCCACGTGACCTGTGGAACAAATACAAAGATAACATGTCAGAAGATATTTTACATCGAATTCGCGTCAGCTCAAGAAATTCCAATCTTGAGGTGAATCCATAACCAGACTTTGCTCTTGATCGAAGATATGTGTTACCTCATGTGCGGCAGTTTGTTAGTTAGGTTAGGAATGCCAGCGCCAGATCGCGGAATGAATGACGCATTTAATAGAGAATTGGAACGTGAACGTGAATATGATCCACATGAACTAATCCAATCAGTTCAAACGAATGTACCTCTGTTGAATCCTAAGCAGAGGGAAGTCTATGATACACTGATTAATGCAATTGATGATGGAAATGGCGGCTTATTTTTTTTGGATCCCCGGTGGAACTGGGAAGACATTCCTCATGTCATTGATTTTGGCCACTGTACGTGCGAGATCCGAAATTGCGGTAGCAATTGCTTCTTCTGGAATAGCGGCCACATTGTTAGACGGATGCCGTACGGCTCACTCAGCGTTAAAATTGCCATTAAACCTTCAAAATACTGAACAACCGACATGTAACATTTCGAAACACTCCGCAATGGCCAAAGTTTTAGTAGCATCAAAAATCATCATATGGGACGAATGCACAATGACGCACAAACGCGCATTGGAAGCACTACACCGAACATTAAAAGATCTGCGCAATGACTCGAAATGTTTTGGTGGTGCAATGATTTTATTATCTGGCGATATCCGACAAACACTACCAGTCATTCCAAGATCTACTGCTGCCGACGAAATAAACGCTTGCCTCAAAGCATCAAATCTGTGGCAATATGTAAAGAAACTTCAACTGTCTGTAAATATGAGAGTTGCATTGTTGAACGATCTATCTGCTGATGATTTCTCGAAGCAATTGCTGACTATCGGTAATGGCCGTGTTCCTTATGACAAATCGAGCGGTTTGATTTCATTTCCTCCCAATTTTTGCAATTTCGTATCATCAAAAGACGAGCTTATCAACAAAGTATTCCCGGATATCATTGCTAACCACAAAAATACTAAATGGTTAAGTGAGCGAGCAATTTTGGCCGCTAAAAATAAAGATGTAGATGACCTCAATTTTATAATTCAAAATCAAATCGTAGGTACTCTGTATTCATTCAAATCTATCGACTGTGTAACAAACGAAGAAGAAGCCACTAATTATCCAACTGAATTTTTAAACTCCTTGGATGTGCCTTGTGTGTGTGGTTTACCACCGCACAATTTAAAACTTAAAGTTGGCTCGGTAGTCATCATGCTTAGAAATTTAAACCAACCAAAACTGTGTAATGGAACGCGTTTGGTGATAAGAAAACTGATGAGCAATGTGATTCACGCGTCGATACTTAAAGGAAAATTTAAAGATGAGGAAGTTCTTATTCCAAGGATTCCGATGATCCCAACGGATATGCCCTTTGAGCTTAAACGAATTCAATTCCCGATTAGTCTTGCCTTCGCCATGACGATCAACAAATCACAGGGCCAATCCTTGACTATTTGTGGCCTCAATCTAGAAAATGCATGTTTTTCTCATGGTCAATTGTACGTGGCATGCTCACTTGTCGGCAAACCATCCGCTTTATTTGTTCTTGCGCCTGACCAAAAAACAAAGAATGTCGTTTACCACAAAGTGCTTGAATGAAAATCCTATTAATGAATTAATCCAATTTTTTTTTTCCAATCTGCAAAACATAGTTTTCAATAATTTTTTTCTGACATGAGTTTGAAGTACTTAATTATTATTTTTAATTTTTTTGTATTTTTATTCTCATTCTGTATGTATGTTTTCATCATCATTCATCATAATAAAATACTTTTTGGAGTTTACTCCTTAAGAATCGATTTTCATATATAAGGCGCCCGGTATGAGAAAAATCCGAGGGGTAAAACCTACTAACAAGTAACGAAAATCGTGTCACGTTTTTGGTGCGCACCTCTAGTGCGCAACTTTCTAATTTGTTATGGTTAGATACTCGTACTTAAGGAGTAAACTCCAGTCGTGCGTCGGAGCTGACACACACACTTTTTTTTTGTTTCTATCTATATAAATATATTATTTTGTATCATTGTTTTACGTTCATCAAAGCCTAAATTAGTTCAGCTAAAAAGTAACACGACATTCATTGACTGTTAGGCGGTACGAAGTTCGCGGGGTCAGCTAGTTGTAAATAAATACTAGATATGCAATGCATGCTGCTAATTGCAAATGTTGAGCGGAGCAAATTTTCTTAATTTTTTTATGCTCTATTTTCATGATTTCAGAGATCCTCCCGGGTATGATGTCGACCAGCATGCTAAATTTGGTCAAAATCGGTCAAGCCGTTTCGGAGGTGTTGGCACACAAACGATTTAGGTACACTTGTCGTCTAAGATATAGCTTTGCTTCGCTCCGCTCAATTATAAAATTTAGTGAAGTAATTTATTTACAAAACTGGCCAAGTGCGAGTCGGACTGGCACATAAAGGGTTCCGTACAGAAACGATAATAAAAAAAACACGTATGTTGTATGGAGTCCCTTTAAATATTTATTATATTCTGTTTTTTAGTATTTGTTGTTATTGCGGTAACAGAAAAATTTCAACTGTCCAACTACCTACTTATCACGGTTCATGAGATACAGCCTGGCGACAGACGGACGGACAACGGAGTCTTAGTAATAGGATTCCCGTTTTACCCTTAAAAATATCTAATCTTTGCAATACAATCCATAAGTACATATAACTCAGACTAATAAATATCTAACTAAAATTGCAGCTCCAATAAAGCCTGAATTTCCTAGAATAAAGTCAATAACATGGTATATTTTGTGTACACAAAATGACTGCTACTAGATAATAATCATAGCTTCGTCGCCGTCGACGTCGTCAGCGTAATTTATGAGGGAATATGAGATCCTAGACTCAATTTCCGAGGTAACTTTATAAGGTTCCTGTCGGTAATGAAGAGTAATTTTATTTACGTGTTATTTTACCTCTCGTAATCGTAGTAGTACGTGGGCCGTAGAACATTAAAAAATATTGATTAACAGCAAGCTCATTCTTCGTAAGTAGCTTTATTTTACCGAGTCCTACCCCAATATCTCAAAAAGAAATCTCAAATCAGGTAGCTAACAGAGTTATCCAGTTAAAATATTCGGAAATAAATTGTAAGGTTGCATTAATTCGTATAGAGTTGCAAAGTGGTGCAGGTCTTAAGTACACCATTATAAATCAAATATCAAAAGTTCCCATCGATCCGACTTAAGCTAAAAAAGTTATTCAAGGTTAAAGTTGAAAATTTTCGTTTTTTTTAGATTTTTCTCGTATACAGTGAATTATATCAAAAAATAGATTTTAGTACCGCTGATCGTAGAAATCTAAAACTTAGAAGACGTGTTTTTTATATGGCGTGTACTTCCGACCCCTCCATAAACACTCACAATAAAACAATGTAAACTGTGACTCTTCAACTTTTCTTTTTCAACGAAAAAAGTGGCAAGTGTATAAAAAAAAATTTTTTTTATACACTTGCCACTAACTCATACAGCCTATTGGATTGGCACTTCGCAGGTATTGATATTTCCAAAAAATAAGGTCTATCAAGTTGCTAATCAAAATAATATGTATATGTAGGTATTTACCTAAATCAAAATGTGTAGCCACGTATTCAACGAGATATTCTGACGGTACGGTCTATTATTGAAGCCTAAGAAGTTTGGATGCTTTCCATGCCATGTCTAGTAAAGTATTTAGAAATATAGTACCTACATACCTAGGTATTTATGTTTATCAGTTGTCTGGATCTGGATCCCATAATTATTACAAGATTATATTAAAATGTCCAAGAGAATAAAATAATTGTAGCTTTCTGTGCCTGTAATGTAATGACTGTTATAAGTTGACTGACGTCCCTTATAATGTAGTTAGCAAAAGCTGTCTAAAAATCGGAAGGTGAGCACTCAACAAGCACTATCGGTAGAAGACAAAGTAAGGACAAAGGTTGAAACCATGACACGATGGAAAGAGGTGCCGAATATAACATATTATAAATGTGTAATGAATGAATTATTACACACACGTGTGTTGTACACACAGGTTTTTTACTCTACTTTTCGTGATCACTCACACAAATGCAAAGTTCAGCTTACGCCTCGAGAACTATACCTACCTACTTAATCTATACATTACTAGCGGACCCGACAGACGTTGTAATTGAACTCCTCCTAAACGGCTGGACCGATGTTGATGAATCGTTTAGTTCAATTACATACACACGTACAGTAGAATTATACAGGTGTCCCAAAACTCAACGATAATCTGGGACCAGATGAAAGGCCAAGTTACACCAGTTCTGGGAAAAATAAAAAATAAATCTATATCACTCAGTTCAGCGATAATAGACATTTTTTCAAAAAAGTTGAAATTCTAGATAAACTCAAAAACTACTGCAACGATTTTCATGCTGCTTTCACTAATTGAAAGAGTTGTTCTCGAGGAAGGTTTTGGTTTAAAATTTGTTACGGTCAAAGCCGTGGGCGTCCGCTAGTATTATTACAAAACTAGTGGTTCTGTGAACAGTAGACTTCGCATTTTCCCCCCATTTCTCCCCCATTTCCCCCCTAATCGAAAAATCCCTTTGACAAAAGTTCCGCCTTGCAACAAAGAACACTTGTGTCAAATTTCATGAAAATCGGCTGAAAAATGCGGCCTGTAGACCGGAACTGACACACATACCAATAACGCCAAATCGGCCAGTCCTCGAGTTAAAACTGAGACGCTTCGCTCGCTCGGTCAATGAATACAAATAAATAAATAAATATGTTAGGATAATTCACACAACGCCATCTAGTCTCAAACTAAGCAGAGCTTGTGATATGAGTACCAGATAAACTGATATAAATACTTAATGTCCGTTTAGATTGAGGAGCCACATTTCGTATCTTAATGAAATTTATATAGGTATATAGCAGTAAGTTTAAAAATTTTGTAGCCTCAATCCTCGAATTTGTAGTATAATACTTCAAAAGTTATAAGAACATAGAGGTGGCTCCTCAATCTAAATGTTTAGATTGAGGAGCCTCGTCAGAACTAGGAAAATCATGGATGAATATTTACCAAAATTAGAAATGATTTAGTAGCATTCGCGAGTATTTAGTAGACAAAATCTGAGTTTTGTAGTATTAAAATTAAAAAAGTTATCATACATTATATGTGGCTCCTCAGACCATTACTTACGAGTCGTCATTTTTCATAGAAGGAGTCGTACAATTAATGCGCAATTTCTTGGTCATTTAGTAGTAAGTATTTTAGTTTTGTAGGATAAGATTCAGTAAATAATTATGAGTGGATTTGGAGATATGGCACATTTTAACTGGCTCCTCAATCCAGACGTTCTACATAATGAATAATTAACTGTAGCTACCTGAGATCACAACAGAATCAAAAACTAGATACACTAACATTTAGTATAAATGTCTACTAAATACACATGTACACAACAACATTGTATCACTTGGTATTTAAAAGCTAAATTACTTTTAGATATTCCTTAAGAATTTGCTATTAAGGGTGACCATGTTATATGAATGAAAACAGGATGAATGATTTTAGAAATTTATTTTATCTAATCTCAGGTCGAAAAGTACGAATTATGATTTCAAAATTTGATGATATAAAGCCTATGGTTATGAGACAGTAATATAAAAAACTAAAAAGTAAAAATATCAACTAAGTTTACCTGACTTTGTTAAACAATATTAAATAATCAACAATTCATTACAGTAGTACTTATATTATTAATTATTACACACATATATATTTATAGGCAGCATGTATTTTTAATTGCGTGGCCCAAGGCCGCGGCCGCTTTTACGTCCGTTGCCGAGCGCTTTTGGTGCACACGCAGAAGATATTTCCAGTAGCGCCCGGCGTAGGCAAGATGTGAAGAATATTACCTATATATTTCCAGGCATCTCTGTCATCAATATAATCTTTATTAGAATAATACGCTTTCATTAGATACTTTTTAATAGTTGTTTTTATAAATATAAATATATTAGGACAATTCACACAACGCCATCTAGCCTCGAACTAAGCAGAGCTTGTGATATGAGTACTAGATAAACTGATATAAATACTTGTATACATTTTTTTGTAAGTACATACATAGGAGGTGAACGGTGGTAAATAAGCGATTATTATACATAGGAAACACCCAGACTTCTGTACAAACGTGTGTCATCATACAAAGTTTGTCCCGACCGGAAATCGAACCCGAGACTCCGGCGTCGAGGGCGGATGCACTACCGACCACACCACCGTAGTAGTCTGTCAGTTTTAAATTTGTATGTTTGTATTTATGTAATGTATGTAAATATCATCTAAGCCCATCGAATCTAATCGCAGGAACTGAAATCGTCGCAATACATTTCCTTATACACGGTGATTTTATGGTCGTTTTGAACCCAGTATCGGAGTTACTCTGAATAATATTACGGAACCCTTTTTTAATGTCAAAATTATTGTTCTGGTAATAAATAGCTCGATCTAGAAATCTAAAGATTTGATGAAGTTGGTATTGCTCATTTTAGGTAAGTGGTCAGAGCATTCCCCTTGTTAAGCCACGGGTTCGAGTCCTGGGGATGACATTTAAGTTTTTGTGAGTTAAGTATACTTGCCTAAATACTTAACAGTAGTAGAAGAACTTATTGAAAATCAAAATATCTTTATTCATGTAGGTCACAAAGTAACACTTATGAACGTCAAAAAAGAAAATGCTTCTACATTTACATTTACCGCCAGATTCGCAAGGCAATAGGTAGAGCCTGTGAGGAAAGAACCTGGCAAGAAAAACTCACGGCCACTCTTTTTATTCGCCAGTAAATACAATGAGTCTGTTACAACAATAAAAAGATGGCAAGGGCAGTACGTGACCATGTGTGGACCAAGTGAACTTAAAAATTATGAATCTCTGTTATTCACAAAAAAAGTCAAATACTAGTTAAAGGTGCCACATAATCTCAAAGTACCCATACCTTACAATATCATAATAATAATAATTTAACAATAATAAGTCAGTTTCAGCAATAAAACAACATTTCAAACAGAAGTAGCCCCTATGTAGCTCGAGTGATGAGCAAGCAACTCATTGCCATTTCTCTGTATCGTTTAGATAATCTTTAATAGTATAATATGCCTCTTTTAGGAGGTGTGTCTTAACAGCCACTTTGAATTTATTCAAAGGAAGGTTCATAATGTTTAGCGGAATTTTGTTATAAAAACGTACACCAAATCCTGCAAAGGAGTCATGAACCTTCTGTAAACAATAATACGTCCCAACCAATTTATGCTTTATTTATTAATAATAACAATAATAATAATTAATTAATTTATGCCTTATTTCTAGTATTTATTGCATGTATGTCCTGTTCATACTGTATAAATGTATATTCTGTTTAACGAACATAATATTCGCATATATATATTGTGATGCAACTGTTAAAATGCCTATTTCTTTAAATCTTTCTCTAAGAGAAACTCGTGCATTCAGTTTATAAATCGCACGTATAGCTCGCTTTTGGAGTATAAAAATGATCTCTATATCAGCTGCATTGTTTTCAAATACAGAAATATAATAATAAAAAAGTTGCCTATTTCCGTTAACCTTCTCACTCGTTTGAGTTGATTATTAGTATCGTACCGATACTACCCGAAAAAATCCGTCTAATGCACAAACGACCTATGACTTCACTGTCCGTCTGTCTGTCTTGGGCTGTATCTCATGAACCGTGATAGTTACAAAGTTTAAACTTTAATAGACTCACACTTGGCCTTATTTTTATAAATAAATATTAATAATATTTCTGGACTAAAATATTCATGGACACCCTACGAAATAATTTGTAGGGAAATTATAGAATAGCTAATAAGTTCGTAAATATGTACTTTTTTATGGCAGAATTATAACGGGCATTTAGTATAAATTTATACTAAATATTGATGTGTTTGTTACAAATTTCGTTACAAGTATAAGTAGATTAGAGGCAAATATATTTTTTTAAACGTCTCAATTGAGGAGCCAGTTAAAATGTGCCATATCTCCTAATCCACTCATAATTAATTACTGAATCTTATCCTACAAAACTAAAATACTTACTACTAAATGACCAAGAAATTGCGCATTAATTGTACGACTCCTTCTATGAAAAATGACGACTCGTAAGTAATGGTCTGAGGAGCCACATATAATGTATGATAACTTTTTTAATTTTAATACTACAAAACTCAGATTTGTCTACTAACTAATCTCGAATGCTACTAAATCATACCTAATTTTGGTAAATATTCATCCATGATTTTCCTAGTTATGACGAGGCTCCTCAATCTAAACATTTAGATTGAGGAGCCACCTTTATGTTCTTATAACTTTTGAAGTATTATACTACAAATTCGAGGATTGAGGCTACAAAATTTTTAAACTTACTACTAAATACCTATATGAATTTCATTAAGATACGAAATGTGGCTCCTCAATCTAAACGGACATAAATACTTATACACATTTTTTTTGTAAATACATACATATTATACATAGGAAACATCCAGACTTCGGTACAAACGTATATGTCATCACACAAAGTTTGTCCCAACCGGGAATCGAACCCTAGACTCCGGCGTCGAAAGCGGGTGCACTACCGACTAAACCACCTAAGCAGTGGAAATAATAGTAGGTAATGTAATAATTAATAAGGATTGTAAGTACGTATAAACCTAATCTACAAAATTCTATCTAAATGCAACTGCTACCAGTTTTAAAGCAAAAAAAAAAACAAAATACCTATCTACCTACATATTATTATAAGTAGGTAGACAGTGATCTTGAACTACAGCTACGCAGAATAATATGTAGCTCAAAGTGAAAGCATATTCCGCGTCTGTGTAACAATTATCAGCACGATGCATCTAACTAACACGAAATAATCTCGCATTGTTCAAGGCCTTCGATATCGACAACCGACAGGTAACTACAGATATCAAGCGATATCATTTTTTAATCTTTCTTTCTTCAGATGATGCCCGCTTTGCTTCTTTGACTGGTATTGGCAACAGACATTTCCTTGATAGTGACATTGTTTTGTTTATTTCGTTCGGCGGGAGAAAAAAAAATAGGTACGCGAAATGGAGGTCAATCCTCTCTCTACGGCTTCATGCTTTTCGTAATGGCGGCCTGATCTAGATAATATAATATTATGTAAAAAAAAATTCTAGATTTTTATACCAACACTTTGTATCTACTTGCCTACTTACTTTTGAAATAACAGTTACGCAATATAAAGCCAAAAACGTGTTCGATGTAAAATCTTATTATAACGAACTAATTCTGTAATATATCCTGCTTTATGGTGCACAACTTAGTGCGTCAAAAATTAAAAAATGAAAATTATAATTTTTGATAGTGACTAATAAATATTGTGATACAATTTCTCTTTTTTCGTTCGATTGTAATATAATATTTACCCAGTAAGTACCAACGTATTACAATGAATTTCATGAAATACCGAAATACACAGGTAGCTTAAGCTTAACGAATCTGAGAATATAAATTTAATTAGTATCAATGATATTTTATGTAAAAATTATAATACCGTCATTGGTTAGTATTAGACTCCTAGGCTCATACTTACGTATTTTCTTTTATAGTCTTCATTTCTTAGACATGCATTTCCTATTTAACACCACGCCAGATTACTAGAAAAACAACTCTGTCATTTTGTTCTGTGGCTACATATATCTACAGCAGTAAAGAAGAGATTTATTGCAACACAAAATACAATTAAATTTTAGGCAAAACCTTTTGTTTTTGGGATTTGGTGGCTTGGTTTCAAGACCTTTAAGCCATTAGGTAACAGGCATGACGAAACGATAAGGGATCCGAAACTTGAACTATGTAACCTTAAAAAGGTTGGACACAGGAAAATTCCTTAATCCCTTGTTCACCAATTCATAATGAGATTATCTACCATGCTACCAGGTATGGTCTGACAATATACCTATTATGTAAACCATAAAAGATGACTAAAGAATACCTACGTAGTGATATTAATGGCACAAGTTAGTGCCGTATATGGCCTATATCTTTGTTTAAATATACATTGGAAGGTTGCCAGATTTGTAAGTGGCTAATTTATTATATTATTTGCTTATACAATATGCCCTTGAGGCTCTTGAAAGCTGTATACGGGGTCGATTAAACACACATCAGGATACTTTTATTACTGAAATTTTATATTAAAGTACAGAAGTTATTTATTAAGTACATACTTATTCATACAGGTAAGTATACCTACATGCCATTCATACTCAGGACAGGAGTATTTCGTCGGCTTATTGCAAGAAGTCATTAATTGCAAAAAATCACTAAATACGTTTTTAGTTCTAGTGGACTTCATTTGACACATACTACAAAAGGCAAAAACTCACTTATTTCTATCTATTAAATTTTAGGCGTTATGACCTTGCCATAACTGCAACTTTGGAAATCAGGCATATACGAAACATCACTAAGCTGCACAAGTTATTTTTATTAAATAGATAATTATTAAAATAACAACATACATATTATACAGAACTCATTTTTACCATGTAATTAACTTTATCTAAATAAGAGTAGAATAATATCTTAGAATTTGGATCGATAAAATTCGTTATTTGCATTTAATTACTTTCTGTTATGAATAATATTGATCATAAGTACACAATTAGTAATCTTAATGAATTTTAACGAATTGAATTTTTTATAAAATATCATGATTTTAAATTATTTAGGATATTCCTAAAATCATTTATTGTTTTTAATTACTTTTTGCCATAAATATGAATGAAATATGCAGCAAAAGTATGATGAGCACATGTCTTTAAAAGAGCAAAGTCGAAACGCTAAGGAGTTGGATAAAGTTCGGGCAAATGAAGATAACAGCTTTAACTATATTACGATCGACTTACACGGGGTGAGGAGATGTTGGCGGTGTCTCTCGACATCGCCAACGCCTTTAACACCTTACCCTCCTGGAGCTGCGTTAGGGAGGCACTGGTATATTACGGAGTGCCTCTCTACCTTCGTCGTATTGTCAGGGCATAACTATCCGAGAGGGCCATAACTTACCCTAGCTGGCTCGGGCCAGCTCGGCGAGATGTGTCGTGCGGTGTTCCTCAGGGGTCGGTCCTAGGACCTCTCCTGTGGAACATCGGATACGACTGGGTGTTGCGGGGTTCGTTGCCTGAGGGCGTCGGCGTAACTTGCTACGCTGGCGATACCCTCGTCACGGCGCGGGGAGCAACGCATCAGGAGGCAACATTCAAGGTCACGACTGGGGTTGCTCAAGTCGTGGGTCGGATACGGCAGCTGGGACTGGAGGTGGCACTAAATAAGTCCGAAGCTCTGTGTTTTCACAGACCTCGGCGCGGGCCACCTCCAGGATCCAGCATAAATGTAGGGAACGTTAACATCGGCATCGAGCCCTCGATGAAGTATTTGGGCCTTGTACTTGATAGCCGGTGGAACTTCAGACCACATTTCCGAAGTTTGGTCCCCAAAGTGACGGGGCAGCAGCCGCGTTCTCGCAACTGATGCCCAACTTAAAGGGACCCAACGCTTCCTGCTGGAGACTGTACCTGGGGATCGTGCGGATAATGGCCGTGTACGGGGCTCCCGTATGGGCGGCGAGACTGACGGCCAACAACGCTGCTATTTTACACAGATCGTTGAGGACCTTGGCCGTCAGGACAATAAGGGGGTACCGCACGATCTCCCTAGAGGCTGCATGTCTCCTAGCCGCGACCCCTCCATGGGACCTGGAAGCGAGAGCCCTTGCGTCATTGTTTCAATGGCACAACGAGGCGCTGGAGCGGGACCACAGGCTTGCGTCTCGTGAAATCGAGGACCAGCGGTCCCAACTCCGCTAGGAACTCATGGAGACATGGAAGATGCGACTTGAGCAACCAAAGTGGGGAACCACCACCATCGCGGCGGTGAGACCGATCATGGAGGAGTGGCTGCAGAGTCAGCACGGTGGCCTCACGTACCGTGCGATACAGATCATCACCGGACACGGAAACTTCGGTGAGTATCTGTTTCGCATGCATCGTGAGGTCACACCCGCGTGTCAACATTGCGAGGCTTCCGGCGAGGACACGGCATTCCACACATTGGTGGAATACTCAGCGACCTCGTTGTGGGCCTGGGCGTAGTTACGCTCTCGCTGGAGAGCATGCTACGAGCCATGGTTTCTAGCGGGAGCCAGTGGAACGCGGCCGTTTCCTTCTGCGAGCAGGTAATGCTCGTGAAGGAGGCGGCCAGTAGGGTGAGGAAGCGTACCCTCCCCGCTGACCTCCATGATCGGGGCCTGAGGACGATGGATTACCAACCCACCGTCCTTACAGGAGCAGGCTAGAAGGGCTGCGTGATGTGGGGCTTCACTCATTTTTCCGAATTTATTTCGTTTTGTTTATTATCTTCCAAATGCTTATTGATTTGAATTAGCTCTGTTAATTACCTGTTTATTCAAAGACAGAGTTTTTGAAGTTTTTTGTGATAAAAAATTGTTATTTTGTTTGTTTGGAAGAATTTAATTCGTTTTTCATAGGGCTAGCACTGTTCTGTTTAGGATAATACTGGTTATCCCTTTTATAAAATAAACATTTGATTAGATTTTCGTTGTTTTATTACAAATTAAGAAATAATTAATTCACATACCGAACAGACTTACAGTAGCCAGAAGTCATTAACTTTTATTTTGTTTTTAAAAAATAAATAACTTTGTGGGATTAGTGACTCTTGCTTGTTTTTATTAATATACATTTAAGCTAATCAAAAACATTAAATTTTTCATCCCCGTCATTATATATAGGATACAATGGGCAAATCAACATGACCACTAACTAAATCGAACTAAAATACCGTTTATCTCAGAATAGAGAATTGTCCCATAATGACTTCTTGCAATAAGCCGACGATTTTAATATTTTTTTGTAATTCTCTGCATTGAGACATGGGCTTCTAATCCGTTTAAATTTGAGAATTGGGATCGTTAAAACTAATGAGTATCAGTTATTAGTTTATTACCTATATTAGTAGTTCTTATTGTATACGTTCTGCTTAGGTCTATTGAGCGGAGTTTACGAAGCTCTTTCTTAGACGACTCGTGTATTTCGTTCGTTATCGAACTCCTACTAAACGACTGGACCGATCTTTTTGAAATTTGGCACGGTCATAGTGACCATCACTGTGAGTGCATATATCTGAATTCATAAAGATCGGTCCATTTGTTTAGGAGTTCGACCCGGAGTGACAAACTCAGCTCAATTATTGCAACAGCAGAATGTATTGCATACCTAGTAGCTTATGGTGTTGGGTAAAACCGAGGGAAAAATTATTTAGTTCAAGCATCTATTCCATGCACTGTGTGTACAAATAGGCGCATTAGTTCTCTGCCAAGCATAGAACGAAGGCGCAGGCCTCCACTAGTATACCTATTTAAATAATTATCAAAACACCGCCTCCTTCTGGCAGTAGGTACGCTTATAACTTTCTAATGGTCTTTTGTCTACATATAAGGGATAGTGTACAATAATCACGTAAGTATATACTCGTATTTCGTCCATTCAGTTCCGCGTCCGTGGCGGTGAGTGGCTACTTAACATGCTAGGTGAAGTGCGCCCCACTTCCCTATTACAACTGATGAAACTAGCTGCTCTAAGTCTAGTGTATTCGTATCTTTATTTTTTAAGGTTTAATAGAACAGATGGGTCTTTGATTTCAACCGATCTAGAACTTTTGCCGATCGACATTATTCGGTAAAATGTGTTCTTAATTGTGTTTTGATGTAACAAGTCTTTATACACCTCAAGCGAGATAGATACAAACCTACTGCGAGATAATCCTGTTAAGTTCTTAATACAACATGAAGGGGCCCAGCGCCTTATCTATACGTTTCAATTGAATTTTATTGCTTACTTTCTGACAGTATCTGATGAGAAGAAACATAGGACTATAGCGGGTTGAGCCGCGAACATCACCTAGTTATATAAAGTATTACCAAGTAGTGAGTAGCAGTGCTTTAATATTACTTACCTAATAAGCATTGCGAATAGATAATATTACAATAACAAGCAATAGATTCTAAAAACCACACACCCATCTTTCAAAGATATAAGTATATATAAGACAATAAAATTCTATCCATATTGGCTTATTGCCAGCTCTGCAGTGCACGTCATTATCAATTGGTCACGCGGCGTCACGCCCAGGAGTTCAATAATATCGACACTCCATCGAACATTCCACACCACTAGCTGATACGATAAGGCCATATATAGTTTATAACCACTGCTTCCGCTTCAATTTGTCAAAGCGTGATTTTATATTCTACGGGCTACTTCGATAAATGGGCTATCCTATCCATAGTCCGGTCAATTTAGACATTCGAAGGTGCATAAAGTCCCAACAAGCTGAAAATCAGTAAAATTGTTCAGAACATAATTACAAACAAAATTTAAAAGTTCCCCATCATTCCCGTGTGTGGAAAAAATTTTATTCGAGGTCAAAGGTCCAAAAAATGACTTTTTCGCAATTTTCAGCAAAACGGTAAGTTTTATCATAAAAGTACCCTAGGCAAAAATTGTAGATCTTAAAATTATCTATAAAAATGTCGCAATATTTTTTTTCCTACGAGCCACCGTTTCTGAGATATCTATATATACAAATGGGGAATGTAATTTTTGTCCCCCCCCCCTTAGCTCTAACTATATATATAACTATAACTTTGGACCCCTTAGGGCTAGGTCAAATTTTCTAATTTTTGGCTTGCCTCCAGATCGAGGGCTATCCATAGAGGGGTCAACCATCATTGTAGCATAAGCAGTTCTCGAGAGCTAAGGGGGACATTCGCCATATCTATTTGGCCTATAACTTTGGACCCCTTAGGGCTAGGTCAAATTTTCTATTTTTTGCCTTGCCTCCAGATCGAGGGCTATCCATAGAGGGGTCAACCATCATTGTAGCATAAGCAGTTCTCGAGAGCTAATGGGGGGACAAAAATTACATTCCCCATTTGTATATACAGATATCTCAGAAACGGTGGCTCGTAGGAAAAAAAGTATTCACTTTTTATAGATAATTTTAAGATCTACAATTTTTGCCTAGGGTACTTTTATGATAAAACTTACCGTTTTGCTGAAAATTGCGAAAAAGCCAGTTTTTGGACCTTTGAACTCGAATAAAAATATTTCCACACACGGGAATGATGGGAACTTTTAAATTTTATTTATAACTAGCTGTCCGGGCGAATTTCGTAACACATTATTTTTTTAAACATTTTTTTTTCTTCCATAAGAACCTTCTCCTAACAATAACAAACACAAAAAAAAAGAATTGTCAAAATCGGTCCAGCCGTTCACGCGTGATGTCGTGACCAAGGGAAATAGGGATTCATTTATATATATAGAGATTATGTTCTGAACAATTTTACTGATTTTCAGCTTGTTCGGACTTTATGCACCTTCACTCTCATTTTTTGGTCTAAATTGACCGGACTACCAACACTCAAAGAATCTCGCAATTCGAATCAGTAGTTCCTAAGATTAGCGCGTTCACACATATGAAACTAAACTTCTTAGTACAGACACTGTATTCCTGTTCACAATACTTCAAAAGGTCTTTTACAGAAAACCAACACATTATTTTAGAATTTAATTATTATCGTTCATCCGTTTTGTAGGTTAGCCATGGCGAAAGAGGGCGGAGTTCTGAAATATGATCCAAATACGGAAGCTTTTCAAATGCGAGCGCAGTGGCTGAAAGCGGAAAATTGCAGGAAGTTGTGGTATGAGCGGTGGAGCTGGCTTCTGGACGAGAGAAAGTATGACTCATTCACACACTAAACATAAAGTCACGTCTTTATCATCGAAAGGGATAGCCAGAAGCGTTTATGGTCCCCATATTTCGCCAATCACTTTAGTCCTCGCCATTTGCGCTTCTTCTATTTGGCTATTTTATATTAATAATAACGTGGCTTCATCGATATTCATTGATGATTTTGCAAATGTCAAGGTAATGCGTGATTAGTAGTTGATAGTCCCGCACGGAAGAACTAGTTATTCCTAACTAGCTCCAGGTGCAGGACAATGACAAATGTGAGTGTCTGGAGACCGATTTTTGAGGAGCGCCAGATGTAACCAAAAAAATTCACCAGCCACGCGCTCAGCACAACAATCGAACTCCGGGGCGCCCAGTCCGTCTGTCAACGGCACCGAATACAGGTGAGGATTAATATCGACTGGCCCTTTAGCACACATCATATCGTCAACACGCCCCCTAGTATCTTGGCTATTCGGATAGTCTAAACCAGTCTAAGGTATCGAGCTCTTTCTTAAATCCCCCGCTAGTCCATTCATTTTCTGACGCTCGAGGTACGCCCTGGGTAGGATAACCCCGCACGGGCGTCTTCAGGCAGTCAAGTGTCATCCCGTATATTCAGAGGTCCAGTTCTATCGAGTTGGATCACGTAAGTCGGACAACTTTTGTGAGCCAGAGTCATTAGGGCGTACGCTGCTAATACTGTAGAGTTTTAATAAAATACGACCTGGAAAAAACAACTAGTAAGTCATAATTATGCGCAGACAAAGTCGCGGGTACAAGCTTTAGTTTTATAGGCAGTTCAACCAACAAATATGATTGTTAAGACTTGTAGGAAGTATTTCTGAGCGAGGTGGTTTTAAAAATACGTCTCTCTCGGTGCGAATATGTTATTGAAGGTGATTGATTTATTATCATTATGATAAAATAACCATTGTCTAATAAAATGTAACATAATATATAGTATAATCACGTGTACATTGCCGAAGTACTGGAAAGAGATGAATTACATATTTTTCCCTGTAATGTGTTGGTCCAACGTAATATGGAGCAAGCCTATTGCCGTCACCCAGTGGACGCCAACTACTGGCCATAGACAACCTCCAAAGATCGCAACAACGAGCAGCTGGCCACAGGTCTCCTCCAAAGATCGCAACAACGAGCAGCTGGCCACAGGTCTCCTCCAAAGATCGCAACAACGAGCAGCTGGCCACAGGTCTCCTCCAAAGATCGCAACAACGAGCAGCTGGCCACAGGTCTCCTCCAAAGATCGCAACAACGAGCAGCTGGCCACAGGTCTCCTCCAAAGATCGCACGCAACAACCCGCAACGTCTTATAGTCCTGTTCCTGTGCTGCCTGTATCGAGAGCCGAGACCTTTAAAAGGTGATAGTCCACCATGTGGCACGTCTACCCACGCTTCGTTTTCGATTACGCGGTGTCCACTTTAGAACTTTTTGGCCCCATCAGCCATCAGTTCTGTGAGCGATGTGCCCTGCTCACTGCTACTTACGGCAGCTTAGATGAAAGCTAATTACGCCAACCATAATGTGTATAGGTAGATGGAAATAAATCCAAAGCGGAAACTCCTAATTTTCTTATAGTATCAAACTACGAGTATATAGTATTTTTATTATGATCTATACTATAATTATATGACTACGTTCGTGTAATTTACTTTTAATGTTAGTTATCTGTTGCATAATTTGTGTATCAAATAAAACTACGATTCTAGGCGAGATTTCTAGACTAACGACTTTTGCGTATTATGATTAAGTAGGTACTTAGGCTTATTATTGCAAGATCATAGAGGCTCAAGCCAATCTCACCTACAAGTGGTGCACCTGCCGATCAACGGACGAAGTTCTGACGATCATAAAAGTTACCTATTATTGCCCGGTTAATCGCAATAAGTTCGCTACGTACCTAATTTGGGACCAGTAAAGGCAATAAATATGTATGCTTCAAGCTGTAATTCTCATATTTGAAATCTCAATGAAAACGAATTTTGACAACGCTAAAAAATAGTCATGAAATAGTCATAAATAGTCGTACATGTAAAAAAAATAGTCGTATTATAGTTTCGGCGTTACAGCTATAAGTTAATGAGGATTATGGCTTGACCGTCAAGCTGTAATCCTCATCTCTGGTGCAAGCAAACGGTAAAGCCTATCGAATTGGTTTAGGTGCCAAATCTCAGAAATAGTCCTTCAAAGGTTCCAGAGATATAAAGGTAACCTGATGAGGATTATGGCTTGAACATTTGAAAACTTCAACTTTCTCCGGAACGCCTGCGATTTTCGGTTTAAAGTTTATGCCAAAAAATAGTCGTGAAATAGTCGTATGAACGACTATAAATTTGAGCTGCTTTAATTTGAAAATAAAAAAAGTTTTCGTTTGCCCTACATTTGTATGGAGTACAGTCGTGTACAAAATTGATAACTTCTTTATTGTGAAACATTTATAATTTGTATCCTTATTTATTACAATCGAAAGCTTGCAAATACGTACATAACTTGTATAAATCTCAGTACATATATGTTTATATCACAGCAATTAGTTTTGATCACAAATATCACAGTTAGTTCAATGAAATGTGTTGGTGTGGGATTAGTTCATTCAGTTTGTTGCTAGTTGCCCCAAGCACACTAAAAGTTTTGCACTTCTAGCTAATCGGAACTATTTGAATTTCGAATGTTATATTTTTTTAAACGTTGCAACCTTCTTAGTAATAAAAAAAAACAATTGGCGGGAAATCATTTGTCAATTGTTTTTTATCACACATCAAAGTTCTACGTATGCAACGAAAATGGAATTAAGTCGAAAAGATTTTAGAGCGATGATATTTTATGATTTTAAAAGTTCTCTCTCTCCGCAAGACTGTGCCGCTCGTCTTCAAAATGCTTTTGGGACAGAAGCACCTTGTTTGAGCACCGTGAGGCGATGGTTTACTGAATTTGAGAGAGATCGAGTTTCGTTACATGACGAATTTCGTGAAGGGCGGCCTTCAACTGCCGTCAACGAAAATAATGTGGCTACTATTAAGCGGTTAATTGAAGAAAACCAGCGGATTACCTATGAGACAATTCGAGGACTATTGGGGATTGGTATGAGTCAAATCCAGAAAATTTTACACGAAGAATTGAAAGTTCGGAAACTTTGTTGTCGTTGGATCCCTCATGAACTGACAGCGGAGCAGAAGCGGGCTCGCGTGGAATGGTGCTCACAGATGCTACTGAAGTACGGCCACGGACATTCTAATGCTGTTTATGACATTGTCACAGGAGACGAAACGTGGATTTATTGTTTTGAACCCGAAAAAAACAGCAATCTTGTGAATGGGTGTTTGAAAATGAGAACAAGCCAACAAAAGTGAGGCAGGCGAGAAACGTTGGTAAAAAAATGATCGCGTTTTATTCTCAGCTACGGGTCCCATCTGTACAATTCCACTTGAAGATCAAAAGAGTGTTAATGCCGCACTAAGCATTAACACTCTTTTGATCAAAAACAAATGGTAGAATACCACTGTATTCTACCATTTGTTTACCCAGGATGTGACCCAAAAGTCGCGTTCTCCTACATCATGACAACGCATCTTCACACACGGCCAACAAAACAAAGTCATTTTTAGCTTCCGAAAAAGTACGTCACCCATCCTGCGCATAGCCCCGACCTAGCACCCTGTGATTTCTGTATTTTCCCCAAAATCAAAGATTTGATGAGAGGTTTCACTTTTACCAACTCCGAAGGGGCAGTGATAGCGTTCAATCAGCACGTAGAAAACATGCCTTCAGATCTGTGGTCCTCCTGTTTTAAAATAGGTTCGATCGCATGAAAAAATATTTGAAATGTAAATGAGAGTATTTTGAAAAGCAATAAACATAATATTTTGGTTTAAACATGTTGTTTTTTTAAGTTACGCAAAACTTATAGTGTGACCTACGTATAGGGTTTTATCTAGAGTTTTCCTTCAAGTATAGTCTCGGCATAAATAATCTTTGACTAGGTGTAAAGAACGTACCTACTTATTCAAATTACTTCCAGTAAGCACAGCCAGCGTTGACAGTCGACTAAATATAGTCGGTTCAGAGATTTCTAAAAAAATGTCGATTCAATCACGTGATCATAGTTATGTGCGACCATCATTGGTTGAATTACGTCGAAGCTGTTTTTGCAGCGTTACGTAGAATTATGGCTGAACTATAGTTAAATAGGCGCGATGCATCTCCTAGTGCAGTATTTTGACGCCAGAGCAAGAGTAACATCAAAGTGTAATAATTCGCCACGGGACTCGATCGTGAACACAGATGTTTGATGCGAAGCCAATGTCAACACGACCGTTCCCATAGTTCATGACGCGGCTATTCAAATCGGCCGTTTTCAATTTTATCGATGCTTTTGATAAATGATGGCTTTTTGGATTTTGAAACTACGCAAATCTTCCCTTATTTTGTGGTAACTTAGACTACTGTAACGAACGAGAATGTAAGTAGGTACCAACGTGGCGGTATAGTGGCCGGCCACGTCACTGTGACGTCACTTAGTGGAGCCAAAAACGAAAAAAAATATCCATATCGGATTTGGATTTGTAATATTGGCAAAATCAAAACCCATGACTCATAATCGAATGATGATACTCGTATATACGAGTCGTATGACATAATCGATGTCTGATATCATTTACAACTAGTTGGTCATGTTGTTAGGTTATAGACAGCAATTTTGTCAGCAACCCTCAGACACCGGTGTAGGTATTATTAGAAATTAGTAAAGAAAACAATGTAAAAAAAATAGAGTGTGCGCTTAAGACCACGGCAGAAGTGAAAACTTCATTGGCCAATCCCAATCAATTTATATATGTATTGTAAATAATATTTATTTTTGAATATGGGAAAGTAAAAGTTCACAGAAAAAATAAGTTTGGTTAATTTTTAATTATATTACATATACATATATTTATATATAGGTACGCATATAATATAAACATGAGGTGACTTAAATACTGAATGGAATCAGGCGTTTCAGATTTGCATACTCATACCTTAAAAGTAGCTATGTTCTTGCTTTACAGTTTGCTGGTCTCTTTTCGTTCCTTCAATATATTATTTTTCAATATTACCAAACCGCTAAATACACACACTAACATTACAATGTAAAACAGATAGTTGTTAAAATAATAATTATCATTACGTATCAATTACTATTAAATTAGTTTAATAAAGACAATTAAGACGTACGAATACGAATTGATCATACGAAATACAGCGATACAACTGGGAAGAGCAGCTGACTGTATACTGTATCTTTCTCTCTCGGGTACACACGGCGGTCCCGAGTTCACCCGATCGAGCGTTTCACCTCAGAGCATGACGGATCAGCCTAACTTACTACCCACGAAAAATCTGTGTGCTGTCCGCCTAAACAAGTTTTCACTTCAAAAAGCAGATTTTACCAAGTTGGTACCTACCTATCAATGAAAAATGCGGTAGGAACTGGATAAGACGTCCTCTCAGAGGGCTTCCGCTGCACAACGAAAAAGAGTGTCAAGCCGTTCGGCATTATCAGTTATAGGTACAGGCTTTTATCGACCGTCCGTTATTACTTACCTATTTAACCTTGGAAGTTTCTACAGAACGGTTTCATTTCAGGGCTACGCTTATGGAGACAAATGCAATTAGGCAGCAGTCGGCAGCCGGTCTGCGTCCAAGCGACGATAAAACGGAACTTGTCAAGTCCCTTGCACCAGTGCCTTTGACTACAACGGGGGTTATTGGCTGGCTCTCTAGCAGGTATGATAATAATACTTTAATATTTTTAGACATATAATATGTTTATGCTATGGGATCTATACACTGATAAACATACCTACCTAGGTACTTACCTATATGTTTCTAATGTGACCTGTTTTACACACTCATGTGTTGTGCACACAGCTACCCACAGCTTTTTTACTCTACTTTTCGTGATCCACTCACACAAATGCAAAGCTCAGCTTACGCCCGCGAACTGTACATATTATACATAGAAAATACACAATGACCGAGACCACACAAATATTTGATTCGAACGCGTTTGGCTCCGGTATCGAAAACCGGTACTCTACCGACCATGCCACCGAAGCAGTCAATCAATAATACCTATTACTTGTAATAGTTTTGTTCTTGTTAACACATGTTGGTTCCCGCAATTGAATGTGCTATTGCGTGCTATAGCAAATTCATTCCAAGATATCAACGTAAATACATTTATATAGTAGATAGTAGGTACCTACTTACATCAAGCGCCTCCACTTCTCCTTGAAAGTATTCCATCAAAATTAATACGAAATTAAAAGTAAACTTAATATGGTTCGCGTGGTAATCTCACTCAAAATCGTATATTTCAAAAGGGCGTTTAAGATGTGCAAACGTCCCGATAAGAATCTCTTTTAAATGTGAAACTCACGGAGCGCGCCTTTGGAAAGTAGGCAACTTCCTATTTTTGAAAAGATATGGGACATGACATGAAAGGATTCCAATATGTTCACGTAGTTGTATGTGTTTTCTTTTTATAAGCACAGATAAAAGAATACTAAGTTAGTACTTAGCTTAGTACAGCTACAGATAACTTTACTCAGAAATGGCGCAGTTCTTTTGCAGACTTATACCTATGTAGTCCACCACAGTAGTACGGTTATTTCCCTAGCGAGCGACTGAGTGTAGATTAAGGATGCCTTTCGAACAAAGAAAGTCCAGAGAATGGCAACGTTGCATAGCACATCTCTCTCTCTCTGGTAGAAAGGCACTCTCGGTCTTTCGACTACGCATCTGTGTACAAACATTGGGGTAATTATTTGACTACTTAACATAATAAATTACTATTACATTTATAATGTTCTTGATGGTATTCCGCTGTCTATTTAGGGTAACGTACCCAAAGGGTGAAACGGAACCCATGGATCCGCTGTCTGGCTGTCCGTTTGTCACCAGGCTGTATCTAATGAACCGTAATAGTTACTGTTGAAATTTTCACAGATGTACACACGATGTACCTAAGTATTTCTGCTGCCGTTATTATAACATCGAATACTAAAAACAAAAATTAAAACCTTCCTCGAGTACCACTCTCCTTTGGCGAAAACAAATCCGTTGAGTAGTTTTGAAGAGGCATTCCTCGATGATCACCGATTTGATCATCACCAAAACAGTGCTCACCGAAACTATTCCTCATTGCTCACCAGAGGTGACGATCGTTTAAAATTTTAATATTATTAAAATTTTCTATTCCTCCATGATCACCAACCAATATCATTGACATAGTGCAGGGACTATATAAACTAGAGACGCCCGGCAACGGACGTTAGAGCGGCCGCGGCCTTGGGCCGCGAAATTAAAAAAAAAAAAGGGACTATATAAAAAATATCGACAGAAGAAAACATTTATATTGAACTAGCGGTCCCGACAGACGATGTCCTGCAAAAAAAAAAGAACCAAATTCTGAATCTAAACCATTCGCGAATCCCCATGAACACAAAAAAAAATCATCAACATCAGTTCAGCCGTTTAGGAGGAGTTCAGTGACATACACACGTACAGTAGAATTATATATACTCGTATAAAGATAAGACTAACTTTATGTATGTACATACTTTCTTTCATATAATAATATTATTAACATGTATACAAATATTTTCATTTTGTTCAGTAGTAGTGTTATAACGTAGGTATATGTGTAGTGAAAGTAAGTGGCCTCGTTTTAAAGATCTAAGCATAAATACGGCAAGGGTGACTTTGTTTCATAATATGTGGTGATGATGGCACCTACAGAACCCTTTCGTCCGTGGACTTTTGGACTCCCAGGGTCTAAAGTGCAGCTGTTTAATATGCGTGTGTCACTTTTCAGACCTAATTGCCAGCTGGAGATATATACCGGGTTTATAAACAATCCACCGGTGAAACTCCCAGACGCCTGGGATTGCCCTGGATACACGAGCAAACCTAGTACCGGAACATCTGAAGGCCATTAACTTTGAAGATCTTTTTTTATAACCAACCATAATTATATATTATTTGTATTCACTACATACAATTTTATTTGCGTTAAAAATATTTCTGCCGGTCTACTTACTTTAGGTCTTTCGGTTTGCCGCCGGGCGCCGCTGGAAATACCTCCTGGTGCGTACCAGAGACGCCCGGCAATGGACGTAGAAGCGGCCGCGGCTTTGGGCCGCAAGCATAAAGAAAACTCCTTTTTAGAACTTATTTCGCACTTTCAGTAAAAAAAGAAGGCAGGATAACACGGAAATGTTAATTATATAGAACACTAGCTGATAGCCGCAGCTCCGCCCGCGTGATTTAGTTTACTCGTTCCCGGTTCCCGTGGGAACACATTACCGGGATAAAAAGTAGCCTATGTTACTCAAGGTGAATGTAGCTTTCCAATGGTAAAAGAATTTTTGAAATCGGCACAGTAGTTTTTGAGTTTATTCATTACAAACATACACACAAAAATACAAATCTTTTTGTTTGGTAGCGTATAATAAATATCCTTATCTATTTTATAACGGTTTGAATTGGTAAAATAAATTTCAATTTAACTTAACACTGGGTTTTTATATCAGTATTGAATTTATTAACCGCGAAACCGTTCGCACGAAGTAATTGACTATGGAGATTAATTGGTGAGGCCATTAATATGGCTATTTGTTTGTTTGTACCAGAGTGTTTTAACTAACACTATTAACTTTTAATATTGTTATAGATACTACAAGCGGATGGAAACCTCCGCTAGAAGTGTTCCTCGAGAACACCACTCTATCCATAAGTGAAGCAGCATGAAAATCAAGTCAGTAGTTTTTGAGTTTATCGCGAACAGACAGACAGACACTACGGATGACTAAGTTTTATAATATATGTAGTGATAGTGTTATGCAATGTTCTTATGAGTTATACTTTTATTGTTATACATAACATAACATAGCATCACGCCTTTTGCCCCGAAGGGGTAGGCAGAGGTGTGCAAACACACCCACATCTCGCCAGCTATGTTAGGTCCCATGTAATAGGGGGCGAGCCTATTGCCATTTACCGGACACAAGTTCCAGACTCTGGGATAATTATCTGGATAAAATTCTAAAGAAAATTATACATTATCCACCAGACCCGGGAATCGAACCCGAGACCTCGAGTATGGCAGTCCGTACATAGTACCATTGTGCCACCGAGGTAGTAGTATTGTTATAACTCTTGAAATAACTATCAAAGAAACCTTTTTGGATTAAATATAGTTGTACATGCTTGTATGAATGAGGGTGTGTTGTATAGGTGTCTTACCAAGATATTACAGAATAATAAAGTTACAGAATGCGTGCAGAATAGTTAGGTCTCATTATCATTACAAATAACCCAAAAACGAATCGTGGCCGCTTTGCCTTCTAGAGCCGCTTTGTAATAATTTTTTCAAAGACTAGCTATTAGCTTCTAGGTACCTGGCAGTCCCCTCCAGCTGTTAAAACTGCTTGTGTGAGGAGTGGGTTCACGTCAGTAGTATAAACCGGGGATTGAACTCACGTCGTCGAAACCACTAGGATACAGCCGCTTCAAAAAAAAATATTAAGTATTAAAATAAAGTTACATCGGATACCTGTTTCAAAAACCTGATGCAAGTCAAATTTTAGAAATCTTTATTGAGGTCGTTTGTTATTTAGTTTGACGGCAAAATTCAACTTCCCATGACGAACGGACCGATCCGATTACGCTATCAATTTACGCAACTGGGCAACACTGTTAGTCCATGGTGTATTAAATGTCAGGACTGCAGAGGCTGTCCGGGTAACCCAGAGGATATTACAGAGAGGATAGCTACAGCTGACAGCTACAGAGTGCGCGTGTTACCCGTTTTCTTTGTGCATGAGGGTGAATATTGACAAAATAGCTTGCACAGTTTTCATCTTGTCCAATTTTATGTTGGGATTATCATGATTATCATGCTCTGCCCAGGAGCAGCACGATCTGCCCAATTGAACGATTTGTTTACGACATACTTATACCTACTTAGTGCACCTTAATGGCAGTAGGTTTGCATCTTATACCTAACGTGGGATGAGACCAACAAAGTTATTGGTAAAATGTGGGTGTGTAATTCACCTATGCCTACCTCTCGGGAATATAGGCGTGACTTTATTTCTGATTACAAACAATCTTAAAAATCAATTGCTGTTCGTTAGTCTCGCTAAATCTCGAGAACGGCTGAACGGATTTCTCTTATCTTGGTCTTGAAATGTTCGTGGAGGTCTAGGGAAGCTTTAAAAGGTGAGAAAATGTGGGAAATTGCAACTTCTTTTTACTGATTCTGAGGCGGTACGAAGTTTGCCTGGTCAGCTAGTTATTATAATAAAAAATAATCTTTCTATTTAAGTAGGTACTTACCAGTTAGATTTGTCACGTACTAGGTGGGTACCTGTAGTCCGGACGACGAGTGGTAGCCGAAATTGGCAAAAGAGATAGAGGGAGCTGCAGTATCATAGTAATATGCAATATTTGGCGTCAAAATCTAGTGCTATTCAAACAACGCTACACCAATTACAAACTTTGATTACACCCATTCATTAAGTTTGCGTTTGCCATAAATTCGGGTTTCGCTCGGCTAACTTTGATAGCTTGGCCATGCGGGCTTTAAAAGTACCTACATAGTATCTAAATCGAAGTCGTGAGCATCAGCTATGTCATATAACTTGGTCGGTCAATTTGAGTTTTCTAATTATCTTATCGCTTCTTTAGTCTGGCGAGTACAACGTAGAGATTTCTCCTTTTTGTATTTTCGGTGACAATGGAGACGTTTCTAAATAATTTTTAATATTTGTGTCCGCTGTGCCTACTCGAACCAACATTTAGTGACGAAGAAGTGAGGGTTAAACAAACCCGCAATTCGAAGACACACGAAGACGAAGCGTAGCTCACTCCGCTCAACCCGTGACTACGACTCTTGTAACAGGGTCGAAACGTTCGCGGGAAAAGAAAACTATACGGTCGAATTGAGAAACCTCCTTTTTTAAAGAGGCATGTATATAATATCTCAATAATCGCGTAAAATACCCGTTTGTCTTACGTTTATAACGTTTGTTTTATTTGAGATCCTATACATACTCGTATATTGGGCTACTTATCTCTCTCAAGGATAGATACAGTGTTGGGTACATACCTTTTTAGCGCAGTGTGCTTGGTTCCATTCCCGAGTAGTTTATGCTTTGGTTTGTCGAACGCGCCAGTAGTGGGCGTCGAAGAGGATATCGTCAGGTCGCTATTAAAGGAGCTAGTTGACGAGTCTTTAGAGATATTGACGCGCGTCCTCCGCACTGTTGGTTCAGGGCTGCTAGGACTGCGAGGACTGCTCATCAGTTCTAGTGCGAACCTGCCCTTCCCCGGCACCGGAGGCGGCTTCTCCTCCACAGGCACCAAGTACGACAGCATAGCTGTCTACCTCTATGTCTCCGGCCACATGGAAATCCACTGATTCTAGTGTACGTCAAGTTTCGTGTTCAATTTTCATCTATGGCAGTCTCCGCCGCAGATCTGAAAAAGAATTTGTTATTAGTCTTATGTCTTTTAATTGTCGCAGCTTGTTAGACAATGAGCGCTTTTCCTGTCAAGCAAATTGGGGCATGAGGTTCGCTATGAATATTACGAAATAAAACTATGAATAGGCATGTTAGAAACAAGTTAAGTATTTTCTCTTTACGCCATTAATTGAGTTGAAATTGTTTGCTCTTTCTAACGATGTTACATTGGGTACATCTATCTATCCCTTTGAGGATTGTGTGTTAGTGTGTGTGTGTGTTTGTGTATGTGTGATGAATGATGATTATGAATCTACCTAGATGATGAAGTGTCATCAGTTCATCACACATAGATAGGTAGGTAAATCTTCATAATCATATTTATTCAATCTTTGAACACAGGTAGGTACATAATAAGAGATATCTAAGATGTCATACGACTTTTTTTTTTCTTTTTAATTCTGCGGTCTAAGGCCGCGGCCTCTCTAACGTCCGTTGCCAATGTCATACGACTACGATACAATGCTCTGACCATGTTCAACCTATATAGGCATGCAGATTATAATTACAATTATTTATGACACTATTAGTTTAAATGATTACATTAAAGAAAAACCTCGACGCTATTATATATGCACATAAAAATAAATTAAGTAATTATTATATTAATATCATAATGTCATAACACTATTCATTTACCTACAATGTTTTATTAAATGTCATGATTTTTTTTTGTTTTGTCTTGAATTTGTCATCAAAATCATCAATGTCCTATTAATTTGGAGTCGGCACAACATGTTTTATCTCTTCACTAATACCTGTTACACGTCATCTCCTCAGTCACTCATTTCTTTGTCATATCCTCTTTCACGCATGTAATAATTTTTTTCTTGGGCCTACTCTGCTTTTAAAACATTCTACATTTATACTTTGCTCCTTTATAATCACATTATGAGTGATACAAGAACTATATTTGTGAATTACATGACTAGTACCTACCTGCTACAGAGAGCTGCTGTAGCACAGAATAATAGTAGGTATGTATAGCAATTACAACTATAGGTATGCAATGCATGCTACTAATTGCAAATGTTGAGCGGAGCAAATTTTCTTCATTTTTTTTATGCTCTATTTTCATGATTTCAGAGATATCATGCACTCCCGGGTATGATGTCGACCAGCATGGCAAATTTGGTCAAAATCGTTCGAGCCGTTTCGGAGGAGTTGGCACACAAACGATTTACACTTGTCGTCTAAGATAGAGCTTCGCTTCGCTCTGCTCAATAACAAAACACTAACATGTCTGTTGTGCGTCACTCACGATAATTCCAGCCAGATGAATGATCCACTTAGATCTTCGTTTGACACACATTTTTTTAATTTAAATATATTTATTTTACTATTTTATACTTATGTTACAGTATACAAGTTGCCAAAAAACCTTTCCAGTGTTGTCCTGACAACAGTCAGAGACATTCAACACCGGGCACAATTAATGGGCGTATTCACAAAAAAAATAACCTCATTCAATAAATAGGTACTTATACAAAACAATTTCACCTCGCCCTAACGACCACACAGTTTTACTTGAACATCAACTTAATACATTTAAGTCATTAAACTTCAAGGTCAGCTGAC
Source organism: Nudaria mundana (assembly GCA_963556515.1). NCBI lineage: Eukaryota > Metazoa > Arthropoda > Insecta > Lepidoptera > Erebidae > Nudaria > Nudaria mundana. The sequence continues at coordinate 36,677,336 of OY748286.1, read as the reverse complement.
AGAAGTCATCAATTAGGTAATTTTACTCTTCCTGAACGGAACAATAAGTACCTAACTAACCTAGTAGGCATCTACCTAACAATTAATTAGTCTGTGTATAGTGTAGGTATACCTAGAGACTAGAGGTTTATTGTGATTAGGACAGTTCAGTACTGCGGGGGTACTGAGGCTGCCTGTGCTTCTGCATATCACGCCTCACAGTTACTGCTTGCCTCCCCGCCGAGTTGACTCATTCATATTTATTACTTATTACACTTGTTATGAATTACAGCTTTGTGTAATAAACAGAGGCCAATATTTACATAAGTCAAACTAATTAGGCAGGTACCTACCTATATTGCACTCGCAGGAAATTACCTACGACACATTCGTCTAAAATTACGTCCTTGACGAAATATTTGCAATGATATCTCTCAAATGCGAACTTGTTTTGAAAGTTGGAATTAAATTACTGGACTGCATGAATTTGTTTTACGTTTTTACTTACTTATCTAAGTCATTTTGAGGAACTAACATGCTGAATATCCTAGATTTCTAGACATTTCTGATAAGAGTGCAATCATATAATTGAAGATGACTTTTGCTTAGTAAGGATGCTTTTCCACCAAAGATATGATATGCAGCTATGCTACGAGGATGTAGAAGCTGAGCTATAAAACTATGTGACCGATTCCACTGATGCTAAGCTATGTATGGTATGTAGTGTAGTGAGTATTGCGAATAAGATATGCGCTATTAAGGTGCGCCGCTGCAAAGTATAGCTGCACAAGAAAGATGCACAGCTCGAACTATGCGATGTATCTGTCACCGTATAATTGTAAATAATGCTAGATCATAACCAAACTCACAATTATTGGATCAATCATGCGAGATTAATCTAACAGTATTTTCCATTCTAGGGTGACATATCGATGGTAGGGACGCGGGGCGCTGTGAGAAACTGATCTTCACATAGCTACACCACTTGCGATCTATAGCACGCCTCCATAGTACGCATCCTATATATAAAAGACATTGGCAGCTTTTTTTTAATTCCGCGAGACGGCGGCCGCTCCTATCCATTGCAGCAGGCGTCTCTGGTACACACCAGAAGGTATTTATTTCCAGTGGCGCCCGGTACATAGGCAGCTAAGTTGAATCCGTTTCCATCAGTGCTGTGCTATATGGACCAATGAATTTGATTGCTAGATAGTAAATGCATCCATAGCAAACGTAGCATAGCACATTATCTGGTGGAAAAAAAAGCAGCCAAGCAGTCGTCTGTAAGTGGGTATTAGGTAGATATGTAATCACAATCAGTGCTGTTTAGATTCGCCTATAGGTATCACTCGGCGTCATAAAACATTCGCCGTGACCTTGCCAACCACCTTCACCTCAAATGATTGGCTGCGCTCAGCTATTTTCCACGTGTTCTGTTCATTGATAGTGTAGGTACTCTATAAGTATTGTTAATGACTCACTCACTAAATAAAATATCTTCCATTTTGTTATTCCATAGATAAAATAACACATGTTTTCCAAAGATATCTCATTCACATTCCTATTTGGAACAATGAACTGTGTGTTATTTAAACTTCAGTTACCTACGTTAAAAACATCTGGCTGCGCGGTGAGCTCAACTGTTAACGTTTTTACTTAATTTAACTGATAGCAGTGATTACAAATGAATGAAATTTAGAATCATGAAGGTTTACTTTTTACCTACCTCACATCCATATTGGTACATCCATAATGTACTTATTCATTTCACTAGCCATTTTGGTTTCACGAACCTTGATATTTCAGGATACACGCACGCGATGTCAAAATATTACCTGTGACCTGTCTATCATCAGTATTCATCAGACACCGTGCAAAACAGGATGACTGCTTCGGTGGCGTGGTCGGTAGTGTATCCGCTTTCGACGCCGGAGTCTCGGGTTTGATTCCCGGTCGGGACAAACTTTGTGTGATGACACATACGTTTGTACCGAAGTCTGGATGTTTCCTATGTATAATATGTATGTATTTACAAAAAAAAATGTGTATAAGTATTTATATCAGTTTATCTAGAACTCATATCACAAGCTCTGCTTAGTTTGAGACTAGATGGCGTTGTGTGGATTGTCCTAACATATTTATTATTTATTTATTTATTTTTATTTACTTAGTCGTTGAACATGTTACACCCTTAACACAACAACTAAAATGTATATAAAACGTGCCTTCATTATTAGTCTTATCAGGCAAATGGTAGAATTGACGTTAATTTAATTAATGCAAGACTGTGGACTTTAAACTTTCAATAATGTACATATTTGCGTCCGGTCGTAGAAATAGGAACAATTTTCAGCGCTATTCAGCGACTTCCAATGTAGTCGTTACGACATTCAGCGGACGTGCACTACCGCGCACACATCACTTGTTCCATATATTTTGCCATTGTCAAGGTCAAACAATAATTACGTACGCTTATTTCTGTGAAATCAACTAAATATTATGACGTAACAACAACATGTCTTTGAGTAACTACTGTGAAAAGATAATATAATAATTATAGTCGCGTGCCGATAGGCAATTCAACCATTTTTCATGGTCTCATTTTTGTAACAATTACAATATCCCGTACGAGGACAACGCAATGCCGTCTCCGGGGTCCATGACACAAGATATTTTTGAACTCTTTTAACTATTTTACTCAGTACAATACGAAGTACTATTTGAATTGACTTTTGCTGGTTTCAGGTTATTGACAGCGTGTTGCTTTTTATGAGTCGAAAACTGGTGCTATTTATTTGACAACAGTGACCGCTCTTGTCATTGGTATACACGTTATATGACAATGGCAAGAAAAAGTGTTTTAAGTAGGTATGTAAGTATATTGGTTAACATGTTTTTTGTGTACTGCAAACTGTTTAAAACATTGAATACAAATGAAATTAGCTGAAACGTTTTCAGTATTTTTACACATTGCGTTTTTTGCACATAGATAGCTTTAATTAATATTATCTTACTTTGGGCTAGATGGCACTGTGTAAAAAATGTCCTAAATATATTTTATAACTTTACCAGCCTAATGGTGATCTCGAGTAACTCGAGTAGCTCGTGAATGTATAATATTAGTCCTCTTCAACCAATGGACCGTTCAAAACAATAAAAATATTTCAATTCGAACCGGTAGCTCCTGAAATTTCTATTTTCTAGCAAATTTATGTACCATGCAGTACACTTTAACTAGTCATGGGAGAATTGAGTTTTGGCAGTAATACCACAAAATAATTTATACTCTTCATAATAATATAGTTAGTGGCCAGTTTGTTGAGGACTATAGGCATTTTGGGTAACAACGGCCGTCGATTTTGGAATTTAGGTTTGAGTTACAGAAAGGTTACAAAGATTTTTATGCGCGTTAACAGCAATAGTTTTGGCTCCTGTTTCGAGGGACCAACAAGTTCCTCGCAAAATTTGTGTGTATTGTTGTAAATAGTCGTGTTTATTGTTCATACTTGTGCTCTAGCTTTTAAAGAACAGCCGGGACCGACTTCCCACTACGAGTATTTAGAGTGCCTTCGTTTTTTGGTCGCAGTAACTACTGTATCTCAATCCCTGCGACCACAAACTCTGTAAAGGTTACGTAAAGTCAGGTATAAAAATAATAAAAAAGAACTCGCCATTCAATCCGTTAAAAAGTGTTTTATTACACGGTATCGTTACGGATCAGTGCGTGCACCCGGCTATGAGAAAGACGAATTAAAGTGGCGTGATAACCTATTTAAACCTTTTACTTGATAACCGAGATGTTGTGGTTAAGTTGGGTCAAAGGTTTTCTGGTCGTGTACTAATATTATAAATTTAAACAGTTGCGTAGTTGTGATTGTTTTTAAAAATACTAGTTATCCGGACGAACTTTGTATCGTCTCATGCAAATGTATGTAAATTGAAAAACGCGATGGACGGACAGACAGACAGACAAATTGTCGTATTAAATATATAGATATACAAATGTCTTTATCCCCGAATGAGTTGACAGGTTGGTTCTTTGTAATAAGATGAGCCGGTTCCCTGCACTGCTGTTGAGGATAACTTGGGGCCTGGAGATGTAGATAGGGTTTTTTAGTACTAAACTGTATATTAATACTGCGTCGGTGGCGCAGTATTATGAATATGAGACTACCGTCCTGCTACTATTAATAATATGCGATTCCGGGTCGAATATTTGTGTGATGCACAATATGTTTTGGAGTTTAGGTGTTTTCTATGGTGTTTCTACTATATATGTAAGTATGCATACAGGGCTACCTGGTAAGTCGTGCGAACCCCGTTCAAGGGTGGTAGTTCCCACGACTTCTGACAAATTTTGCCTTGGACCCCTGCCCCCCACCCTAAACCTTTTCAAGTTCTAAGGCTTTATAGATTTTTCTGAAAAAATGCCGATTTCTTGTCTATTGGCCTATCTTTTTCGTTTATTTTTGTTCAAATTTTTATTTTTATACGATTTTTGTGTAGCAGATTAGTTTCTTCGTCATTATGAAAAATAAAATGAGAGTTACCACAACTAAATGGGTCGTAGATAGAAGATTGATAGTTATAGCATCAATAAAAATATATAACACGTCGTCGTCGCAATCAATTTAAATAATGTAGAAACATTCCGATTCTGATCAAATGCAATCCTTTTCTCACCCACACGAAGAGGCCATATTGTTTTGGCGATCACCCCTACATAAATAGCTACCTGTATGTGACATTTGTTGAGTGTAACTAGAATTATATTATATTATCTGCGGTGCAACATGTAATCAGTAACTCCGACGGGGTAAGTAGAGGTACATAACACTTCCACATTTAGTCGATACCCGGGTACCACAATCCACATCTACCTATACTAATATTTAAAGAGGAAATATTTGATTGTTTGTTTGTTTGAAATGGTCCGTAACTACATACCCGATTTTGAAAATTCTTTCACTGTTATGTAGCTATGTAGCATTTAAATTCCTGAGTAACATAGACTACTTTAAACCCAGGTAATGTATTCCCACGGGAATTAGGAATAAGAAAATTATTTCACCATTTCTGTAATCCCATCATTAAATTCAAACAACTCTACAGTTCGAGCAGGTTATTGTAGTATAGATTATCTCAAAAACCGTAAAAAAAGTAAGTTCAGTAATTTTGTACTTCATAGGGGTTTCGTCAAGAAATCATTCACCGAGCCTTTTCCCAACTCAGTTGGGGTCGGATTTCCAGTTTAACTGCAATTCGGCTGAACTTCGATATTTTCCGTGAAGCGACTGCCATCTGACCTCCACAACTCATGGGCGATATCAAAGTTCTGTAGTTAAACCGGTCGGATTTTTGATTTAGGGCTCCAACGACCCCTAACGACTGCCATAGATGTTTGTATGACAATTGACAACCGGGACCGACGGCTTAACGTGCTCTCCGAGGCACGGAGGGGTGAGACCCCTCCATGTCTTGAGAAATGGTCACCCATCCTAAGACCGGCCTGAGTCGATGTTGCTTAACCTTTGCAATGTGTTAACATTGTCGGTTACCACTAGACTACGAGCCCCTCTTCGGTTTGGGGTTTTGTCAAGAAATAAACCAACAAAATTTGCACATGATGCAACTGCTGTCAAGCGGACTAGACTCCGACCAATAACGTACCCGGAGACTGCAATATGCTTGATCCTATTACATGATAAAACTGGCCAATTGTGATACATTCACAATTGTGCCAATTGGCCAGTTTTATCATGGGGGATTATAATGCAACTTTGCCTACATCTTCGGGGATGCGTATTATGTCTTAGATATCTCAAAAACCGTATCTAAATATATTATTCGGTAGTTTTGAAGTAACAAGCAGTAAAGAAACGCAAAATTTTATGAGTCGTGCACTAGAGGACATTGAACTCTAAATAGTTCACTTTACGTGATACCTTTATAGAGTGAAGAGTCAGACATGGCTCAATAACAGTTTTATAATGGCTGTATTAAGATTTAACCCGCTATGGCCACAGTAAAGGCCTAGTCACACTGTTGTTACTGAACAAGCTTTCCCCATGCATGAAGAACCTTGGTGGTAGGAAAACATAGGTCAATGCGCTCGCAACTAATGCCACTGGACAACTGCCCTTGTGTTATTATAATACAAGCGTTTATAGTGTGAAACATACTCGTAGCATCCAGAGTCCACCGCTGTTTACACCGCGTGGGCCTCCGTAGAGCATCTACAAAATAATCTTGGTATTGATATTATAACTACGAGTAATAATACTCGTAGGTACAACCTCCTAAAAAAGGCATATCATACTATTAAGGATTATCTAAACGATACAGAGAAATGGCAATGAGTTGCTTGCTCATCACTCGAGCTACTTAGGTGCTACTTCTGTTTGAAATGTTGTTTTATTGCTGAAACTCACTTATTATTGTTAAATTATTATTATTATGATATTGTTAGGTATGGGTACTTTGAGATTATGTGGCACTTTTAACTAGTATTTGACTTTTTTTGTGAATAACAGAGATCCATAATTTTTAAGTTCACTTGGTCCACACATGGTCACGTACTGCCCTTGCCCTCTTTTTACAGAATCATTGTATTTGCTGGCGAATAAAAAGAGTGGTCGTGAGTTTTTCTTGCCAGGTTCTTTCCTCAAAGGCTCTAACCTATTGCCTTGCGAATCTGGCGGTAAATGTAAATGTAGAAGCATTTTCTTTTTTTGACGTTCATAAGTGTTACTTTGTGACCTACATGAATAAAGATATTTTGATTTTGATTTTTGATTTTAATAGGTATCCAATCGGTCTCGTGTGAGTTTTCGTGGACTGTAAAAACTCTTTCTTCTTCTTTACGCCGCCGTTTTAAGCCCGGTGGAGACCGTTGTTTCTTTTCATTAATTGTGATTAAATAATAAAACTGAAGTTTTAATGTTGAAAGAAATATTTACATGAAAATTAGAAACAAAATATTGATTACTATATGTACAACTAGTGTTGCTATTCAAAAATGTTGTCAATATTATTAGACTAGTGTTGAGGCGTTAACAGAGACTGATGGGATGGGGAAGCCTTATTTACAACAGTGTGGTCCAGCCTTAACGCGTAAACGGTAAGTTAACTGTGCCTGTCTGTCTGTTAGGTAAGCGCAGTGGTTGAACGTGCCTACGTGCGTCTGCTGTGGTCGGGTTCGATACGCGCATCGATTTAAAGTGTTTTCGCGCTGTTTCCTATCTGAATCTGTCAATGTCAGAAAAGATTTGATTGTTTGTTTGTTTATTTCAATTGGATAAGCTCTGAAACTACTGAACCAATTCAAAAAAGTCTTTCACTAATATGTAGCTAGATTATCCCTGAGGGCTATAGGCTAGTTTTTATCTTGGTAAACACATTCTTCGTTACTTCTCGTCGAAAGGAACGCGAAAACTAGATCACGCGAGCGATCAGACGCAATGCGTAAATAGGTAAGTACTTATTTATACAAAATTAAAATAACCGAACTTCTTAGGTAAGTAATTTGATTTAAGCCTAGCACAAGAAAAGCTCTAAAAATCATTTAGTAGGAATTAGGAAATCAGAGAGTGATAATTAATCTATAACCTACGAGTACCTACCGTGTGTAATAAAGCTAAATGACAGGGACGGGTCGGTGGGACTGGATATTCCCTGCGTGTTCTCCAGAGGCCCTCGGCAATGGACGTAGGAGCGGCCACGGCCGAGCCGCGAAATTAAAAATGAAAAGAAACAAAGACACGTCGTTAACCCCCGCATAAAATAGGTGCCGAGTATTTTGCCGTTTCCAAGCAGGTTTAAATAAATATTTTTAACATTCTCACACAAAGTGGTCTTTTTTTTTTTTTTTTTTTTTTAGTTCCGCGACCAAGGCCGCGGCCGCTCTAACGTCCGTTGCCGGGCGTCTCTGGTTACAAGCAGAACGTATTTCCAGTGGCGCCCGGCGGACTTTGACCACCTCTGTGGTCTCTGCGGGGGTTGGGTCGGGATGAGAATCCCGCGTCGTTGGGGGTAGGGTTTTATCCCGCGTCAGTGAGTGAATCTGGTTGCGTGCTATGGGGCAAAGGCCCCGCAGCACGCAACCCTTCTAGCCTGCTTCTGTAAGGACGACGGGTGGCGATCCCGCCGTCCTCAGGCCCCGATCATGGAGGTCGATGGTCTTGGGCGTAGATGAGTCTGCGGCGGCCTCGCCGCTGACTACGAAACTCGGCGGGGAGGGCACGCTCCCTCTCCCTCTCGGCCGCCTCCTTCGCGAGCACGACTTGCTCGCAGAAGGACACGGCCGCGTTCCACCTACTCCCGCTGGAGACCATGGCCTGAAGCATGGTCTCCAGCGAGAGGGTATCCACGCCCAGACCCACTACGAGGTCCCGGCGCTGACTCGCCCATGCTGAGCACTCCACTAACGTGTGGAGTGCGGTGTCGTCGTCGGAAACCTCGCAGTGTTGACACCGGGGTGTGACCTCACGATGGATGCGAAACAGATAGCTACCGAAGCATCCATGCCCGGTAACGATCTGCGTCGCACGATACGTGAGGTCACCATGCTGCCTCTGCAGCCAATCGTCCATGATCGGTCTCACCGCCGCGATGAAGGTGGCACCCCACTTGGGTTGCTCAAGTCGCACCCTCCATGACTCCATGAGATCCTGGCGGAGTTGGGACCGCCGGTCATCGATTTCTCGAGACGCAGGCCTGTGGTCCCGCTCCAGCGCCTCCTTGCGCCATTGGAACAATGACGCAAGGGCTCTCGCTTCCAGGTCCCATGGAGGGGTCCCGGCTAGGAGACATGCAGCCTCTCCGGAGATCGTGCGGTAGCCCCTTATTGTTTTGACGGCCAAGGTCCTCAACGGTCTGTTAAGGAGCGTTGAGTTGTTGGCCGTCAACCGCGCCGCCCATACGGGAGCCCCGTATAGGGCCATACTCCGCACGATCCCCAGGTACAGTCTCCTGCAGGAAGCGTTGGGTCCCTTTAGGTTGGGCATCAGTCGCGAAAGCGCGACCGATGCGTGTGTCACCTTGGGGACCAAACTTCGGAAATGTGGTCCGAAGTTCCATCGGCTATCAAGTACGATCCCTAGATACTTCATCGAGGGCTTGATGCCGATGCTAACGCCTCCCACATTTATGCTGGAACCTTCAGGTGGACCGTTCCGAACACAAAGTGGTCTAGCCAAAACTAATCTAGAAAACTATATCTAAACTAAATACATAGGTACCCTATGTACCCATGTATTTACTACCTACTTACATAGTAGTTAATTTGTGAAACATTTGTGGATCCCCTTTCAACCCTAGACCCCGGCGTCAAAGTATATAGATGCATTACCAACCACGTCACCAAAGCGCATATAATTGATACCTATGATATGTTGGTACATAAGTAACCATTGAAATCTTCAAATAGGTACATACATACCTACCTGTCCTACGTGAGAGGCAAATGCTACTAAAGAACGCACTACTCACTTCTATAGACTAACAGCACTAACAGGAACCATGTCCGACTCCCACTCAGTACTCCAATGTCCCCAGTACACTATAAACGAGACAATAGTCTTCCAATTTATCAATAAAACTGTCTTCCTATGGAGTTCTTTCCAGCTCTACAATTAGCCAAATATTTTCAACGGGTAAGTAATAGATGATATAACAACAAAATCTCCAATATTTACAACATATAACAACGGAACCTATAGTTTTATTTAATATAGCGAGTAGTTAATATAATGAACGATTGATATAATTTTAAAATAACAAATTTTTATAAGCATAATCTTCTCTATATATAAAAATGAATCCCTATTTCCCTTGGTCACGCCATCACGCGTGAATGGCTGGACCGATTTCGCTTTTTCTTTTTTTGTTGTGTTCGTAATTATCAGGAGAAGGATCTTATGGAAGAAAAGAAAAGTTATGCGGGACGAAGTGTGCCGGGACAGCTTGTATACATTAAATAATAACATCGTTTGACATATGTAACAAACATTAAATATAACATCGTTTGACAAACCACTCAAAAGATATAAAACTTATTTGGTCTAATATGATGAAAACAGGTCTCCCTTGTTTGACTGGAAGGAATTTGACAAATATTCACTTCCCAAAAAATTTTTCACAAAATTTCATTTGCCAAATTGTTACTTAGCAAAAAATCTACTCACAAAAAATTGTAACGCAAACATAAAAAACTGTAACATGTTTGGGAAAACTATAACTTGTTTACTAACTAGTTCTTTTAACATTTTTTATTTAGTCAAATAACTATTTTTTTTAAATCCTAATGTAAATAGTTCAGTTCCGGGTAACCTACTAAAAACTATTTTTTTTCTATTAATGCAAGTCGTTTCTGATCGCAGGTCACAGTTTTAACCTAACCTAAACTACCCATTTTTTGTTTAAAGAAGAAATTAACCTAATCTAAATAGTTCAATTCCGGGTAACCTACTAAAAACAATCTCTTTTTTCTATTAATGCAAGTCGCTGGCACTCGCCGGTCGCTGCCGCGGCACCACTCGCTTCGCTCGCTTGGCACGTGCATAGGAGGTCACAGTTTTAACCTAACCAAACCTACCCATTTTATTTCAAGAAGAAATTAACCTAATCTAAATAGTTCAGTTCCGGGTAACCTACTTAAAACAATCTCTTTTTTCTATTAATGCAAGTCGCTGGTAGTCGCCGGCCGCTGCCGCGGTACCGCTCGTTTTGCTCGCTCGGCTCGTGCATAGGGGTCACAGTTTTAACCTAACCTAACCTACCCATTTTGTTTCTACCAAACGTTTATTGTCTGAAGATTGTTTGTACTCAGAGTCGGGGTGTTAACCATAATGACATTTTTTATATATATTAAACGTTAGACCTATGTAATGATTTTCGATTAAATAAACAATATAGGTATATATTAAACGTTAGACCAAATGATTTTCGATTACATAAACGTTATATCAAACAACGTTATACTAATTAAGTTTTAGAATAAATAAATGTTATATGTAAAGAAATTATATCAACAGTTGGTACATCTCACGTTGATTATACTCGTATCTTATGAACGATAATAAAATGAAATTACATGAGTTTATACCTTATGAGACGCACCCATTTTCAACACAGCGTCGTATAGTTGATAAATATGTATCCTACATGTCATAGCCTAGTAGGACTGTACCTGCTATACCTAGGCATAATATTATAGTCCTACTAGGAGTCCACCGGAAACACTAAACTAAACAGGGCTACAGTAAATAATATCTATCGTGTTACAAAAGGTGTTACCAGAACACCTTGTAGTTTGTAGAACATTTTATAATGTATGCCGTAATGCGAAATCAATCAGTAGAATACTAACTGTAGTGTATTTGTTCATAATGTAGGTAGGTAACTGTTATCCTATATTATAGAGTCAATGGGTTAATTCAACCACAACCAATCTTATGCAGAAGACATTAAATTTATTCAATGTAATAAGATTTAACTAAATAATAAGGTACCTACCTACATAAAGAGTAGGTACATAATACGAAATAGGTTTATAAGTTTTCAGTTATTCTATGTAAGAACGACGCAGGGGGAGTCGCACCAGATAGTGTTTCCTTTTCAGAAATAAATGTTTTTAAGTTACACGTCGTGAACGGGGGCAACAGACAAGTAGTTCCGACGTTTCCGTTTGTGTACATACACACTAGACATGAGGAGTAATGAGGAATACGCTACACAATGAAAGCACTAGTCTGAAACAAGCCGCAAGTAAACAGAGGTCCCACTGTCTAGTCTACTCCACAATATACACTCGGAAAACCCTTACGTGGTGCATGACTTTCTTTCAACTAAACTCTCTGTAAAACTGTAGGTAATTTGTTTCTTTGTTTCGGGAATCACGTTGGATGTTAGCAATAACATGAAACCAACTAATTTCCTAGTCTAGTGATATAGGTACTTACTATTGTACGTATTTTTTTTCTCAGCCCATTTAACGCCCACTAGACGTCCCCAAAGAGGGTTCCCCGTCTTGTGGCATTCAGCATACATATACTACGCTGGCCGGACGGGTTGGTATTAAGGTATCCTTCTCTAAACGTAGGTACTTATTACTATTATCATCACTAATATTATAAATCAAAACCGCCCGATCCGTATGGTTAGATCTTTAAAACGACGCAACGGATTTTGATGCGGTTTTCACCAATGGATAGAGTAGAGTGGTTTTTGAGGAAGGTTCATAGGTACATAATTGTCAAGCGGACGTCCGCTAGTTAAATATATATTTCTAAATACATCCTAAATAAACATTATATAGAATACCCAAACTCCGAAACTCCGAAATATTAATTTTTATTTGTGAATAGACAGGCAGGTAAGGGTCGACCTAGGCGAACATACTTCGACCAAATCGGAGATGTTTTGACCAAAGGCCAGGTCAAGAGCACCCAGAACCGGAGAGCGTGCATGAAGATAGTTATGAAAGTGGAAGAAGCGAAAGAAGTATGCCAGGACCGTAACAAGTGGAATTCCATAGTCTCTGCCTACCCCTATGGGAAAGAGGCATGACCATATGTATATTTTATTTACATACATACGTATGTAAATAAAACTTAAGTAAGACTTCCAAAAGTATTTGTTTAATACGAGAAAAAAAAAACTACAAACAATGCTGTGAGACTCCAACAGGTCAACATCACTAAACAATCAATAATACACACGTCTCTAACTTGTTTTATATTAACATTTGCAACATCAAAATATTTTGATTCATTGAACAGGCAAGTAGAGTGGTGCTCAACTGGCTCAACTAAACAATATACTTGCTAATTCGATGAGAATGACTGAGCAGAATACAATAATAAACTCGTCTTCTGCTACTCACTATGACCGCTTTATGACGCTCCAATATATGATCTGGTTTTCATCAGCCTAGCCACAGATTAGAAAGACGCTTCCTTCCTCCTCTGTGGGCAAGCATTGGAAGACCTCCGAGGATGAAAAAAATGAAACATTAAATTTTCGTGTCTCCCAAATACATTACCTTACCCTATTATTGTAACACTAAAAGTCGGTAAGTAGGTATCCATAGTAGCTATCTCGCAAAATACGGGGACAGTCTGTAATTTTAATACCTACAAGAAATAAAAATAAACTGGCAATGACAAAAATTAGACTTCATAAAGTTGGTAATTCGTTAGTAGGCAAATGTGTAAAAATATTTAATAAAATTCCTCAGAATTTGGTTGACATGCCTCTTAATAAGTTTTAAAATAGTAGTGAAAAAATGTTTGATGAAGAAAGGCTACTACTATAATGTAGACAAACATCTTAATGATAAAAATGCATGGTCACCCTAATCTTCTGTTGTTAGCAACTCGTACAATACAATATAAATTGTAACACAATGTAAACGAAACAATATTAAAAAAGAAAATGAATAATCTACCTGAGTTTCTTGCTGGTATCTTCTCAGGAGAACCAACTTACCGAACCAGCGAAAGAATCATTTTCAAATGGATATTTACGTACATAATTTAGTATTTTTATAATATTGCTTGACATAAAATTGTAAAATTTTGCCAATCATACGAGCTCTTTATGTGCCTAAACTGAATAAACGAAATATATTCTTTGATTGATTCTTGAGTCAATGGAAAAGCCGTTATGCGAAAAAGAGCATTTATATAATCTACACCGGTCGCCCGCTACTACGTCCGCGTGGTAATTTGGAACATACATTATACGGAGTTGGACCTAAGTTTGGTTCCCGTCGCCCGTAATAACATCTAGCTTCGTAAATAATTATTTAAGAATTAATTTCATTCTCTAGTGTATTATGTTATAGTACTTAAGTACTTATAACGGAACTAACGTCAAAATAGGCGTACCTCAGGGATCAATTTTGGGACCTTTTCTCTTCTCGGTTTATGTCAATGACTTGCCTTGCATGATCGAGGCACAAGCTGGCATAGTAATGTTCGCGGATGATCCATCACTTATATTCAAAGTAAATCGGCATAGTACAGATGCGAATAATGTTAATAATATTTTAAATGATATTTCAAATTGGTTTTCTACAAACAACCTATTGTTGAATGCAGAAAAGACCAAATGCGTTAAATTTACAATGCCCAATGTCAGATAAGCAAACGTCCATGTCGTGCTAGGTAGCCAAAGGTTAGAATTTGTAAATAACACTACCTTTTTAGGAATAACAATAGATTCAAAATTACGAGTACAATGGGGTGACCATATCACCATTTTAGCTAATAAGCTTAGCTCTGCCGCTTATGCTGTGAGACGGATTAGGCAGTTGACAGATGTAGCTACTGCTAGGCTAGTTTACTTTGGTTACTTCCATAGCTTGATGTCCTATGGAATACTACTTTGGGGAAATGCAGCAGATATAGAAACAATTTTTATAATACAAAAGAGGGCAGTCCGTGCCATTTATTGTTTAGGTAAGAGAGATTCACTTAGGGAGCGATTTAAATATATTAATGTTTTAACTGTAGCTTCCCAATATATATTTGATAACATACTATGTGTAGGAAATATATATCTAGCTATACTACATAAAGTAAGTGACGTTACAGACAGAAATCTACGTAATAAAAATAAACTACTCCCTCCGTGTTATTGGCTTAGCAAGGTTAGTCATTCTTTCAAGGGTATACGCTTTTATAATAAATTACCTGAATCGGTCCTTTGTATGCCCGACAATATATTTAAAACCGTTATAAAGACCACTTTATGTCAAAAAGCATATTATAAGACAGCTGATTACCTTAACGATAAAAGTGTCTGGCTTGAGCATGGTGCAGGCGCCTCCTAAAAAGGTGAATATTTTTTTTTTTTGCTTTATACACGCTTTTTTATTTTGATACGGGACCAATGTACATTCGTCCACATTTAGTCTTAAAAAATGTGTAAATGAGTCTATTATTGAAAAAGAGTGACCGAGAGTTTTATTGCCAGGTTCTTTCTCTCGGTCTACTTATTGCTTTGCGAATCTGACAGTACATGTAAATATAGAAGCAATGACATTTTTTTATTTTAAGTACTTACTGACGTTTATAAGAGCCATTTAATGACCTATACAAATAAATAAATCATTTCATTTCATTTAAGTTAACCTTAAAAGACAGATATGTACATTTTTTTTTTCTTTTAAAGAGGAACAATTCTTTACTCGTAGTACATTATTTTAGTTTATTTTATTTAAGTTCCCAAAAGAAATATTTCTTTCCCGTTATTGAAACATATTTCACTGCTGCTCCGCTCCTATTAATTGTAGCTTGATTGATTTTATATAGCCTATAGTCTTCCCCGATAAATGCACTTGTCAACAAAAAAAGAACTTAACGCGCTCAAACAAACAAACTTTTCAGCTTTATAATACGAGTATTATACAGCAGAAGATGTTAAAGGATGTACAATCATTGTTTCTCTTTAAAAAGTCCGCGGTAGCATATACCTATATTTTAAGGTTACCTCACTACCTATAACATATATATTATTTTAAGCGAATCAAATTCATTCTAAAATAATTATTTGGGAAGCTAGATGTAATTACGGACAACGGGAATGGGTAAAATAATTACGGGCAACGGAAACCAAACTAAGGCACAATTCCGTGTAATGATGTTCCCAATTACCACGCGGACCAAGTCGCGGACGACCGATAGTAATAGTATACATAGACATAGACAATAGAGTTTATTGTATTGTAATGTATTATATTGTATTGTATACCTAGATACTTAGTGGATTCCGTAACAAGGAACAGGAGGTATTAATGATGGTGTAAGCGATCCATTCGTGCTGAGAAAAGAATAAGTTTACTAACTATAAATGTATAGATGTAGATTATTTATATTTCTCTAGTTTATTTATGGTTATTAGCACCTAGGTACAATTCGCGAGGGATATGCGGAGCTTAGCATTTGTGTGAGTGCAGTGTACGTGAACGTATACGAGTATGACCTCTTTTACACACACATGTGTGTTGTACACACAGTTCCGCTTATCCCTCGGGAACTGTACTTACATAAGTTTGAACTTATATAACAAAATCACGTTTTATAAATTTACGGTTTGTTTCGGGTAATTTCTTTAAAATGGATCCCTTCTTAGGCGAAACAAGCCTCCAACCCTTTGGCGAAACAAGCGTTCAAAATTAAATATGTCTTTATTTGGACTAATACACAAAAAATCTCTTTAACCAATCATAAGAACTTACTGTTTTATTTGCATTATGTGGAAACATATTACCGGGATAAAAAGTAGGCAATCTAACTCGAGGATAATGTAGTTACTTGTTAGTGAAAGAATTTTCAAAATCGGTTCGGTAGTGACATAGACTTTTCAATTTAAACAAACAATAAAATCTTTTCGCTTTATAATATTAGTCGGTAGTTCTGTACCTACAGATTAGAAAACGTGACTTACGATTGTGTACCCAAGTTTGTCAGCAAATCGGTAAGTAACACGTGAGTGAAGATTCAAAATGAACACCCTCCTTGCCTCCCCTTGAGCGACTTTGATTGGGTAACAATCAGTTCACGGGGGTCACAGCCGGCGAGGGTGGCAGGGTGGCAGTGGCACCCACCCCGATCGTTCGCCACCCAGTTGCTTCTTTTAATTCCGTACACTGAATGGGCCCAAACTGTTTTGTTTGGGTTCCGTAGTTCATGTCTCGGAACCCTTAAAGTTTCGTCATGTCTGTCCTCGGCATTCCACACAAGCGGTTAGTACTCTCGAAAGATGAAAATTTGCATGGAGACAGTTCGCGAAGCGTACGTTGGGCTTTACATTTGTGTACGTGATCGTAATGTGACCTATTTTACACACAATTGTGATGAGGCTAGGCCTAGGCTAGGCCTCGCGAACTGTACCTAAGTGTATTTACTACCTTGACAAAGTGGTGTACAATAAAATTATGAATAATATTTTTTGGGGTACCTTATCACCCCTGCACCGCACGTAAAGTAGGTTCTTTTTTTCTCGCGTCTACCCTTGATCTATCTATACTATTATATAATTGTAAAGTGGTCGTGTCTGTACATTGGAGGATGTGACCAAAAATATAATAAACTGAATTTAACGGAGATATATAGATGTCACTTTTTATTATTATTGGTAAATTTTTATAGCTTATTATTGTTAGGTATTATTGTTAAGTAGTATTTATTAGTAAGTAAATAAATATACTTCATTTTTACATACGTAATTGTGTAAACAAATACGATGTACCATGTAAACGAATATGTTAGATAAATATCAATATTATATAAATGCGAAAGTACCTCTGTCTGTTACGCTTTCACGCCTACATCACTGAACGGATATTGATGAAATTTGGTGCAAGGATAGATTAGATCTTAAGAGAGGACATTTATGATGGTATGTTTGGTCGCGATAACCGACATCCACGCGGGCGGAGCCGCGGGCAACAGCTAGTTTTGAATAAAATTATATTATTGAGAAGTTGCTAAGATAATTTTTTGACTTAATTTAAAATCCAATTACGAGATAATCAACTTTAAAACCATTTTTTTTTAAACCTCTAAAAGTTAATACTGCTCGAAAATAATAACTTTGAAGGAAAACTATAACGGATCTGATCTCTGTTAGTTCCGGAGTTATAGAGGCTATGCGTGACAACGGAACCCTATTCTACGCGTGGTTCGACACGCACTTGGCCGGTTTTTTATTATTCTAGGAATGAACCAAGGGATGCCGTTTCGAATGTAGTCAATTATAATATTTAAACTAGGGGACGCCCGCGGCAATTACTTTTATGGTTCCCAATTTCCGTGGGAAGGAATACAGTCTCGGGATAAAAAGTAGACTTCAACCTTCCTCGAGAACCACTCTATCCATTGGTGAAAAACGGCTTGAAAATCGGTGCAGTAGATTATGTGTTTATCGCGAACAGCCAGACACAGAGACGTGACGGAGGATTTGGTTCAATATAATCTACCTAGCGGATCATTCGCGTATTCACAATGCATTTAGTGATAAGCTGTTAAATTTTTATACCAACTTCTTGCAAAATAAGTGGACACACACACACATATCACGCCTATATCCCCAAAGGGGTAGGCAGAGGTGCATTACACACCCACAATTTGCCAGTGTTTTTAGTCCCACGTAATAGGGGGCAAATTTTAAGCCCGTTGCCTTGCGATGAAAGGCAACAAAATCTTACGTGCCAACCGCTGTGGCACAGCCAATTGAAGTCCTGGGTATCTCGTACTAACAATATAAAACAAGTAGAATGGGTATAATATACCTACCCATACGACCTTGCGGAGGCAAACAAGAACTATTAATAATTATTGCTTTCTTAACAGTTGCAAATTATATTAAGTAATAATGAAATCTGTAACGCATATTAAACTGGACTAAAATTAGCCAATACTATACACATTTGGCGCTAACCGGTTACATAGTGACGGTGTGGTGTGATTGTAGCTTCCACAAACATAACTAGACATGGATGTTATATCCGGTGGAAGTTATATGAGGTAGGTACCTACGTATAATGGAAGTCAGCTGTATTTTTCATATCTATACAGGTAAACAACAGATGAAGTGTCTATTTGTAATTCCAATAGCATGGGATCGAATTAAAACCTTGTTACGTGTTGAAAACCGAGCGCTTTGCTGGCTATGTAAATTAAAACCAACAGTGTTCAAGAGAACGTTGTCGTAGGTAGATATAATATAGGTATAGTTTACAACCACGTTTTAAATTGTGTATTCAGTGCTTAACAGCTTTTCACTACAAACAATTATGTTAAGTAGTAAAATAAGTATTATATTGTCTGTCTGTCGCGTGGAATAATTTCCAAGTTCTCAATTGTCACGGAAACATATTCCCGAAGTAAAATGTAGCCGTTTCAGAGATAAGCCGGAACAAACAGAAGGACAAATAGACAGAAATAATAAAATAAGCTGTTAACTTGGAATTAGAAACAGATACCTACTTCAATGTTATTTATTTTGTATAGATTTAGTTTCTTATGAGCGCTTTCTATTGGTCCTCCGACGGTTGTGGCTGGTCTGGTCATGGTCTGGTACCCTCGCATAGTTTCTCCCAGTTTGTAATTAATACGTTGCCTGTGCATTGACCTGTCTGACATAGTAGATTGACAACCTTAATATTAAGTTCAATACGAACAAAATAAAAGTTTGTCACATCTACTAAGATGTTTTGCAGAAGCTCGCTGTCACCCAAAGAGCAATGGAAAGGGCTATGCCCGGAGTGTCACTTCGCGATCGAATTCGTAACGACGATATCCGAAGGAGGACCAGAGTCCCTGACATAGCCCAAAGTGTCGCCAAGCTCAAGTGGCAGTGGGCAGGACACATCCCTCGTAGAACCAAGTCTTCGAGTGGCGACCGCGTACGCCCAAGAGTCAAGACAGACGGACGGACGGACAGCGAAGTCTCAGTAATAGGGTTCCCGTTTTACCCCTTGGGTACGGAATCCTAAAAATGAATTGCTGTTTGTTTGTCTCGCTAACACTCGAGAATGGTTGGACCTTACACCACTTTTAACCTTTGCTCGTGGGTGGTACAGTTTATACTTGTGAGTGAGAGCTGAACTAATATGTAAAAGAATAAATTTTAATATGTAGAATAATGTAGATACATTATAACTTTTATTAACTTTATTTAGTAGATATATACCTATACAAATATAATATACAGTAACGTTAATTCATATACTTACGCATCTACTACCTTATACATAATTTAACATAAGTAAAACTTGTTGGCCGGGCTCAGTACTGATGGCGCACTGGATAGGCCTCCACGCAAGAGCAGACGCCTGATGGCCATCACTAGGTATACCTACTTAATGTTTATTTTGATTTTACTAACACTAAACTAAGAACATTGTTACTAACAAAATGCACTATGTAGAAATAAATGGTTATTTATTTATTAAAACATTTTCAGCTAACCATATTATATATCTGGCTGTCGTGGGTTCTTGGGCTATAAGATCAATCTATAGACGTATTGTGCGATCCGAATTACTATAAAACTTGGCAGTTGTTAGTAATATTATCTCAGAACCTCATATTTAGTGTTATTATGACCGTTTTTCAGAAGACATGCGATATGATAAGACATGGATTAGACACGAAGGTTTACTCTTGGTTAAGAGGAACCAGAGTGTCATAGGTTTCCTATCCTGCTTTTGGTACATAAGATAACGATTAAGAAACACAAATAACAGATAAGAAATATGATAAACCAGAAACAGATGTCGAAATTATCTCCTAGTTAAGTCAGTATTACCTACCTACTTGCTGTTGATATAAGTTTATAACCAGCCTAGTGCGAGTCGGACTCGCGCACAAAGGGTTTCGTACCAAAACGGGAAAAAAACGGGGAAAAAATGGGAGTATGGGAGCCCCCTTAAATATTTATTGTATTATGTTGTCTTATAGAGGCAACAAAAACACATAATGTGTGAAAATTTCAACTTTCTAACTATCGCGGTTCATGAGATACAGCCCAAAACAGACGGATGAACGGACGGACAGCGAAGTCTTAGTAATAGGGTTCCCGTTTTACCATTTGGGTACGGAACCCTAAAAACGAGTGTGCTTTAGACCACACCACTGAAGTAAAACTTCTTGAGAGAAAGAAAATATGTAACTCATTCCCTTGCCCTTACAGTAATCCTATACGAAACGTTACTCTCTGTCTTTATATCTTCACTAACTTATACGAGTATCTCGAATCCCTCAAAACGCGGTGTTTTATCGTCTCCCTTATATCCAAGACCCAGCAGCTATTCCCTTAAAAGAGGTCTCCCAAAAGTGGTCTCTCAAACTTACTCAGTTGCGATGCTAGATGATTGCTTTCGTACAGCAAACTAACCCGATGCATGTTTGTTAACATGAACACGTTAAGATCACATTTTTAAAATAGATAAAGGTGGGACAGAATGCCCAATATCACTTTGGATTGGGAAATAACGTAACTAAACGAATATTCCACATTAATATCATTTGAGCACGCTGTCCCACTGTTCGTACGTTCGCTGAAGCTCCTTACTACTTACTTGTAGTTATAAATATTTATGTTATAAATTCATCTTTTCATTACGAGTCCATCAGTATTACATAGCAAACATGAAATTCGTTAAACAAACACAATCGTTACAGGTCAATACAATCTGTGACGATTTGACAAAAAACAAGTTACGCCATGGAGAATTATTACCGAATACAGTACGTTGCATCATTTGCGGACCATCAAATTGTGGAAAAACTAACTTATTAATTGGTCTTCTATTGCATGAAAATGGATTGACATTTCAGAATGTTTATGTATATTCTAAAACTCTCCATCAACCAAAGTACATCTTTTTAGAAAAAGTTTTACAACGAGTACCAGGTATCACTCTCCAGAAATACCAAGCAAATGATGACGTTTTGAAGGTTACAGATGCGAAACCTAATTCTGTGATTATTTTTGACGATGTAGCATGTGAAAATCAAAGTAATATGCGTGATTATTTTGCAATGGGAAGACATAAATTGATTGACAGTTTTTATTTAAATCAAACTTATACCAAAATACCTAAACAACTTGTAAGAGATAATGCTAACTTAATTGTGCTTTTTAAGCAAGATGAAGTTAACTTGAAACATGTTTACGAAGAACATGTTAACACCGATATGACATGGTTGAAATTTCGAGAAATGTGTTCCCTAATATGGAAAGAGCCTTTTGATTATGTGGTAATTAATAAAGATTGTTCGAAAAACAACGGTTGCTATAGAAAAACGTTTGACACTTTTGTATTATTAGATGAAATTTGAATATTTAAGTAGACTGCAGTCACGTTATTGTTATTCTTTAATTGGTTCTTATCCGATTACCACCTATTTTACATAATGGATAAATCATTGAAAAAACAAATTGTTGATGCGACACAAGCTGTCAGGAAAAAAATACGTAAAATGAAGGATTTAGAAGATAATAATAGACATGCTCTTGATACAGTTTTTAAGCCTGTTACAGAATCTCTCAATTTAATAGCCAACACTAATAACCACTTAGCTCTAACAAAAAAGGAGGAAAAAGGAGAACCCCAAGAACCACAAGACCAAGATATGAAAGAAACAGATGAGAGCAGTAATGATAGTAACGAATCGGAACCCTCATCAGACTCTTCATTTCAGTCATTAGTCGATACTAATCCAGATGTATCATCTTGGTCATTATCTTCACAAGTACTATCGGATGTACCATTTGGTATAAGAAATAACCGTGGACAGTTAATGTTAGGTTCCTCTGGCATAACGATTGGAGATCAAGTTATTACTGTAGCCGGACACAAGTACGAAAGTACACCTGGGTTGCGAGAGTTACTGTTAAAAAGAGACATTGATCTGAGCTTGGTTAATGACTATGACAAGCAAAATTATAAGGCAATGTTACTTGTAACGAATGCACATCGTCGTGATTTCGATTCAAACAAACCAATTAAAAGTAATAAAGGACAAAAATATTTGCAAGTTATTAAACCACTTTTCGAACAAGAAAGTAAAAGTCCAAGTTGTAGACAGAAAGTAGGAAAAGGATTACCTTTAACAAAAATGTGGAAAAAAAATACAGATTTTGTATATTGGGATGATCCCAATGAATTGGTTGATAGATTAAAATTATTAATTGCTTCTCGAGATGCTGGTAACACAGGAATAGACAATGAAATAATATCTATCATTGAAGAACTACGTGAAAGCAAAATCATCAAATAAATAAATCTACTAATATTATATGTGTATCATTTTACTATATACCGTTCAACATAATACACCTTTAATATGAATGTAGACAAATTTGGTCATTATATTCATAAGCGAATGCGTATATCGGAAATACTGGATTTTAATGATAACGCATTAATAAAATCTGATCGTGGAGATTATGACTTGAAGACATCGAGGTTAAAAGGTGTCAAACCTCCTCAAGACGCAGATGATGCAGTAAATAAAGCATATGTAGATGAATTGAAAGGTGTACTAATGAATGACTTACAAAAATTGCAAAGTTCTATTCCAAATAGTGTTCAAAACCACATAGAGAAAGCTTTAAAAACAATAATGTCTGAGATAGTGACTCATTTGGAAAACAAATTTTACACAAGAAACGCAGTTGATAGACTAATTCAAGACGCAATTCAATCTATATTAAAAGATCGAAAAACATAGACCTTAAAGTTTATCAAAATGGCGAAACAACAAATCGTCAATGAAATACATAAAGCAGCACGAAAAAATTTTCCTCGACGATCTGTAATTTTAAAAGGTATTGATGATTTGTGGCAAGCAGATTTAGTTGATATGCAAAACCTAAAAACCTTTAATAAAGGATATAACTATATTTTAATAGTTATTGACTGCTTCTCAAAGTACGTTTGGGTGGAACCACTAAAAACTAAATCCAAACATGATGTCTCTCATGCATTTGAAAAATTACTTTCTACTAATCATAGGATACCAACTCATCTGCAAACTGATAGGGGTACTGAGTTCTATAATTCTACATTTCAAAAGCTTTCACAGAACTATAATATTAATCACTACTCAACATTTTCAACCAAAAAGGCTTCAATTGTTGAACGAGTTATTAAAACGCTTAAAAATAAATTGTACAAATACTTTAGCTTGAACGGACACTATAAGTGGATAGATGGTGGCTTGAACGATGTTATGAAGACACATAACAACACAGACAATAACAACACAAAACATCGTATTATTAAATTTGCACCTGTTAATGTCAATAAGTTTAATGAAACGGACATTAAAAATAATATTACAAATTCCATGATAAAGGTAACCCAAAAATGTCGTCCAAAGTTTATAATTGGTGACAAAGTTCGAATTAGTAAGTACAAACATATATTTGAGAAAGGATACACTCCTAACTGGTCAACAGAATTATTTACTATAAAAAAGATAAATAACACTGTACCAATAACATATCGCATCGAAGATAATCAAAAACAAGTCATATTAGGAACATTTTACGAACAAGAGCTTCAAAAGTCGTCCTGCCCTGGTGTCTATTTGATAGAAAAGGTATTAAAAAGAAAGGAAACAAACTGTTTGTAAAATGGTTGGGTTTAAATAACAAAGAGAACAGTTGGATTGATAAGACTGCAATAGTGGAATAAGTTAATTATATAAGTGATATATAATTTTAAAGTTTATTCATTATTCTTTAGACGATGCAAGGTGGTGGACTAATAAACAGTATCATTAATCATTTACCATTCGAACTTCACATACCCGGTTATAACTATTGTGGACCAGGAACAAAGCTTTCAAAACGATTACTACGTGGTGATAAAGGTGTAAACAAGTTAGACGAAGCTTGTATGCATCACGATATCGCATACGCAAACTACATAGACTTGCCTAACCGTCAAAAAGCCGACTTACGTCTTATAGATATGACTAAACAAAGACTTAAAGCAAAAGATGCTCGAACAGGGGAAAAGATTAGTTCGTGGATAGTAAACAAAATTATGAAAGCTAAATTGAAGTCTGGTGCTGGTGTTAAGAACTTTAATAACTTTGTTAGGAAAATAAAAAGAAAAATCAAAAAACTCTCGCCTAAAGATAATAAGTCACTAATAAATATAGCTTATATGGTTGCTAGAAAATTAGTTCTATGCATTCCAAAAGTTCGCGTACCTCGAATGATACCTATACCAAAAACTGGAGGCATTCTACCTTTAATCCCAATTTCTGCTGGTTTGTCTGCTTTAGGAGCATTAGCTGGTGGTGCAGCTGGTATTGCTAAAACAGTGAATGATTATAAAGACGGTCAGAAAAAATTACAAGAAACTGAACGTCATAATAAAACTATGGAGGCTATAGCAATAGGTAAAGGTTTATACATTAAACCACATAAGCAAGGTCAGGGATTGTTTATAAAACCATCAAAAAACTAATTGATCAGCTACCTAATCGCGCTTTAACTGATATCGATATTCAGAAGTATGCCTATTGTATTCCTTACTTTCGGGGAGTTTACATGAAGGATCAGTTACCAAAAACACCTAAACGAATTGAATGTGGTATAGTTAACCTAGATAATTCAAAATATGATGGAACGCATTGGGTAGCTTATGTTAAAATAAATAATTATTGTGAATATTTTGATAGCTTTGGCGATTTAAAACCGCCAAGAGAATTAATCCTATATTTTAAGAACTGTGATGTTTATTATAACTTTAGTAGATATCAACAATTTAACACAATAATTTGTGGACATTTGTGTTTAAGATATTTGCAATGTTTTTGGAATAAATACTATAAATTTTATGTCACTCTTTCATTTCCATCATTTGCAAGATGTCACTCACCTTATCGATAACTGGAAACTCATCGGTATTATCTACCTATTATCCAAGCACGCTGCCATTAGTTGGGGAGTATGAATGTGCATTATTACATTTCTCTACATATAATTCTATTCCAAATTTTGATAATACAAATAATAAATTATATTATGGTTCTAAAAATGTTATCGAGATACCTGAAGGAACTTATGAATTACAAGATATTAGCGACTATTTAAAAACTGAGATAAAAGATGCATCCATAAAACTCAATTGTAATAACAACACCTTAAAAACTATGTTATTTTGTACATCAACTATAGATTTTACTAAAGAAGGTACATTTGGAAGTTTATTGGGATTTAAAAAACAGATCTTAGAAGCAAATAAATATCATGTATCAGAGTTTCCAGTTAACATTTTGCCTACGACTGTCATAAGGATTGAATGTGACATAGTTAGCGGTTCCTATATAAACGGTCAATCCAGTCACATCTTACACGAATTTGCACTTAATGTTCCACCTGGATACAGGATTATAGAAATTCCAAAAAACGCAATCTACTTTCCAATAAACCAAACCAATATAAGCTGCATACAGATAAGGCTGTTAGATATAAATAATAACTTAATAAATTTGCGAGGTGAAGAAGTGCAGTTGTATCTACATATCAGAAGAAAACATGATAGATTATAATAAATATGTGGTTCATTCAACTAAACATAACAGTCCTACTCAAACTATCAAACCAATAAGAGCTCGATCCAAAAAGGTCATAAAATTGAACAACAATAATAAAGCTTTTCTTAAAGCGATTGGTTTGTTAAAATGAATATACTAGATGTTTTATCCGCTCCTGCATACAACAACTCTGTGGAAGGAATTGAATTTCACTCTTACAAGCCTTACGTAACAAGTTTCAATAGAAGCGATGAAATCAGGATACCTATTAATCAACAAGACTTGTATATATTACCATCAGCAAGCACTTTGTTTTTGGAAGGAACTATTGTTGTAAACAAGGCTGAAAATTCTAAAGAGAGAGTCAGTAGCGTTCATTTCACAAACAATAGTTTACTTTACTTGTTTCAAGATATAAGGTATGAGATAAATGGAGTGGAAATAGATAAAATAAATAACGCTGGTATAACTACCACAATGAAATCATTAATATCAATGAACGAAAACGAGGCTAAAGTATCTAATGCTTGGGGTTGGAATATCGATGGTATAAATAGTACAAATGGGGGTAGCTTTTCTGCTTCCATACCCCTCTGTAACATTCTTGGTTTTGCAGAAGATTTCAAGAAAGTAGTGATAAACAGCAAACATGAATTAATATTGTTACGAAGTAATACTAATCTGAACGCCCTAAAACTTAGCGCTGGTGAGACGGTAGAAGATATTATTATAAATAAAATAATATGGCGAGTACCACATGTCAAAGTATCCGATAGAGAAAAAATAAATATGTTAAAACTGTTAGAAAAAGACCGACCACTCCAGATGATATTCAGGAATTGGGATTTATATGAATATCCGGCTTTACCAAAAACTACTAAACATACTTGGTCCATAAAAACATCATCGCAAATAGAGAAACCAAGATTTGTTATTATTGGTCTGCAAACAAATAGAAAAAATAATCCTAAATTGGATATGTCTCAGTTTGATCACTGTGACGTTCGTGATGTTAGAGTATACCTAAATTCAACCTACTTCCCTTATGAAAATTTAAATTCAAGTTTCTCGAATAACAGAATTGCGTTAATATATGAACAATACACCAGATTTCAACACTCATATTACGGAGGTCGTCGTGGTGAACCGTTATTAAGTGAGAAACAATTTAAAAATATTGCTCCGTTATTTGTCGTAGATTGTTCTAGACAACCAGATAATCTTAAGTCGGGTCCTGTTGTGGATGTCAGAGTGGACATTGAAAGTGACATTGATATACCAGATCAAACTTCGGCATATTGTCTTATATTGAACGACTGTATAATTGAGTATAAACCATTAAGCAGCACTGTGAGAAAATTATCATGAACCCGAATACGATTATAGTGGATGTCCAGGGCTTTAAAGACACTTGTAATAACTTTATAGTCAAGGAATTAGCTCTGGCCACTCGTGTTTATACCCAAACGTTCTTAATAAAGCCTCCATACTTATTTAAATACTTAACTACGAATGAAAAAAAACAAGTTACGTGGTTGGAGAGAAACAGAGGGATTTACTGAATTGAAGGTTATATCGACTATAGAGAATTTCGACGTATAATTGTTCCTTATCTAGAAAATAAAGAAATTATTGTGAAGGGCTTAGAAAAAGTTAAGTGGATTCAAGATCTTTGTATGAATTGTATTTGTATAGATCTTGGTGAAGACAAGTGTCCAAATTTATCACTGTTGCATAACAAATATTCAAATATTGAAACCAGTTTTAATTGTATTAATCATATTAAACAATGTGCACTTAAAAATGTTTTATGTATAAAGAACTATTTAATAGAGCAAGAAAGGTAATATGTCTTCCTATACGCAGTTTTAATAAATAAAACAATTTTTTAAAGTAAATGGTTTTTTATTTTTTAACACACATTTTTAATATTTATAATTTTTTGACATATATTTTCATAGTAAATAATTTTTTTATAAAATCTAAATATGTTCATCACTTTATCTACTAGTTACATTAATAAATTATTACCTGATTAAAAAATATGATATGAGTAGCCACACAATTATTACCTATGGTTTTTATTTTTTAACACACAACTTAATATTGAAATTTTTTTAACACATATTTTCACAGTAAATAAAATTTTAATAAAATCTAAATATGTCATCACTTTATCTACTAGGTACATTAATGAATTATTACCTAATTAAAAAATGTGATATGAGTAGCCACACAATTATTACCTATGGTTTTTATTTTTTAACACACAACTTAATATTGAAATTTTTTTAACACATATTTTCACAGTAAATAAAATTTTAATAAAATCTAAATATGTCATCACTTTATCTACTAGTTACATTAATGAATTATTAACTAATTAAAAAATGTGATATGAGTAGCCACACAATTTTTTGGAAATATTGTGAATTAATTTTTCAGCTTGATCCGATATCTCATCTACCGTATCTTGTACAATATACTGTGCAGTGATTATGTCCTTACCTTCATCTTCGTCGTCTCTTGACTCACTGAGTTCCTTGATCGTAATTTTTATTAAACGTCGTCCTTTTCTTCTTTCACTGTTAATAATATAGGAATTCAATGCACTGCGTTTGTTTGTAATTGGTTTTCTTCGATTAGTTTTCTTTTTGTTTCTTTTTACTTCTTCATTGGGTGTTATTATCCAAGGTCTATTCATTGCGTTGTCCAAGTCGAACTGATCTTGCAGGTCTGGAAAATATTCAGGAGAGCTCTCTTCTATTCCGTTTGAAAATTTGTTTAAGTTGGTATTCTGAAAATTATTTAAAACATTAGTAATAAATCATACTAAGTATTTTGTAAATAGATTGAAATTTTCAATAGATTGAAAGTTATAAAATACCTACCATGTTGTTAGATATGCTCGTATTGACTGTTTAATAAAGAATGAACTAGGTAATAATATTTTTTCTAACGCAGTTGATATATCAAATTATGTTGACATAAAGTATTTATTGGTATGATGATCAAGTTAGAACTTGAAATTCAACCATTCAATAATTCGTATGTGCATAATGTTATTGTTATGCACCTACTTAATAGTTGTGAAATTCTTATGAATTTCAAACGTGTTGTAACGTGAATGATGACGTATTTCGTTATCAATATCAGGTAAGGAATAAAATATATATAATAAAATTTCATTTATTCAGTTCAACTATCAGAACTGTTATTAGTATTTTCATCTTCATCACTGCTATCAGCACGCAGAGATATTATTAATTCATTTTCAATATGTAATATTGTCTATTCTCACATCTCGTTCAAAATCTTGTAAAATTATTTTCTTTGTTTTCTCCAGTTTTCTCTGCGACTTTTCTCCAGTCTTCTGTAGTGACTTCTGCACACGCAGTTTGTAGCTGAGTCATCATTTTAGCAGTACTGAATGGTGATCAGAATGGAATCAGTATTGTTCCGCGCTGCATGACCCTTTATTTGTGCCCAAATAAGTTCGATGGCGTTATACTGGGAATGGTAGGGAGGCAATCGAATAACTTCGTGTCCATGCTCTAGGGCTAGTTCATCGATCACATAGCGGAGCTTGGACGGTTTAGTTGCCTTTACCAGATTTAACAACTAAACTTTTAATAAAGTTGGACTTGCCATGACACCATTTCTTACCAGACACGAGACAATTTCTTGCTTTTTATTTGCTTGAGTTTGTGGTTTATCAACTTGTACAGAATGAATGTGCATTGTCCATTATAAACTAGTATTAAGTATTGTGTCATTGTATATTTACCTAAAGAAATATAAAAAAAAAAAAAATCGGTGAGTTTTCTAAGCTGACTGGCAGCTTCTCAAACCAATCTTTAAAAACCTCAAAGTTCATTTCCTCATGGTAATCACTTGTAGTTTTGCAGGCAACTGCGAGGAGGCAGTCTGGAATAAAACCTTGAGAAGCAGATCCTGCGTGACATATAATAAGTCGGGCTCCTTTTTCCGATGGAATTTTTGAGGTGAAGGCCGCTGTATCATCGGTCCATTTCCGCGAAACCGTATGGTTCAATAATTTAATTCAACCATGTTTCGTTAATAAACACGACATTGTCTCAATTTATAATTTTATTTACTTGACGTAAGAATGTTACTCTCTTCAAAATAATATCGTAGCGTTCTAGCAGGATTTTCCGCTTGTTAGATTTTTTAAATCTAAAGCCAATCGATTTCAAAACCTTTGATAGAGACGATTTACCACCAAAAAATAAGCCTGCTTCTTTTAACGAACTCATTAGTTTTTCCCGTGTAGGATATTCTTTTCTCGAGTAATATCCATATAAATGTGGTTGTGAATTGCAGCTACATCAAAATTATCAACGCCAACAATTTTCTTCTCCCTCTTTCTTTTTTCGGTGTACGTAAAGTATAATCTTCTGAGCCTGATGGTCCGTATTTTCCTTACTCCTTATTCCCAATGCTTCGACAACGCGTTCTCTCGGTTGTGTCAATGGTAAAAGGGGCCCATCGTTATCCTAATCACAACGTGGAGGTCGATGGTCCTGGGTATGTACTTGTCTTATTTTGCTCATTAAATTTACGAAAGAAAAAGTAATAATGGGACAGGGATTCGCCTGATGATTTTTAAATTCACATATCTTTGAAGTCCGTATCGATTCATTCAATCGTATCATTCATTTAATCGATGTTTTAAGCAGGTCACCTCATTATGAAGATAAAACTGACAGACGTCAAATGCTACCTATAAAAATGACTCAACTGTAGTAATTGTGTTAGTCCCAGCCCCGGAAGCAAGGAAGCAAGCTGCTGTATACAATAGAAAATCAATAAACATTCATTATTCTGAACCAAAATTCCAACAGACACCACCGACGCACCGACTTTACGGACCTACTACAAAATCTGCGGCCCGGGCAGTTCATTAAATTATCTAGTAGATACTAAATAATATAATATTGGAAAGATTGAATGGACAGGCAGGTCAGGGTCGACCTAGACGAACGTACTTCGACCAAATCGGAGATGTTTTGACCAAAGGCCAAGTCAAGAGTACCCATAACCGGAGAGCGTGCATGAAGATAGTTATGAAAGTGGAAGAAACGAAAGAAGTATGCCAAGATCGTAGCAACTGTAATTCTATAGTCTCTGCCTACCCCCATGGGAGAGAGGCGTGACAATATGTATGTATGTATGTTGGAAAGATGCTGAGAGAAAAGATTTTATTGATTGTTTGCATTGAATTTGCTCCGAAACTACTGAATCGATTTTGAAAATTCTTTCACTATTCCAGAGCTAGGTTAACCCTTTCCTTGACTGTTGTAGAGTACTTTTATCCTGGTGTGTTCCCAATAGAATTTAGAACTAGAATTCTACATCACGCGGGCGGAGTCTCTGTAATCTGCTAGTATAACATACGTAGTGTTTTATGTTAGTCAGGTTCGCGACATTTGCGCACGACAAGGAATTCAATATACATATAATGTAATATAATACAATATGCCATGTATAAATGACCGCTCAACGAATTTAATGATATCAGCAATAATGATTCAAAATACAACAATTATAATTTCGCAATGACTCAGGGACATTTTGCGCAATAAGAACATAATAACATAGCATCACGCCTTTTTTCTCGAAGGGGTAGGCAGAGGTGTGCAAACACACCCACATCTCGCCAGCTATGTTAGGTCCCATGTAATAGGGGGCGAGCCTATTGCCATTTACCGGGCACAAGGTCCAGACTCTGGGATAATTATCTGGATAAAATTCTAAAGAGAATTATACATTATCCACCAGACCCGGGAATCGAACCCGAGACCTCGAGTATGGCAGTCCGTACATAGTACCATTGTGCCACCGAGGTGGTAGTTGCGCAATAAGACCTAATTAAAATTACCTCTTGAAAGTGTTTTTGTCTGGAATGAGGGCTGGTAAATCGGGCAAAGATGCTATTTACGTTAGTTTCTGCGAGCAGGTTATCCTCGCAGGTAATCCTCGCGATGGAGGCGGCCGAGAGGGACAGGGAGTGTTCCCTTCCCGCGGAGTTCCGAAGTCGGTCTCAGAAACAGCAACCTTCATGATCGGGACCTAAAGAAGGGCTACATACCTGCCGTCCTTACAAAAGCAGGTTAGAAAGTTGCGCGCTGCAGGGCTGAGGCCCCACAGATTCACTTACCGACATGGGATAAAACCCGACCCCAAAGCTGAGGGATATCTAACACCCGACCCAACCGCGTGACAGAGGCCCAAGGGGGGCAAAAGTCTGACACAGGGAATAAATATTTGGGCCGAGATGTTTAAAAAAAAAAGCTCGCTAAGAAAGAAGGTGTGACTTTGGACGTATGAAATCGATAGTCCTCTTAATTCGGGTTATTTGGTTGTTTGTTTGAACATCACCATTAAACTGCTGTACCGATTTCCATTGCATTTCGTGCCGAGTTAATTCTATTTCAAGAGTAGATAATTTAGGCTTCTTTGAGAAATCAATAAGTTGAAGTCGCGGGCACCAGCTAGTCGAGAATCTAATTCAGTTTAACAAATGATTTGGTTCACAGTTTCAATGCAAAGGTTAAGAAGACGTCATGTTGTGGGCAAACGAACTATCACGCAAAAAAAACAACGTTAGGTACTGGTAATCATTTAAACTAGTTGTCCAGCTAGTTGCCCTACTAGTTTAGGTTTATTCTAAGGCCGATACCTCACCGAGACGCCATGGCGACGTGGCCAGCGACGTCGCCAACTAGTTCTCATTGAGATATATGACGGCTAAC
The DNA here is from genome assembly GCA_963556515.1 of Nudaria mundana. NCBI lineage: Eukaryota > Metazoa > Arthropoda > Insecta > Lepidoptera > Erebidae > Nudaria > Nudaria mundana. The sequence goes on along the minus strand of OY748286.1, from coordinate 36,644,509 downwards.
TCACTTGGCGACCGACTGGCAACGTCGCCAGTCGGTCGCCAAGTGAGTTAGCCGTCATATATCTCAATGAGAACTAGTTGGCGACGTCGCTGGCCACGTCGCCATGGCGTCTCGGTGAGGTATCGGCCTAATGCACGGATATCAGCATTTTATACTAAACATTTACATTTTAAACTACCTAAGCTATTAATTTGTGTTAAGTACTTACGTAATTAACATTAATAATTCTTTAAATTCCCACAGCCGCACTACCTATGTTACGACGTCGCTGGCCACGTCGCCATGGCGTCTCGGTGAGGTATCGGCCTAAGGCCGATACCTCACCGAGACGCCATGGCGACGTCGCCAGTCGGTCGCCAACTAGTTCTCATTGAGATATATGACGGCTAAGAATTATTAATGTTAATTACGTAAGTACTTAACACAAATTAATAGCTTAGGTAGTTTAAAATGTAAATGTTTAGTATAAAATGCTGATATCCGTGCATTAGGCCGATACCTCACCGAGACGCCATGGCGACGTGGCCAGCGACGTCGCCAACTAGTTCTCATTGAGATATATGACACTTGGCGACCGACTGGCGACGTTGCCAGTCGGTCGCCAAGTGAGTTAGCCGTCATATATCTCAATGAGAACTAGTTGGCGACCGACTGGCGACGTCGCCATGGCGTCTCGGTGAGGTATCGGCCTAATGTTTAAAAAGTGTCCTATAAATTTATAAGTTTAAAAATTTTTAAGTGTTGTAGAAACTTGTTAATTAATTGATGAAACTATTGAAACATTGGGAATTCTTCCGAGTGTTAACCTGAGGCGCCCGGCAAAGGAAGTAGGGTGGCCGCAAACATAAAGATAAGAAAGATTTTTGGCCAACAATAAGTACGTGAGGGAAGTCACGAAAGTCATCTATTAAATTACTATTTTGGTATAGGTAGGTATAAAGATTTAATGAATTGAATTGTATACACTTTCAACATTAAACCATTTCGATATACATTTGCATAAGTTAACCCAAAGGCCTAATTTGCTGATAACTATAGTTGAAATAAAAAAATCAAAGCTTGTGCTTCACGTTTTCTAATTCGTCTCGACGTCGCGGCCAGACATAGGTAAAATATCTACAAATTTCTTTTTTTTCCGTAGAGGGTTTTTTTGTTCATTTCAATGTCAATTTTTTAAATATTGAGCATCAATGGTGTAAGAATGTGAGTAACTACTCACATCCTCGGTGTGCTTTAGTAGTTGCTGCTGACTATACAGCAATTAGGGAACGGTCACAGTGTGGGTGGACAATCAACGTATCTTCGGCGCACCTAAATGATGTGCTCTGGTAAACCATTGTCCAGTCTTCAATACCCATGTGTGACATCACTGGGGATGAGCAATAATGCATCTAATAATAGACAAATTTGTCTATGACACATCAATATCCTACATTAAAGGTACGGCCAGCATGAATTACTTGGTCATACCCAAGGTGTCCTCAATCTTAAATACAGTAAATATCTCAATAATATCGTCACATCAATTCTGTTGAATATTTTCACTCCCAACATACGGGACTTAATCGTAATAAATAATATTACTTGTAGGATACCATAATGGTTCCCGACGTTTCGGTTGGATTGCAACAACCGTGGTCACAGGTTGAGATATAATTCGCTAGTGGAACTACTGACCGAATTCGTCTTGGTAAGTGTTACTTTTTATTCTGAAAAACTCTTACTCTCATACGAAATCTGCATAATTATGTAGGTAGTAAGGCATTATTGTCACCTTGGAGAGGTAGGTAACTATAGAATTGTGCCAAAATCTATTAAACACAAGCTTCGACTATGTCCTTGTAAAACTTGAACTATGAAAGAACTGGGTTGACTGGGTCTTAAGTATAAATAAAAAAAAATACTTGAGAGAGATAAGTCTCAATTACAGTATTGAAAATGAGCTATGGTATTGATTTAATAGCTAACTGAATTATCTGTTTTGTATGAACCCAGGCTTTTAGGGTTCCGGACCCAAATGGTGAAACGGGACTAAGACTCCGCTGTCCGTCCGTCCGTCTGTCACCAGGCTGTAGGTATCTCATAAATCGTAAACAGATGAAATAAAATAACAACAAATACTTGCCTAAAAGCAATCAAATAAATATTTAAGTGGGCTTCCATACAACAACCGTAATTTTTTTGATAGTAAAAGCAAACTCATTGCTTTACAAAAACAGTAATATAAATTGTACATAAGTAGTTATCTATTAAAAAGGCAAAGGTGCAAGATCCAGTTTTCAATTTTCGTGCGAAAATTCAATTTCATTTCTCGTTTAAAATGCTGACGGGTGCGCTATTGGTACGGGCAACCGTTGTAATCAGCCTTTGCAGTTAACGCCTTTGAAAGCTTTTACAAAGAGCCGTTGGAATTTTATTTTACAAAATATTTTCGTACTTAGAACAAACTAATAATGAATTCAAGTGTTAATATATTAACGAGTAAAGGCTGGTTATTTAATAGGTATGACTTTTGATATCGATGTCTTATCTTATTTATGATAATAGGTAGGTAAGTGGACGGTAACAGTTACACGCCACTAGGTACCGATAAAAAGAACTCTAAGGTAACATATAACAGTTAAGTTTTAGTTATGTTTGTCTTATGATAATTGTTCTCTCTCATTATTCTTATGAAAAAATATTGATTTTTTTAAATATTTACTTATCAAAATTGCTATTTATATACTTAATAATAATAAAAAAGAAACGTAATATTATAATGTATAAAAATATCCAAGAAAACCGTAAAATGTAATTAATAAATAACATAAATGAATGCAGCTAACAAATGAAATTTCTCCTCTCTCCAGACAAAACATTGTGCTGTGCCCGACAGGGTCCCTAATTGTAACTATTTTAAGATCTGTACCACATTATGAAAGCAATAAATGTATTGAGTATTGAGTAAGTCTCTTAAGTAAAGTTGCAAGTTAAGTAAACTGTAAGTTTCAATATCAATAACTTTACTGTAGATTGGTACTTGGAATTATTTCAAATAATCGACTTAATTAAATCTGTGACAGCATGACAAAAAATAACTTTTTTAATTTTTAAAGTCTAAATGTCAGTCAGATTTGACAGAACTGAAGGTTTAGTTTGGTTGGAGCCCTGCAAGGTTAGCATGGTCCTAGTCGTGAATGTGCCGGCGCCGTCGCTATATAATCGCCATTATTTTTAATTTAATTATAATTAGGTACGACCAAATAACGAAATCTGTTTGAACAGAACTTATTGGAAGATGTTTCTAATTATTATTATCAATGTGAATTAAACATTCATGCCAATTAAACTTTCACTGAACTGAAATTAACTCTTTTTAGGGTTCCGTAGTTCCAGTTCCAGTATCGGAACCCTATACTTTCAGCATTAGCCAAATATAGGTAGGATAAGGATAGGTCGCGTAAGGTTTATATTCTAGTTTTAATATTTTAATATAATTAGAACTTTAGTTTTAATACCACACAATTGTGTCAAAATCTTACATCTATTTACACAGGATGTTTTATAAGGGTTATATCAACCCGAAGACACCCCCATCAGCTGGTCGACCAGAACCCATTTCTTCATTTCGGTATGTGTCGACCGCCAAAAAAGAAAAAGAAATTCATTCAAAAAAAAACATTATTACCGAATAAAATACTCTTGTTTGAACAACACTAGCTGAAATCAGCTGATTCTGTCATCGACATCAAGTAGGTAGTACAAATAATGCGCGCCTGTAAAAACCTTCTCTCTTTCTCCTGGTAGGAACAATTTGTCTCTGTTCAGCATCAAGGTCGCCGTGTGATTTGATGATTTTTTTTTCTTGTTTGTCGGTCGACTCATATCGAAAGGCGTTCTGGGCGATCAGCTGATGGGGTGTCTTCAGGTTGATACAAACCTTATGTAACATTCTGTATTCTATATTTATTACTATCAAAACATAACATTCTAAAGTTAGAAACATTACAAACGATATACTAAGGAGTTCGTAACACTCTCTTCTAACTATAGGGTTCCGATACTGGAACTGGAAATACGGAACCCTGTAAAGAGTTCATGTCAGTCTGTCAGGATAGGTAAGTAGGTATTATATACCTCCCCGTTACGTAAAGTGGTGATCTATTTTTTTCTCGAGTTTGCCCAGACATGTAGAGGCTGCGACGACAATATTTTTATTTAAGTATCCGTTTGCGGGATTTTAAAGTTTAAAAAGCCCTCTGGACCTCTCAATAATTAGAGGTTTCTCGTTTATCCAGGTCCTCATGTACCAGGTTTCACTGTATTATAATATTATAAATGTAAAGTCAGACAAAAATGGCTGCTACAAATGTGCAAAGGCGAACAAAACGGTAAATCATTTCAAAAGGAAATGAAAATCAGGCCGCGATCTACATCACTTTACTTTTTTATTGTTGAGACTTTAGACTTTGAATTTATAATTTGAGACTTTATAATCTATAGTTAGTATAATAAAACATAAAACGGTTATTATTTTTAATTTCTGTGCCTTTTACGGACTATCTGACGGATTCTCTTGCGGTTGTTACCTACTGCTTTTTTTTAAGTCCGCGCAATCGCGGCCGCTCTCACGTCCATTGACGGGCGTCTCTAGTATGCACTAGAAAGTATTTCCAGTATTGTTTGTATTGTATTGTAGTATAGAACCGGCCAAGTGCGTGTCGGGCTACGCATAGAATAGGGTCCCGTAGTCACCCATGTTAGCCTCTATACCTCCTGAACTAATATAGCTATCTAATCTGCTATAATTTTCCTTCAAAGTTCAGTACATTGACTACCATCATGATTTTTTTCAGGTTCTTCGCGCCAGCCGTTTAGATTTTAGAGGGGATTTTAGATTTTAGAAGCTAAATATCTCGCAAACGGATACTTAAATCAAAAAATCATCTTAGCTTATGTGCTTAGCGTAGGTATAGCTTCTGTTTTTAAAAGATCTATTTAATGATACCCCACACGATGGGATAGACGTTAGAAAAAATATAATTCCCACTTTACATGTGGGAACATGATCCCACCAACAAAATATTTTTCAAAATTTTATTTTAGCACTTTGTCGGCATATTCATGAAAAGTTTCATGTTTCTAGCACTAGCCGTTTATGAGGGTTCAAAATAATCCCTATTTCCCTTGGTCACGCCATCACGGCTGGACCGATCGACAATATGAGGTGCGCGAACGCTAAGTGCTGTCAAAACGTATTGATTTGTCAGCGCATAGCGTACGCGCGCCTCATAGTGACGTTTGTGAACACGGGTGTTATGCTTGCAACAACACCACTGACAAAATGTGGGTTAGCAACACACCTCTGCCTACCCCCTCGAGGATGTAAGGCTTGATTTAATATACATAAATACGACTATGATTTTCATTTAAAGTATTTTTAGTAGGTACCTATGTCCTAGTATTTGCGTGAAACAGTAACTTGGATAGCTAGTAGGTAGGAGTGTTCTCTAAACCACAAATATAATTTATAGATATACTTACATACCTAAACAATTGCATGATTGGCAGCGAGTAGGATATGGGCAAAAGTAGCTGAACAACATTACCATTCATAACATCTTATAACGCCTCCACACTTTTATCTTTCACATTTCCTGGCTGTCTAGTAGGCACATGCCAAAATGGCCTCACGAACCTAGTCACATACGAAATCTAGGTCAAATTCGTTCATTATGTAACTAGAAAAATAGTTCACAGGAAATTATATTAGTTTTGGAATTTACCACTTCAGAGCACCTACATACAGTTAGTCAATCTTGTTAGTTCGTGAATTTAGGCACAGAACCTAACTTAAGTTAACCTAGCTATTTATTATCTTTTAGCCGCATACAAATTGTCTTCATGAATAATACACTAAGAAGTCACACAAAAATAAGTCTTTATAATGCTTTGTCTACAACTAAAATAAAGTACCTACCTTATATTATCATCATTCACCGAGCCTTTTCCCAACTAAAGTTGGGGTCGGCTTTCCAGTCTAACTGCGATTCGGCTGAACATCGATATTTTCCGTGAAGCGACTGCCATCTGACCTTCACAACCCATGGGTGATATCGAAGTTCTGTAGTTAGACCGGTCGGATTTTTGATTTAGGGCTCCAACTACCCCTAACGACTGCCATAGATGTTTGTATGACAACCGGGACCGACGGCTTAACGTGCTCTCTGAGGCACGGAGGGGTCTCAGTGTCTTAAGAAATGGTCACCCATCCTAAAACCGGCCTGACTCGATGTTGCTTAACCTTTGCAATGTGTTAACATTGTCGGTTACCACTAAACCACAAGACCCTCAAGTAAGTACCTACCTTATATATAACATAAAATAGAGTGAACCCACTTTTGGCTACAAAGAATCGCCCCTGGAGGGAAAGTGGCGTAAGTCGGAATTTAGGGTTTTGATAAACATTGTTTCCCATTAGTTAATTCATTTTTATAGCGAGACAAAATGACTCGATAGGTACGAGTAAATATTTTATTCGATTTTTAAAATTTAAATCATCAATTGGATCCAATGAATATAGTAATTTAATTATAAAAAGAGATCAGAAGAGTCATCATTAATTGGATCATAGTGGATAGTTGCTGATTCGACAACACATACACGTGACGACTTTAGTAATAATAAATAACTATTTAATGTCTATGGATTTTAGGACTTACATTATTTTAAAAAAAGGTGATTTGACTTAACTATCAATTACTCTGTTATAGACTTGGAGCCGACAACTGACAGATATACCTCACGTTATAAAGCCTGGAATTTTCTCTGAGCATATATGCCCTACACAGGTTAGGACGGTCAGTAAGTATAAAGTGTCGGTTGTGGCTACTTCCGGAGATATCAGATAGCAAAGATGGGTAAAATAGCACCTTACTTACGTCATTTTATAAAGCTTCAGTTTTTGATATTTTCTTCGGAATAACAATAGAAATCAAGTCACCAAATACCAGACCCCTTGCACGGTTGCAAACCCTTGCCAGACGCACATGACCCTACGAAATATGCAACCTGAATATCTCTGGAAGTAACCACTACCGATACTCCATACTCACAGATCGTTCTTACCTGTGTTAGGGACATGCTCTGAGAAATTTTCAGCTTTTAAATCACAACTTATGTCTGGCAGTCCCAGGGTCTAAGCGGTCTGGCAGGGGGTTGCAACCGTGCCAGGGGGTCTAGGATTTGGTGACATGATTTCTATTGTTATTCCGAAGAAAATATCAAAAACTGAAGCTTTATAAAATGAGGCAAGTAAGGTACCATTTTATCCATCTTTGCTACCTGATATCTCCGGAAGTAACCACAACCGACACTTCATACTTACTGACCATCCTCACCTGTGTTGGGAATATGCTCTGAGAAATTTCCAGATTTTATAACGTGAGGTGTGTCTGTCAGTCGTGGGCTCTTGGTAGATTATGTAGCCTGCAAACTATCAACAAATCTTGACATAATCATTAAATTTTGAGCATGTAATAAAATTGTAATTAAATTAAAACTATTTGTATGCGGTTTTGAGGTCATCGTTTATGAAAACGTAAACCCATATAGGTTTATGCTCCTACGCACGGTGATTATAACCAACTGCTGACTGTTGTAAATAAACATTGAGTTGACTGAAACTATTTCTTTCATGAGTTCCGTATGAACGGATGGCGTGTGAACCAGGAAGCAGGAAGTTCAACGATTTGTCTGTTTGTGAACTTGCATAAATTACGCCATTCTGTACTACCAACTTAGTGAATCTTTACAAGCGACAACTCGAGTCAGTGACTGTGTTGCAGCATCGTTAGGAGACTGCTGTGTATAAACACCTGCATCCTTAACCTCCGCTGATAGACTGACCGCAACTATTGCCGGTAGAAAACTAACTTCATTACTTAATCGAATCTAAATGAAATAACAAATTAAAATAAGTACAAGATCAATTCAGTGATCGTGTTTGCTTGCATTAGAACATAATGTAAGTATTATTTATAGTCCGCTACACTATGCGTACGTAGGTAAATGTATTGTCGTCACAAGAATTTACATAGGTACAGCGAGAGTTGGAGACAAACAAATTAACAAATTAGTGCAAGCTTTACATACATGCCCTGAAGCCACTCCGCGCGTTGCTCAGGCCGTCGCCGGTGCATTCAGGATCACCTCCGAATTGCACGCTGTCAGCCGGACGTATCGAAAACAAGAGGGCGCGAGGGGATGCGGCCGGCTGTTTATAAACATTGAAATAATCTGACGGGATAAGTTCGACACCGGGACGTGCACAGTCAGAAAGGCCGGGGCCACGCCGGCCCCAACCTCACCTGCCTCACGAAATTTGCGGCGTAAATATTACGGTGCACTGGAGCGGAGACGCGCGGCGTCCAGTGCAACACGGCGAGAACGTACTTCACGGAACGAACGTAGCGAGCGGGCGGCTGGCGACGGCCGTATGCGCGCCGCCCTCGCTGTTAGTTTATAGTTACGTCACACGGTTTTGACAGTTGGCGCACGAGGGCCGCGTCGTCATAGGTCCACTACTAACAGCGTCGCGGCGCGGCGCCACTATCGCCCACCGATCAATAGCGCAGTGGCGGCACGCCAGTGGTGTGCGCGTATCGCTACTACGCAACCACAACGATGCCGCGCACGTGCGCAGCGAACTTACTGGATGCCACTGCCCACTGCTGCCGACCTAACCATCACACAGACAACTACATAACAAAGTAATGGTAAGTAAGATGTTAAAACTTTTCAAAATATAATAGCATTATTTTCACAAAAACAAAAGACAATAAAACGTCGACAATTGTTTCACCTCTAAACGAGGCATTCTCAAGACTGTCTCAGAGAGAACAGCCAATTTTGCTGTTCACGCCTGTTTCTATCCAATATTTGAACTATATAACACTTGATATTTAATAATTTTATAAAGTGTTATTAAATAAACCCTCTTCTTCATTTAAACAGTTCAACTCTCAAGTAAAATCTTTAATAAAGTAAGTAGGTACCTAATTATTGGAATATGGTACATGCTGAAATAACTGAACAAGCAGAAGCAGAGCTACTTATGCTTTATTAGTTTGTACATGAAGGGGGTTGTGTATTAATTATGTATAAGATACGAGTACGTGGATAGGTCAATATTCTTGCTTCATAGAAGCATTTCTTATCTTATAAATCATGTGTCACTGTTTTCTTGGCCGCAATCCTCCGAAACGGTTCGAGTTATAATTTTGTAGTTAAATTGAGAATACATTATTTTTTATTAATTGTATACTAATCACAATTTACCTATATCATACTTGATTTAGGGATTTGGACCTGGTCTAGGGGCTCTTAGCTAGAATACGTCACTATATTAGGTAAAATAATAAATTACCAAATAATAGATAGTAATTACAGTCCATATCAGTCATCACACCTAAGCTATCCATAATCTTAGACCCTACGAGCAAGATTTCAATAATACTGTAAATAATACACCCAATTCTAGTAGGTTAAGGTAACTGGACCGATTTATACTCAATAGCACGCACACTGTGCCATACTGTCATGTCAATCAGTGGTGTGCAATATTCAACGCGATAGATGTGACGATATTATTCAAGCCTCGGTCGTGTCTAAGAATACACCATGCCTAAAATCATATGTAATACATTGCTTCTTCCACTACGACCAACTAAAACTGATCAACTAAAAGTAATCAACTATTTTTATTCCTAACGATTCAACTACATATTTAGTTGTTTTGTTAAGAAATAACCAGGTATTTTTTTTTATATTAACGGTATAACTAAGGTATAGTTGATCCGTTAGTAGAATCTTGGGCATGCAATGGAGACATTAAGATAAACATTACAAAAAATGCAATATACAATATAGTACATATAAGAATAATAAGATAAACATAAAATAAGAAAAGTTACTAAGATTTTGTGTTTAAGGAAAATTTGTTCATTTAAGTTTATCACAAATAAAAATTTTATTTTTATCATACCTACTTAATTATTACATTTGAGACTTGCGACATGACGTCACGTGATAATTCGTTTGCTATAGTCATTCCACACATTTTTCATTTTCTATCCGATAGAGTATAAAGTCGATTCCTAGTAAGTTGATTCGTTAAGACCTTTAATATATTTAAGTTAACATAGATCATATTAGTTGGCCCGATTAGAAAGAAAGTGTCTCGGAGTATCAAACGGTATATATATATATATATATATATATATATATCAACTAGTTGTTCCAATTAGTTGGTCGGAGTGGACACCGGGTAATCAATGCATACCGTTCAGATTATCGCATAAAGTTTGCCTTAGTTTTTTCTTTCACTGAACAAACTCCATCCAAGTACCAAAACGTTTGCTCGGCGCATACAAAAGATCAAAAATTAAACATCTACTTCTACAATGGGCCGATGATTAAATTTAAATTTTAAATTAAACCTTTCACTTTCATTTCACATCTCTAATTTGGGTGTTCCAGTGGATAGATATATGGATAAGTATATTAAACTAACTAACCCAGTTCATTTGAAAGTGTAGGTTCATCAGCTAAACAACTGTGAAGCAAAACACTGAAGCAGCTGAGAATGTCCAAAAATATTTAATTGTATTTTTTAGATTGCCTTGCAAATTCTTTTTATCTTAGACCGCATCGTTACTTAACATCAGGTAAGATTGCGGTCAAACGCACTCAAATTTATTCATAAAAAAAAAATCTTTTTAGCACTGCACTCCGAGGGGCCAAACACGAGATTTTCTTGGTACCTACTAATCTATCAGCACGCATATCTCCGCTAAAACTTGGAAGGCGTGTTTTTCTATGGCGTATACTACCGATAAGGATTTTCCCAAATTCTACTCCTAAGGGGGTGAAAAATAGGGGACGACAAATTTGTCCGGGACAACGTGACTCCTACACCGATTTTAAAATTTATTTCCGTAATATGAAGCTACATTTTTAGCAAGTAACATAACCTATATAACATCACGACATAGTTAATAGGAGTGGACCAGCATTGCGTGTAGGCTATAGCTTGTTGGACGTTAATAACCGCAATCTCTCAGAAATGGTAATTCCTAGACAAAAGTTGTACGGTCATTTTTGTAGGTTATATTATTATTTACAATTTCCGTAAAATAAAACTACTTAAGGAAAATGAGCTTGCTGTTAATCAATAAATTTCAATGTTCTAGGGTCCACTACCTACATGTACATGTACAAAAAAAATTATATATATATAATTATTTTTCAGAAGTTGGCATTTTAAGAAATAAGCTTCTTAGGTGTAGTTGTCATTTTGAGAAGTTGGCATTTCGCGACTATACGAAAAATACGCAAGCCACCTTTATGTTCTTATAACTTTTGAAGTAATATACTACAAATTCGAGGATTGAGGCTACAAAATGTTTAAACTTACTACTAAATACCTATATAAATTTCATTATGATACGCCAAGTGGCTCCTCAATCTAAACGGACATAGTATTTCTACCTATAATATTTATTCACCCTAAAAAATAAAATCTAAGATTCCTTTAAAATGGAAATGTGATATTTATTACATATCACTTTTCCATTTCAAAGGAATCAATAATCTCAAATCATCTCTGGTTCTATTAATTTCATGATTCCTTGACCCATGGTACTAGCCACCGCTAGTTCCATTATTTGCAGGTTCGTTGAAAATGGTACTAGCGATAATAAAAAAGTCGTCACTAGTTCCATATTATATATATATATATATGAACATATAGAAAAGTAGAAATACCTATGCAACTTAAGTTTTTGCTTAGGACTTCTAGTTTTGCCCGAAATCGAGATAACCCGTTATTTACAATTAGGAACTTACCCCCCTTCCACTTCCCGACCGACCGTCACATCACCCGTCATTTATTTTTCCTTTCATTTGTCATATTCTGTTGAGATTTCATGGTTTTTCTCCATTTACCTTTCAAAAGCTTCTACACTGGTCATAACAGTACCTAACTGGATAGACATGAAATAAAACGTAAATATTAGAAGTATAAATTGCTTTATTACTCATAATATTACTTGAGAACTTTTATACACAAAGAAACAATAGGGACAAGTCGGTAATTTCCAAAATTATACAACTCAAGGGTGGTTGTGCACAAACACTAAGTGGTGCATTAGGGGAAAGTTCCATGGAAAATGTCCCGTAATACAAACAGCATGAAACAAAGCACGGGTCAGCACAACCCTGGTATTGGGCGAGCCTTAACATAGTAGATAATACATTTGGCCACCCGTTAACAGTATGAATACCACCAAGCTCTAACCGTACGACACATCATTAAAACTATTAACACTTTCAAAAAGTAAAACTATTACATAATTATCTTCAAAAAGTGATAAATAACTACTGATATATTATGGCTGATATATGATATTTGATATTAAATTCACTGGACTCGAGGTAGGCCCAAGAAAAGATGGATAGAATGCGTGAGAGAGGATATGACCAGGAAAGGAGAGACTGAGGAGATGAAGTGTGACAGGGATGTGTGGAAGATGAAAACATGTTGCGCCGACCCCAAATAATTGGGATAAGGGCAGGCAGATGATGATGATTATATTCACTGGACTGTGTCTAATTCTGTAGCCGTTTGTCTTAGTAACATTAGCATCGAAATATATTTTACATTTCAACAATCAACATTTAATCAGTTCGACATTTTTAATATCAGATTTGTTCTCATTTGTCGATGCCAATTCACTAAATATGGATATCTACATAATATGAAATACAAAAAAATATAGTCTCAATAAAAGCGCTGTATATGTAACGTATATAAACGGTTGGTACAATTAACACTGCTTCCGTACATCGCGACTATTGCAAGCTTTTACAACTATAAACATCAAGTTATCAGAGAATGCACAATGTGTTACATCATAACCATAAGAATAACCAATAACTGCGATTTGAATCCGAAGGCGCACTTGCCCGAGCCGCGAAACCTTGTTGTCTTGAACAACAATACGTGCAGGTCGCGAGACACGTTGCCCATACTATATCCTTATTTATACATTTTATGATTCGAGTAGGTACAGTAAGTGGATTGATATAAAAGGCCTTACTTTGGCTATTATTGTGTGTATTGTTTAATCTTACGGTATAATTAAACATTGTGGCACTATGATGAATTAACACTTATTATCATGCAACTGTAATCTTAATCACTATGAGGCCGCGGGCGATAGTCGAACATCGACAAATAAAAAACGTATAGCTTGGCAGTAATGTGTGGTCGATTGAAATTAAAAATATCAAAAATCTTCAACAAGCTTTACACACTGGCACCAGTTAAAAAAAAAACAAATCGTTACACCTTTGACATTTTTACTCGCGACTTGTCCACGTGTTTCGTACAAAACTAGGGTGAAAAGTGAATAGAGCAAACTTTACCAGATAGTCGAACTACTACTGATAAACAATTAAAGATACGACATAAAGGCGGTGATTAGTAAACGTATAAAGTATATCTAACTGATGGTCAATATAGTTATAGCGTAGCGTTGGGTTGGATGGACATTGGTCAGTACACCTTGAGTTGGTTCTTCTCATCGAAGCCGGCCGAGTGGCCAGCGTTGCGCACTATGAACGAGTTGCCGTCGAAATGCATCCGCCTCTCGCCACGTCTGCCGTGCGGGGAACCACCATTATAACTAACTTGACATTATAATGCCTAAATCTATGTCTTAGGCCTCCGATTACAGTCGAACGCTGCCGAAGTTTGGCGGAACGAGCCGATCGTTCGCGGCCGAAACCGAGGCCGCGGCCATAACGCGGGAAGCGCGTCATTCAAGGTGAGATCTTTTCCCGCCAAACTGCGTAAGTTTCTCAATTCGACGGCAGTTTGTTCGCGGATAATGTCGCGTCTTAAGACACAATCAGGCAATAGGCAAGAAAACTAAGAATGTTGACCCCAAATATCGGCAAAGCTCAACAGAAAAGGGTCTATAAGACCAATGCAAACGAATCTCTGGGCAAACTAAAGTATCCGGTTAGCGACAATAGACTCAAATGGACCATCAAAGTTACTGGCAAAAAATGGGCATACTGTACCTGCCTAGGCTGTACCTAACCCTTCAGGAAAACAAGCCATTAGTCTAACCTACCCTGGGTAAACAAAGATATTCAGCAGAAACCTCTAGGATTGACAACCTTATGACGAATATCACAGAATATGGCAGTAAAGTTGATGCACGTACCTTACAAACAGATGTTGTGTCTGTCCCAAAGAAGCAGTGCAGTGAAGGAACGGACTGGTGATGGAAGCGGAGCCATTGCTGGGACTTGTGCGCAGCTGGTACTTGTGGCTGCAGCGATGGATCCTGCAACCATTCCTCTAAAGTTACTAGTGTAAAACATGTACTTGTTCACCAAATGGTTCATATTGACGACATTTGGCTACGTGTTCTTGGAGATTTCAGAAACCGAAATGATACGATGTTCTTTGAAACTTTTACGACTCAGTTCCAATATGAAATTGGAAAATCAGCCCAGAAAAAACTGTCTCGACTCGGTAATTACCAATTGCCTGTCGTTTCGCGTAGTATTTGACTTTTATATCGCCCTTCCTAAATCCTGTTACTTCCCCTCGACAGATAGTAAACGAGCTAGTAGTACTTCTGGTATAACAAGCTTCTGTCACTCACCACGTTTGTTCATTATGGTAATTGACGATACCACACTATTTGGACTCCGACCGTGGACGACATCCATTTGACTGGACCCATGTATCTCAATACATTTGAAATGTCACAATTGAACGTCCATCCTAACTTAAGATCTGTGTAATTTTTGGAAACGTAAGAAATCTGCAAGACTTACCTGACAAGACCATCCGCAGTCTGACTGACGCGAACGTTGTTTATGATCCAATTATCGATACCATCGTCGGTCAGCCAGTACTGGGCAGCTTGCAGCAGGGTCAGTGCCTCGTTCACGTACGACGGACCGTGTCGAGACTCACTGGCTCAACAAACAATCAACATTAAAACAAAAAAGTCCAAGTATACCTACGGCTTTTTGACGAATAGACAATTCAATTTCTGGGATATTTCCGCAATTGTCAGGTAATTTCAATCGGCTGACAAGACTAAGTGGAATTGGGTAATATGTTAATTGGTCAATTTTTTCCTGGTGCCGTTCAAATCAATAGATCAGTGACCCAATTTGTGTTCATTCCGTTATGCTCTAAGTTCCTACAGTAATATAGGTAGACACGTAGTGTTGTTTTTAATCTCCTTTAATTTCCAACACATTTTGGAAACGGCTGCTTAGTGCTTACTGACCTCCGAGCCCAGAGGCGTCCGGTAGACTAGGCTGACTAGACTAGACTGGTAATAGGCTTGTGTCCACTAAGAATAAATCGGATTGATGTATGTTTCTTATGACTATTTCCAATGAATAGACAACAAAAAGTAATATAAATTGGTACACAGAATAAAGATTACGTTTAAAAAGTTTGGAAAAATTAGGCATTCAGTCACGTGACATCAAACACCAATCCGAAAATATGAAGTCCCAGGTTGCACTCTCACACCACAGAGTAAGTATATATGAAGAGCTGACTTCTTGTGTCAAGTTGTGTCTGTGATTTTATGTAATTTAATTGTTCGTACGTTTTTATTAATTTACGAATTTTTGTTAATTTTAAAGTTAAATTATTATAATCTAACAAAAGTAGATTGAACCAAACGCAGTTTTGGCGCATTATTTCGATGTGCATTTCGAGACAACGCTTGAATCAAATATTGCGCGGCACCTATATCAAAGTTAAAGGGCTAACCAACACAATTGATTTTTCACTTTTTGGAGGTGTTTTTAAATTATTTTATCCTTTTTTCAATTGCTTTTTAATCGTCGTGGGTATTTTCAAAATTTTTAATTCAGATTTTTATTTTGAACTTCTTAAAGAGCATAGATATGTAACGCCTTCTAGTAAGTTGCTGTCGTTACACCTATTTAAGAACCCCTTACTAATCAACTACAAATCCATTCTTAAAAAAAGCCGCATCAAAATTGATTTTCATCACAAATAATGTTAGCTGCAGCGCCCCCTGATGAGTTGTCGCCGTAACATCTATCTAGAAACCTGTACCAATCTAACTCAAACCCATAACTGAAAACTGCATCAAAATCGGACTAGTAGTTTTTGAGAAAATTGGCAACATTGCTTTTCACAAATAATGTTCGCTGCAGCGCCCCCTGGTGAGTTGTCATCGTAACATTTATCTAAGAACATGCACCGATCAAACCTGAACCCATAACTAAAAACTGTATCAAAATCCGACCAGTAGTTTTGGAGAAAAATGGCAACATGTATTTGCACAAACATCCTCGCACCCCAAACGCATATACCATCTCCGTTCCGTCGTAGGTAAAAAGCTATGCGTGTCCAGTCTACACAGTGTATAATCCTTACAAGTGACATGTTCTTAGAATACGTTGAAGGAAACGCGTAAGCGCCATGATATTCACGGCGCTTTTAATCATTTGGTCGTGAAAAAACTATAATTAATAAGTGATGTTGCGCTTGAATATTTATATTACGATTAGACGACTAATTTATGGCTTAATCGCTGCAGCGAACTTCGTTCGTTTTTTGTTCAGGATAGCTTTGTCAAACACATTTTGATTTGTTTCGCAACGTGTGACATCACCCAAGGCGCCATGACAGATTAGAGCGTTTTCGTTACCAATTTAAATACATTTTTTAAATCGCCAAATAAACTATGTAGATGATTGTTTTAAATCAAAATAATACATTTTTGTGACTATATAGATTCAAAACTACAGATTTAATACATTTTTGAAATTTGGGACAAGCCTATTGTATAATGTGCCGTACTAATCTCCCTATAGACACGTTCTCGAAACGCCTACGTTAATCATAGCAACTGCAGCAATGTGATGGGACATCTGTAGGTATTATTATAATCATATTTCGACTGCCTCGGTGGCGCAGTGGTACGAGTATGCGACTGCCGTCCCTGAGGTCCCAGGTTCGATTCCGAGTCGCATCAAATTATTTGTGCGATTCACAAATGTTTGTTTCGGAGTTTGGATATTTTCTATGTATGTATGTATTTAGAAATATATAAGTATGTTTATCAGTCGTCTAGATCCCATAGCACAAGCTTAAATATTAGCTTAAATGGGCTAGATGACGACGTGTGAGAACGTCCAAAATCTTATTCCATTTGACGCCCAATGCTGGACATAGTCCTCCCCCAAAAAGGAGGGAAATTCAGCCTACATATACCATGCTGGCCAGACGGGTTTTGTGTAGAGTTTATCTTCTCTATGTGAAAGGTAGAGAAGGGATAATATTATTATGTGGTTGTAAAGAGACAGTAGAGATAGAGAATAGATAATAATGCTCACTTGTAGAAGACGTTGAGCGTGAAGTCCTGGCTCATGTCGAGGAAGGTGTCAGTGGTGGTGCGCGTGCCGGCCGCGTCCACCAGGTACACGAGCGCGCACTGCTCCGCCGTGAACGAGACTCCCTTGTACCACATCTTCGCATACCTGACATGTATATGCCATATGGTGATAGTCATAAGATATAAGGAGCAAAAGCAAAGGATGCTAAAGGGGCCCTATAATTAGAGGCTTAAGTCATATCCTCTCAACTGCATGCGGTGTACCTGTTGGCAGTCAGATGAGGCTCTGGCAAATCCTACTAATATTACAAATGCGAAAGTTTGTATGTATGGATGTTTGTTACTCTTTCACGTAAAAACTACTGAACGGATTTTGATGAAACTTTACAATAATATAACTTAAACATCAGAATAACACATAGGCCACAATTTATAAAGATACGACGACGGGAACAATAATCATGCGAACGAAGTCGCGGGCGACCACTAGTATACAATAACCACGCTAATAGATGAAGGAAAGAAAGAATATTTTTTATTGTTGCATCACAACTTCACATTCGACGTTACACAAAGAAAAATATAACTTGTCTGTGGTCACGATGGCCACGATGGCCGGTATCAGTTCAAAGCCACAGTTGTGAATTTCTGCCATTGATTGGACAGACGTGTGAACACGAGCGTTATCTTGATGAAACAGGACTTTTCTTCTGATCATTCCTGGACGTTTTTCTTTTATTTCCTCTCGTAAACAACATAGTAAGGTGCAGTAATAATCAGAGTTTATAGTCTGACCCCTTTTAATATAATCAAACATAATCACACCCTTCGAGTCCCAGAATACTGAAGCCATCACCTTACTTGCCGACAAAATCGACTTAGCCTTTTTGGGGGGTGGTGAACCAGGTCTTTTCCACTGTTTTGATTGTTGTTTTGTTTCCGGTGTACAGTAATGAACCCATGTTTCGTCAATAGTAACAAAACGATTCAAAACAGCACATTCATCAGCTTCAAATAACTCCAAACAGTCGCGTGAACCCACCTTGCAGACACCTTGTGGAAACCCAACACGTTGACTATTATGTTTTGAGTACGTTCATAAGAGATGCCTATAATCTCGGCTATCTCTCTAATTTTCAATCTGCGGTCTCCCATAATTAAGTCGAGTATTTTTTTAACATTTTCGTCAGTAGTGGACGTCGAAGGCCTTCCAGAGCGGGGTTCGTCTTTCATACTCTCTCTACCACGCTTGAATTCTGCTATCCATTTTTTGACGGATGAATATGCGCAATCCCCTAATGTACTGACCATATCATCATGGATGGCTTTTGACGACAGCCCCTTCTTATAGAGGTACTTAATGACGGCACGCTGCTCGATTTGCTCCATTTGCGGAAATGATGTCAGATTGCCTTGTTAATAAATTTATAAAATTAAAACTAATTATCGCACACGTTTCAAACTTCACACAATTAACAGGTCTGAACTAAACTAAATAATGTGGGTAGATTTGATTTTTAGAACTAAATGGATCAGTGTTAGCCCGACTACTTTTCAATCAACCCTCGTATTATGGATCTTGAAGGCTCTTTTGTTGTTATGTATTCCTGGTACATTTGAGGTTTGTGTCTTTTGTAATGTACAATCATTTTCATCTGTACTCGGTGCACCTGTTGACACATTTCTTTATTTTTCATCGAGACAAAAAATGTAGCATGCTCTTAATAGGGCAGTATGGATATATCTTACCAGAGCCGCTTGGGTCCCTTAACTCTCTATTATAAGATACACAAACAACAAAAGTACTAGGAGTACAGAACTACAAAAGAGCACTCGCCAACTCTTATCTCGCTCCAGTTTGGTTTATTCTAAATGTGTTCGAAGAAGTTTTGTTCAGAAACCGTTCACTTTTGATTGTGCTTAAAAAATGTCATATAGATTCTTCTGTTTTATTCTTTGATGAGGTAGACAGAGCTGTTTATTGTACCCATATTTCGCGCTCCAGCGCCCCTTGCGCCATTGGAACAATGACGCAAGGGCTCTCGAATCCAGGTCCCATGGAGGGGTCCCGGCTAGGACACATGCAGCCTCTCCGAAGATCGTGCGGTACCCCCGTATGGTTTTGATGGCCAAGGTTCGAAGTGGTCTGTTTAACAGAGTCACGATCGCCCTGACCGCCAACCTGTCCGCCCATACGGGAGCCCCGTACAAAACAAATTTCGAAAACAATAAACATTTGACAATTGAAACTACAGAATAGGAGGTTCTGGTTGTGAAAATGGAAAAAAGGTGTTGTTTGATAGCTGGTTATGAAACAATGAAAAAAAATCCCATATTCATAACCAGTTATGAAATCTTGGTTATGAACGTGGACAAAGAGATTGATCCTATAGTGTCATCTCAATGGTGCAGATGAGACCATACCCAATCCGCGGTTTCGTTTGAACTAATATGTCTCATCTGCACCATTGATGGTGCAGGTCATTGGTGCAAACGGTACAACGGGTATTGTTCCTGAGGGGTAAAATTGACGTAAGTGACACGGTCGTGTCATATTAACTGTCACACTGAGGTTTGGTTTGACACTTGAGTGACATAATTATGTGTGGCTGGAAATACGTAGTGGCAAGCACGTGCCGTATTTTTACAACATGTTTAATTATTTACATTTATTGCCTAGATAGCTCACCCGCCCCTATTACCAACTGCGATTACCGAAATGCAACTAACTTTATCCCATATATTTTACATTACCTATCCCAAAAATGTTGATGCGGCCCGAGATCATAATTTTTGCGAAAGTACGAGTACATACTCGTATTAACAACACCTTAAATAGTGTTTCACTTTGTTCAATAACTTTATTATTAGAGTGGTACTTAAAGTTCAAACGCTTTACGCGGGGTATACCTAATACGCAGAACGATCACTTCGCATTATGACTAAACTTCATTTTCGTTTAGCTTTTAGCCGAAGTATCTGTTTGCCTAAGTCGCCATTTGCCTACTTCGCATAAGGATTACTTCTCATTATACCTAAATTTTACATGGTCTATATTGTGTTATGCCTATAGATATATACAAGCTGATGACCTCGGCTCCACCCACATAAATTAATACTTTCTTTATTATAATTTATAAGGATACATAATAGGTTTGTGTTCGTAATATATTTATTAACGGTATTTTATAACATCCTGAATATAATATCACTTGGGGTTAAGAATTGGCCTCTATCGAAGTAAGTCTCACTAGCGTTATGCCTTCGTCTACTTTTTGTTATGTATAACGCGAGCTAGGTAAACTGAGTATCAGACACATTGAGCGTGAAGATTGCGTCAATGGGTTGCGGCTATCAAACGGCAGGTCGCTTCACGGAAAATATCGAACTTCTGCCGCTTCGCAGTTATGGAAAGCCGACCCCAACTGTATTGGGAAATGGCTCAGTGGATGATGTAGGTACTTAGATGCAATACTGACTTGTTATTCCCTTGCTGGTGGCGAGCTTGGATCTCGACTCGTGACCCATAGTGGTACACGCGTCCGTTGGGATGTATGAGGGCCGCAGCTGCGCCGGACCTCGACAGCGCCAGGATTATATTGTTCTTGGCGTTAGTCACTCTTACTGCCCCGTCAATCGTCATATCCACTCTGCATATCCAAATGGTTATCTTATATATAAAACTATCGTGTCACAGTGTTAGTAACCATACTCCTCCGAAACGGCACAACCTCTTTTTATGAAATTTTATATGCATATTCAGTAGGTCTGAGAATTGATTAATATCTATTCGTATTTTCATACTAGATTACATTTCGGAGATTAGACGGTAAAACAGACAGACAATTTTTTTTTATGTAGTTTTATGTACTTTTTAATTGTAATTACAAACAGACAATTCTATTTTAAGTAGGTATTCTTATTTTATTTGTATCTATATATACCATAGATTGATTGACATTACACGTCACTATTTTAATGTGTTTTAATTTCAATGTTGAAATTGGCCTCCATATACCGCTAGAGTGTTATCTTCACTTACTTCACTCGGTCCCTTAAACGAAGACACACTGTACCGTGGGGAGTGACAGAGGCGTTAAAACCAGCGCCCCCAACAACTTCGGTCATCTGTAAACGGAAGGCATGTCAACAAAAGCACGTCTTTACTCCCGAGCAGAGGTACACAGAGGTTTTCATAGGACCCACATTTCACTAAGACTGAAGCATGGTGCAGACTACGCTGTAAGATATAACATCATAGAATATAGCTTAGAGCACAACAATATCGCACACCATACATTTACTATGTAAACGTTCACACTACGCTATACTATATAGTGTGGGCTTGCTTTACGCTAGATAATTGATGTGCTCTGCTGGCTGCGCTATTTCGCACGCCACTCCCTCCCGCCTCCCTCCGTTCTCCCCCTATCCTCCCCACCGCACCGCCCGCCACCGTCGCCGCCCCGGTCAACTGAGTTTGCTATATACTATAAACGCTTGCGATAATATAGCTCAATGTGAACGCCATGCTCTATAGTATAGCAAGGCATCTTAATTATATTTAATATACTGCTATATCTTATAGCGTAGTCTACACGACGCTTCAGTAAGAAGGCAGCCTGGCACTTGAATTCCCTAGACCGTCGTCAGTTTTGTCACCAGATGCCGCGTGAGGATTGACCTTAGCATACAATTCATGTTACACCAAAACGTATGGTACAAGAACTTTGTCAGAAAGATCAAGTTTCATAAAATTCGGGTAGAAATGTCATGCTTTTTCCAGCAGTTTAGGCCCGTCCAATAGCTCCAAAGGGCCGTTTTCTTCCTTTTGTCCCTACTCCTACGTGTGATAGGTAAGGCATGTAAAATATCTAGGGACGTACCTTATACCTACTACTGTTACAAACTTCTATAATCACGACAACCATTACTTAAATTTCATTTCATTTCAATTTCATTTCATTTCATTTCAATTTCATTTCATTTCATTTCATTAAGGCCGTGTGTTTGTTCATTACTTGTGTATGAGTAGTATAAAATATCTCCTCGTGGCTTTTAAAGAACACGTCTTGTACAACGGTAGTTACTTCTATTTTACGACTAAAAGCTTGTAGGTTTTGCTCGCAATAGGAATAGGTACGTAGGTACAATTTTTGTATGGGATGTCCTCCCTTATAACTCAATGAATATAGGAATATATAATAACCTCAAGTTCCCGCCAGGTGTCCGCGTGATAGATGTCATCCCCAGGGTAGAAGGGAGCCTTGCGCTGCAGAGGCGCCCGCCATGGCGGCTGCCAGCTCGCGGCGCCCACTAGCTCGGCCTGGCCCAACCCGCCTTCGAGAAACTTGCTGTAATCTTGGAAGGCGGACAAGTTCGACTCTTCCTGAACACATTTAGAAACACCAATCACTTAAGTACCTATATATACTGGGTTGATTTTCTTGTTACAGAAAGTATTTTAGGGTAGGTAAATGTTAAAATCCCAAATGAGCTCACTAACACACTAGTAGTATTTTATATGTTTTAAACAAGATAGGGCTAAAAGGCACTCATTAGATGCGTCTTTTTTAAAGCTATTCGATGGCATAAAATCATCTATTGGGTTTTTTCGAGATACAGCCTATGCGCTTCGCACGGCGGTATTCCCGATTCTAAGGACTAAAATATTTATAAGAATAGGTCAAGCCGTTTCGGACGAGTTTAGCAACAAACACTGGCACGAGAATTTTATAAAATATAAATTATTCATATTAAATGCTATCTTTATGGTTTCCCGACGTCAAAGACTTAGCCGATTTCACAGAATAAATCAACCAGTTAAGATTCTTACGTATTCAGAAATGGCAGCAACCAGATTCACTAACTGACGCGGGATAAAACCCAAACCCAACGCCGCGGGATTTTCATTCGGACCAAACCCCCGAAGAGGCCACACAGGTGGCCAAAGTCCACCGGGCGCCACTGGAAATACCTTCTGGTGAGTACCAGAGACGCCCGCAGCCATGGACATGCTTACAATAACCTTACCTTTAATAATCACCAGCCCGTCCCGTTTGCTTATCAGTTAAGTAGAAATCAATTCTACAAATTAGGTATTTACAGATGTATTGTATTTTATAAGTGTATAACCCTATTTAAACCTACCGAATATATGCAGGGTACAAAGGAGTCTCTAAGTTAGTAGAAACCCAAGCAACTGTTTGCGAGACGTGCACAAGCGTTCAACGAACGAGGCACTATCAAACAAAAGTTCCTTATGTTTAATTCTACTATTCTTAAAAATAAATATGATAGAAATTATAAATCACAAAACAATTTCATCGGCAGGACTCGAACCCACGGCCTTTCCCTAACAAGAGGTATGCTCTGACTACTGAGCTACGATGACCAATGACCCCATGAATGATTAAAAGAAGAATGCTTTACCTACCTGATTGTAGGAATGCGCTGTGTACACACTTCTAGGCCGGACGGGCATGGTCACATCCTTTCTAAAATCTGCGTTTGCCATTTTAACACTTCTTCAACTTAATACTGTTAAGGTTTAAACACTATTTTAAAAAATACATGAACAACAGTGACTATCGACACTGGAAAATGCTACATAATATAAATCATACTTCACGGCCGGATAGTAATTGAAAGTCATTTGTCATTTATTTATTCAAAGTTCGAATTTTAATCACATTTCTCTATGGCATCGACTAGTTAGTCTCACTGGCCATAATGGGTATACTCAACCTTTTTGTACTTATTTAAAAAAACTTACAATAATAGCTCAAAAATTAAAAGCTGTAACTTAATTGTCTTGAGGTAAAAATCAAAAAAACCTTTCTATTAAAATTATTTATTTTGAATATTTACGTTTTATTCCGAAATTATATAATGTCACCTTTTCATTTCGAATATGAGGAAAGCAAATAAAAGTCAAATAAAAAAAATATAACAATAGAGATTGATCACGTAGGTAGCAAGAAGTATTGTACTTCCCGCGGATTCCTGCCTTTTTTTAATTTTTGTTTTTCATTCGCACTTTTTTCAGGGCAGGCTATAGTCTTTTGATCATACTACCTTGTCATTATTTCTCCATACAAACAGTCTTCAGTTTTTTAATTTCTTCAGTTAATTTTTTACGCACAGTTTGACTTTAAAGTTGTTAGTTAGATGTTGTTAATTTAATTTTCATTTGTTTCTATTTCTATTATTTATATTTGACTTATTTAAAGAATTGAAAAGAAGAAATTGAAGATGGGAAGGCCTTTGGTGTGGGACGCTACATGCGTTGACACCTTAGCACCTTCACGCCTTCCAAGCACATCCGTAAGTGCCGGCGCTGCTGCTGCATCGGCTGAAGGCCTTAAACGGCGTAAATATGCTAACCTAGCAGGTGATTACATATTTGAGCCGTTTGGGGTTGAGACACTGGGGTCATGGGGTCCGAGTGCTCGCCGCCTTTATAGAGACATTGCTAAACGCCTAATCGATGCTTCTCAGGACCAGAAGGCTGGTTATTTTCTGGCCCAAAGAATAAGTATCGCCATCCAACGTAGCAACACAGCCAGCATTCTGGGAACCTTCCCAGTTGGCAATGACGCGGAGGATTTTTTAAACGATACTTTGTAATGTAAATATTTTTAGTCTATAATTATGTTTATTTTGTATATTGTAATTCTTATTGTAAATACATACAATTAAAGGTTCAATACTATAAAAAAAATATTTGACTTTAAATAATGTCCTAAAATATAAAATTTTACCTAGTGACTTTAATTTTAAGTTATACATTCAGTCAACAAAGTATCGAGAATGGATGATTTGTCTATGGTTCCAAAATTATTGTTTTTTTGTTGTTGTTAGATTGGCACAACTGTTTTCCATTTTGGCGCGGACTTTGAGTTGTATCTGTTATTTATATTTACAGTGCTGTTTTTAGTTATATCATATCTTGTGTGTATTGCGAATTTCATAATGGACAAAAACATCGAATAAAGAGTTTGTCTTAAATTTTGCATCGCCAATGGAATTTCGTGTTCGGAGACACTGAAAATGTTACAGAAGGCTTACGGTGAATCGACTTTATCAAAAACGGGTCCATATTGGCTCACATAAATTTTTTCACGAGAGGTCGTTCTACCATTCACGCAGGGGTAACACTTCAGAAGCATATTTTCAATGCCTGGGAGAATAAGCAAGATGCCATTGGTATATTTTGCGATCTCTCCAAAGCTTTTGATTGCGTTGAACATAATACCCTATTACGGAAACTCAATTATTATGGTATCAGAGATTCGGCACTGGACCTAGTTGCCTCATACCTCAGTGATAGAATACAACATGTTGATATCAATGGTAGTCGGTCTTTAGGGGCTTCTGTAGCTATGGGCGTGCCACAGGATCAATTCTAGGTCCGTTTCTATTTTTAGTTTACATTAATGATCTACCGTTCTATGTACAGAATTTGTGCGACATTGTTCTATTCGCTGATGATACATCACTTATTTTTAAAGTTGATCACAAGCTGAGGAATTTTGACGAAGTAAATAGTTCACTTGCACTAGTTCTGGATTGGTTTACAACCAACAATTTACTTCTGAACGCAAAAAAGACGAAGTGTGTTAGATTTAGTATGCCTAATGTTCAGAACTACGGTAGATACTAATATTATTTTGAACGGTGATATTAATCTTGTAGAATCAACCGTATTTTTGGGTATTACTCTAGACAGTAAATTACAGTGGAACGCCCAAATATCGGGTCTTGCAGGGAAACTTAGCTCTGCGGCTTTTGCTATTAGTAAAGTCAGACAGCTCACGGACGTAGAAACTGCCAGGCTGGTTTATTTTAGCTATTTTCACAGTATCATGTCGTATGGAATTTTACTGTGGGGCAAGGCAGCTGATATAGAGATCATTTTTATACTCCAAAAGCGAGCTATACGTGCGATTTATAAACTGAATGCACGAGTTTCTCTTAGAGAAAGATTTAAAGAAATAGGCATTTTAACAGTTGCATCACAATATATATATA
The DNA here is from genome assembly GCA_963556515.1 of Nudaria mundana. NCBI lineage: Eukaryota > Metazoa > Arthropoda > Insecta > Lepidoptera > Erebidae > Nudaria > Nudaria mundana. Next base: position 36,618,020 of record OY748286.1, on the reverse strand, counting down.
TGCGAATATTATGTTCGTTAAACAGAATATACATTTATACAGTGTGAACAGTGACATACATGCAATAAATACTAGAAATAAGCATAAATTGGTTGGGACGTATTATCGTTTAGAGAAGGTTCATGACTCCTTTGCAGGATTTGGTGTGCGTTTTTATAACAAAATTCCTCTAAACATTATGAACCTTCCTTTGAATAAATTCAAAGTGGCTGTTAAGACACACCTCCTAAAAAAGGCATATTATAATATTAAAGATTATCTAAACAATACAGAGAAATGGCAATGAGTTGCTTGCTCATCACTCGAGCTACATAGGGGCTACTTCTGTTTGAAATGTTGTTTTGTTGCTGAAACTCACTTATTATTGTTAAATTATTATTATTATGATATTGTAAGGTATGGGTACTTTGAGATTATGTGGCACCTTTAACTAGTATTTGACTTTTTTTTGTGAATAACAGAGATTCATAATTTTTAAGTTCACTTGGTCCATACATGGTCACGTACTGCCCTTGCCCTCTTTTTATTGTTGTAACAGAATCATTGTATTTACTGACGAATAAAAAGAGTGGCCGTGAGTTTTTCTTGCCAGGTTCTTTCCTCACAGGCTCTACCTATTGTCTTGCGAATCTGGCGGTAAATGTAAATGTAGAAGCATTTTTTTTTTTGATGTTCATAAGTGTTACTTTGTGACCTACATGAACAAAGATATTTTGATTATGATTTTGATTTTGATTTTTAATCCTATTCTTTTTCTTACTACCGATTTGTGTTCATAATCATCACTCTTCATAATTTTATTTTTCATACTTTTTTATTCATACATTTTTATTACTATTATCGGAACTCATAACAGTTATGTAGTGATTATAATTTTTTTTATTAATACTTTTACTACCAAGAACCAGTTTAAATCCATAATTATTTTTTTCAGATCTTGTTTCTTCATAACATTCTATTATCATATTGCTTTAATTAATAATGTTGTTACTACGAACATACTTCAACGCATAACGTCGTTGTTCAGAATAGCTTACTTTATAACAGATAATTATCTGGCGCTTCGCCGGCCGCTGCCGCGACACGCTCGCTTGTTGTGGTCACAGTTCTAACCTAACCTAACCTACTTGTCTGGTAGCAACTCGTTTCTGGTAGCAATTTATCTGGCGCTTCGCCGGCCGCTCCCGCGGCCGAGTGGTATAATTTAAAAAAAACAAAAATGTTAAACTATTAAAGGTTTTGATTGTTATCATTAGCTTTCTTTTATGATTAAGATATGTCCTTATCTCTCTTATTTCCCTCTACTAAATAGGTGGACGCGAACTGATCCACAGGTGGACGCGATCTGGATTTTTATGGACGCGAATTGGGTAAATCACGTGCTTCGGCTATTTGTTTGTCCAAAAGTGTCTGATAACTTAAACTAGACTATGTAAAGAATATGTGACATTCATTTTTCGTTCGAAAATATTGACCGAACATTTTTATTTACTTGCTTAAACCTACCAACTTCAAAGTTAACTTTTTCTAAAGTAATATTGTAATCCACTGCGTTATCCGCAGATGATAAATTATCATAATTAGGTAAATACCTAACTGAAACCTAACATTTTCCCTGATCCGAATGTCCAAGGGAGTAGGCCGGCCAATGCCAACGCGGTATTGAGAGACACCGTCCAGTAGGCCCAGTACAGTACAGCTTCTGTGTGAAGCCGCACTGCATCACGTTAAGTCTCTTCTGCACTGCTTTCTTTTCTATCACTGGCGCCCAACCTGCTGCTGCATAAGTGACCACTGTGGCGGTGTAAATGATCCGGATTACTTCCGAATGGAGGCCCCAGCTGGATCTGGCGGCTGTCGACAACCGCTTGTAGACGTTCAATGCCCGTTCGCACACATTTGCGACGTGGGCTTTGAACGTCAACCGCAGGTCGATCGTCAGCCCCAGCTACTTGATTCCTCCGCCATTGAAAGGTCGACCCCGCCCATGCTCAGATGTGGGGGGTCACGTTTGGTGCGGTGCAAACCTCAGCTTGTTCACGACACCCCAAGCCCGAACATACAGGTTGTTTGGTACCTCGTTTGCCAAATTGAAATGCCTGAAAGAAGAGGTCATTAATAATTACCTATCTAATAGCACCCTGAATAAAAAAATTAAAAAGACCCAAAATAACTTTATCACGTTTTTCTAGTTTTGTCATGGACCTGGGATTTTTTTGGGGTTATGAAGGAATCAAGTAGGAAATTTGTCGTCCTCAGGCGTTTGATCAAATCTAGATATTTGATCAGAATCCTGATTTTAGCGTAAACCTGCGACATATAGATTAATAATAGTATAATTTTATTTTTGCTATCTACCTTTATTGTAACTCAATTTTTTTATAATATACATAATAGTAGATGAAAATACTATTTACACTTACTAAAAACTATACTATACACATTAAAATCTACACTATATACGCAGGCGTCAAAGAACTCCTCCGCCTCGTCGCCGACTGGCAATGTTCCCAGAAGGCTGGCAGCATTGCCACGTTGTATGGCAATGCTTATTCTTTGAGCTAAAAAGTAACCAGCCTTCTGGTCTTGAGAAGAGTCGTCATGAGTCATGAGTTTCGAGATGGTTTTAAAGAGCCCGCGAGCACTCGGACCCCAATGTCCCAGCGTCTCTACCCCAAAAGGCTCAAATATGTAGTCTCCTGCTAAATTGGAGTATTTGCGCCGTTTGAGGCTTTCCGCTGATGCAGCAGCAGCGCCCGCACAACCCGCTGTAGAATGTGAGAAGGATAATTAATACAAATATAATATTATCCCACCAAAAACATTCTGTAAAAAACTAGCCAAGTCTCAATGGAGCTGCTTGTTTATCTCTAAAAAGTAATGAAATCTAGACAAAGTCGTGCCAAGTTTAAGGTTCCTTACTGCGATTTCTTTATTAGTATAGTTAATGTTGTGTGACTTGGCCGTTGAAGGGTAAACAGGGGTACAAAACCAGGTGCTCCATGACACCATTGCACCAATCTGTCGCCAGAACCGCTACCCATTGACTATGGAAATTTGCCACTTGGAAAACGTTGATTCAATAACCAGTCAATTGTAGGCTTGATAAAGCTGCGTATTTCAATTGCAATTGCAATTCAAGAGCCTGAAACAAACAGTATAAAAAAATATTTCTAGTACAGACGGACTTCTAATCATTGATAGCCCCAAGTGCCCCGTAAGGTCAAAGTGGGATACAATAGCTAGAACTACGACCCAGTACCAGTGCTAACGGCGTCCCTGTGAACGGCTATAAAGTGATGCAAGTCAACCTCCAAAAGAAAAAGCTGGCCACCGAAGAGATGCTGCTTGAAGGCAAGAACAGTGGATTCCATTTTGCACTCATACAGGAACCCTATGTGGGTGGGTTGGAGAGAATGAGGGCCTACAGGGGTGTGAGAGTTTACCAGAGTGCAGGACCGGGCACAACAAAAGCTGCAATCGTCATCTTCGACGACGACTTGGACATCGTGCAGTACACGGACCTCACTACGAACAATGTCATCGTTCTGGGGGTCCGGACGCGTGTCTGGGAGATTAGGGTTGTCTCATTTTACTTCGAACCAACCCACCCACTGGATCCTTACCTCTGACAGTTAAATAGGGTATCCGGCAAATTTTTGAATAGGTGGCTTCTGTTTGGAGGTGACGCGAACTCCAAGAGCACTTGGTGGGGCAGCCCTTTCGAGGATGAGCGAGGCGAGCTCTTTATGGGGAACCTCGTCGAACCTCAACCTCGGGGAGACGCCCACCTTTGACACCGTGAGAGGTGGTGTAAGGTACTGGAGCCATGTGGATGTCACGGCCTGCACAGCTGATGTCTTGGCGATCGCTGACAGCTGGACAGTTGTCGAGGGCCTGGTGGAATCGGATCACAACGGTATAACATTAAAACTCAATCTGGAAAAAAGTAAAGGCACACAAATTAATAAAACAACTCGGATCTACAATACCCGGAAAGCAAACTGGAATCAGTTCAAGCAAGAGCTGACCAGTTTGTTTTCCGAAAACAACCTAAATAGAGAAAGCATAGAAGATTTGGAAAATACAATAAATACATATAATAGAATAATAACAGATACATGCAAAAATACAATACCTAAAAAGAAAAATAAAGAAATACTTACCATGCCGTGGTGGTCCGACACACTCGCCGAGATGAAGAAGGAAGTCGCCAGAAGGAGACGGAGAATCAGATGGGCAGCGCCGGTCCGAAGGGAATGGGTGGTCTCGCAGTACCTGCAACATAAACAGCTGTACGAGTCGGAGGTGAAAAAGGCACAGACGGAGAGCTGGAAGAGCTTCTGTGGGAAACAAGATCGTGAGGGACTATGGGAGGGGATTTATCGTGTCATAGGGAGATTCACGACAAGGGAAGAGGACCTACCGCTGGTTGAAAATGGAAAGAGCCTGGACACGGGAGGATCCGCCAAATTACTGGCCGAAACCTTCTACCCGGAAGACCGGGTAGAAGAGGACAATACGCGACATACTGAGGTGCACGCGAGAGCAAAAGTAATAAATGAGATGAGCCATGGTGACAATGACCCACCATTTACGTACAGTGAGCTCTTTGGCGCACTAAAGACATTCAACCCCAAAAAGGCCCCCGGAGCGGATGGCTTCACGGCCGATATCTGCTCCTGTGTCGCAACCTGTGATCCGGCACTACTCTTGGGAATACTGAACAAGTGCCTTGAACAACAGCACTTCCCAAAGCCCTGGAAAGAAGCCGTAGTTATAGTGCTCCGAAAACCCGGCAAGGACTCGTACAGTGTACCCAAATCTTACAGGCCGATCGGACTATTGCCTGTTCTCGGGAAGCTGTACGAGAAGATGATTGCCACTCGCCTCAAATTCTACTTGATTCCCAGGACGAGTACCAACCAGTACGGCTTCATGCCCCAAAGGAGCACCGAAGACTCCCTCTATACCCTGCTGCAACATATACGTAGCAAGCTTAGTAGACATAAGATTGTCGTATTGGTGTCGTTGGATATAGAGGGAGCCTTCGACAGCGCTTGGTGGCCCACCATAGAGGTCAGACTGGCTGAGGAAGAATGTCCGCAAAATCTGAGACGAGTTGTCAGTAGTTATTTACGCGATAGAGCTGTGCGGGTAACATACGCGGGCGAAGAGTTCAGAAGGGAGACGCAAAAGGGATGCATCCAAGGATCAATCAGCGGTCCATTGCTGTGGAACGTGCTACTGGACCCGCTCCTTCACCAGCTAAGCAGGAGAGGTGACTACGTCCAAGCGTTCGCCGATGACGTGGTCCTCGTTTTCGACGGAGACACAGCCCAGGAAATAGAGCGACGGGCCAATGCCTCCCTCGAACATGTGCGTGCGTGGGGAGTCCAAAATAAATTAAGATTTGCGCCACACAAGACCACCGCAATGGTGGTCACTCGTAAACTTAAATACGACAAACCACGCCTCAGCATGGGAGTGGCAGACATTGGGATGTCAAACTACGTTAAAATCCTGGGCCTCACAATAGACAGTCACCTCACGTTTAACGAGCACATCACAAACGTTTGCGCTAGAGCAATTGCCATCTATAAAAGACTCGCTAGGACGGCCAGAATCGGTTGGGGGTTGCACCCGGAGGTCATACGCCTTATTTATACAGCTGCAGTGGAGCCCACGATTCTGTACGCTGCCAGCGCCTGGGCACCATCTGTGGACAAACTCGGAGTCCGGAAGCAGCTGGGTGTGGTGCAGCGTGTTTTCGCCCAGAAGCTCTGCAAGGCCTATCGCACGGTGTCGCTGCACTCGGCACTGGTTCTGGCGGGGATACTTCCTCTGGACCTCAGAGTTCGCGAGGTGGCTTCGTTATACGAAGCCAAGAGAGGTATTTCCCTGCCAGAACTGGACGGCATCGAGATCGAGCGAATGGCACGAGCTTCTGAGGCACCTCATCCCGCGAAGCAACTGAGCCTGGAGTTCATCAGCCTGGTAGACGAGGAACAATTGCAAGACAATAGTCATCACGAAGTCAATATCTTCACGGATAGGAGCAAAATTGAGGACCGGGTAGGTGCTGCGCTATCCTTATGGCATAGTGGCAGCGAGACAAAGGCCCGCAAGTTTGCTCTCTCACGTTACTGTACCGTCTACCAGGCCGAGCTTCTGGCCATTTGCAGAGCGGTGAGTGAGGCGTTAAGGCACGGTGCCACCACATTTGGTATATTCAGTGACAGCAGGGCGGCCCTCCAAACAATCACCAGCTTAAACTCACCCCACCCCCTGGCGGTAGAGGCCAGGCAAGGACGCGCCTGTGCCGTCGCCCAGGGAAAGAGCGTAGCCCTTTACTGGGTGAGGGCACATGCGGGCCTAGTGGGAAATGAGAGGGCAGATGAGCTTGCGAGGGAGGCCGCTCTGCGGTCACGGAAAGCTCCGGACTACGATCTCTGCCCCGTTTCATTTGTCAAGGGTGTCATTCGTCAGGACACGCTTGACAAATGGAATCGACGCTACCAAGAAGGCACAACAGCCTCCGTCACCAAACTGTTTTTCCCCTGCGCGGTGGCGGCGTACAGAACCGTCCGGAAATTAGAGACCACGGGTGCAACCGCAACCACACAACTGTTCACGGGGCATGGTGGGTTCGCCCATTACTTGACCCGATTCAAGTGTAGGTATAACCTATCATGCGCCTGCGATCCAAATGAGGCTGAAACAATTGAACACCTTGTAATACACTGCTCCATCCACTTACAAGACAGAACAGGTTTGGAAATAAAAACAGGAGTGCAAGTAAATAGAATAGGAATACAAATATTAATAAAAGAAAAAAGAAAAGAATTATTGGAATACGCCTTAAAAATAGTAAGAATTGTGAACAGTAGAAATAAGTAGATATGTACATAATGTAGATCGATATTATAAGAATATTGTCCCCTACTTTATGATCGATAGATAAAAGAAATTGATAAATAGATATGAAGAAATTAGGAATATAAAATATTGTAAAGTAAGTATTGTATTGTATTATTGGTGAAAGCACTATAAAGAATTAGTTTGTGATAGTTTGTAAATACCGATATATAGAAACCCCAAGAATGAAATAGGACAAGGAATGTAATAATGTGATGAGTAAAGCAAACAGTTTTTAGAATAGACCAAGAAAAATAAATAAATAATGAAACGGCATAAAGTTGAGAGGATTAAAAAGAACCGATAGAAACCCTAATCAGGGGCAATGATTATAAATAACATAGATCACATCATTTATGTGTTACAATGAGCTCTGCACTATGTCGCAGAGGAAAACAAGAGAAAAAAAAAAAAAAAAAACATTGATAGAAGTCCGTCTGTACGTCTATTTTATGTTAGATCGTTGGTCGATTTGACGCTCCAAAAAGAAGAGAGCAGAAGACACCATTGTCAATGCTGAATGCATGTGTTGCACAATCAACAACAGCCTAAAATGAGACACTAGCGTCCAATTACCAATACCTGTATAATAAATAATAAATATAATAATCTCGCTTAACTAACATAGGTAGTTATAACAAATATAACATTACATGTAAACAAAATTGACTTGTACACACTATTTTTTTATTTTTTTTTCTTTTTTTTTTTTAATTCCGCGGCCCAAGGCCTCGGCCGCTCTAACGTCCGTTGCCGGGCGTCTCTGGTTACTAGCAGAGGGTATGTCCAGTGGCGCCCGGCGGGACCTGTACACACTAACGTATAAAGATGTTTAACGGACAAGTCACACAACATTAACTATAATAATAAAGAAATCGCAGTAAGGAACCTTAAACTTGGCACGACTTTGTCTAGATTTCATTACTTTTTAGCAGCTCCATTGAGACTTGGCTAGTTTTTTACAGAATGTTTTTGGTGGGATTTCACTTCTTTTTGTAGAAACGTGAGCATATTGGTTTATTTTATTAGATTTTCTTATATGACAGTTTTTTCTTTTTAATAGTAGTTTTTTTTATTATTACAAATCTTTCTTTTCTTTTTTTCCGGTTGTGATTCTTGTACAGTAACAGTTTTTCGTATTGCCCATTCGCGTTCATCGTTTAGACGGTTTAATTTCTGAGGGATCGGCGCGGGTGGCTATCGCCGTCCTCAGGCCCCGATTATGGAGGTCGATGGTCCTGTGCGTAGATGAGTCTGCGGCGCCCTGGCCGCTGACTGCAAAACACAGCGGGGAGGGTACGCTCCCTCTCCCTCTCGGCCGCCTCCTTCGCGAGCATGACTTGCTCGCAAAAGGACACGGCTGCGTTCCACCTACTCGCACTGGAGACCATGGCTTGGAGCATGGTTTCCAGCGAGAGTATATCCACGCCCAGACCCACTACGAGGTCCCGGCGCTGCCTCGCCCACGCTGAGCACTCCACCAACGTGTGGAGTGCGGTGTCGTCGTCGGAAACCTCGCAGTGTTGACACCGGGGTGTGACCTCACGATGGATGCGAAACAGATAGCTACCGAAACATCCATGCCCGGTAACGATCTGCGTCCCACGATACGTGAGGTCACCATGCCGCCTCTGCAGCCACTCGTCCATGATCGGTCTCACCGCCCCGTGATGACGGTAGTTCCCCACTTTGGTTGCTCAAGTCGCACCCTCCAAGTCTCCCTGAGATCCTGGCGGAGTTGGGACCGCTGGTCCTCGATTTCTCGGGACGCAGGCCTGTGGTCCCTCATCAGCGCCTCTAGAATATAAGACGAGGGCATTACCATATCTCTAATTACAGCTGAGACCAGCTGAGGGTTCTTCATCAGATACTTCAGACCTTCGATTTTTGACATCAAATGAAGCGGTCCACCAAGTTGAATATTTATGTAAAGGCGGTATGTCGATCTCTAATAGTTTGGCTGGGCTCTTGTGTTTTCTAATCAGCGTCACCAGGTACTCTAGATCTTCGATTATCCTAGTTTTTATAGTTTTCCCTTTATGTGGCTATTAAACCCTAACTCTGTACCAAATTTCAGCTCTCTGAGTTTATGGGAAGTACTAGTTCTATTCTGATGATCATGAGTGAGTGAGTGTCATAAATGCGAAACTTTGCTTTCGCTTAAGAGTCCGTATGCAGAATCGAAACGGGCGGAATTAGGTATTTGACACATTTTGTGCGTGAGTCCGGAGTTACCGATGGTGGTCAGCCAGTAGGTACGGCGATTACATGGTTTTGATCTTTTTTTTTTCATTTTATAATAATAGTGTCTTGTGTGGGGGAGGTGAAAAGAGGGCTAGGAGGGGGGTGTTTTTTTTCTCTCCTTAAATTCAAGAAAAGCCCTCTATACTCGTATGATCCCGTAATCAAAACTCCTCTACCTTTCCTCTGTCGTTGCACTCTCAAAGGGGGGGCGAGGGCTATTTTTTTTTCCTAATCAAAATCATTTGACCTCCTCCATACAAAGGGGCTCTACCAACATATTTAGGGCCCCAGCGAACTCATCTGCTAGTGGCGCACCTGCTGATCAACGGACGAGGCTCGTTAATTTACGGTACCTATGAAGTGGCTTCGGTCCCTACGTGGGTACCGGGTGTTAGTCCGGGAGGTGCCACCGTGCAATTGTGCTAAAGCCCCACAAGTAACCCAGCCCAGGCTGGTTGCGTAAGGGGTTCAACAGCTGCACCGCCGGGCCCGGGGCCATGTATGGTGCAGCAGGCATGGAACCAGTGGGGGCAAAGCGGAGTCTAGTGTGGGTGGTGTGGGTCGATTCGCTGGCCAGGGAGACCCTTAGCAACGGCGTTGCCGCGGCCGCCCGCAACACAGTCATGGGGCCCGCCTGGGACCAACCACACCAGGAGGCTGCCCCACATGTTTTCGCGCATAATCCTGATGTGGGATCGCCGCTCCGGGTGGTAACCGGTGTGGGATAGCGGCGGCCTTGCACCAGGGGGGTTTGGTAGCCCTTCCGTCCGGCGGGTCGGCTCCAACCTAACCACACGGTTCCAGACGAAGTTAGCCCCTGCGCTTTGTCACTTATTACTGCTGCACCAAATGTCGCCCTGTCTTCACGCTTCTTCTTCAAATTTATAATGGCAGTGCAACAGAAATAAGTAAACGTTCCACAGCGGCCCCAGGAAACCCCACAGCTTCACTTTTCGAGGTGGAGTTCACCAACATCCGTGGACTCCATGCGAACCTCGATGCCGTCCACCATACCTTGAGACGGCTCGGCCCGCTGTGACGTTTCTCACGGAGACACAAATACGCCGCCCTGACAACACGCCTTACCTGTGTTGCCCCGGTTATGTATATATGTATCGAGGAACAATACCGGGGCGCCGCAGGGGTTCGTGCTGTCACCAACTCTTCCTTCTGCAAATCAACGATATGCTATCCCTCGGGAACATTCATTGTTATGCAGATGACAGCACATTGCAGGCGTGTGCATTTACAGCGAAGAAATCCCGTTTCCTTCCCCTACCCTCTCTTCAGAATGCATTATTACCAATGAAGGGCAACCTTGAGATCCTTGACATAGACGTTCGTGAAGAGCTCAATAATAAAAACTACATCGAAAGATGTATAGGGCTAGCTTCGTGGAAACTAGGAATACTGAATAAGATAAAGCGATTCTTTACACTGCATCAGAGGTGTCGATTGGACCCTGCGTCGAATACTGCTCTCACTTCCGGGACGGCTCCGCGAAGTATTTCCTGGACGCTCTCGACGCTATGCAGCGTCGAGCTATCCGTATTATAGATTGTCCGGAGGTAACGGGAAGCTTTGAGCCGCTAGTTCAGCGCCGAACAATAGCTTCCTTGGCCGCATTCTACCGTATTTACCATGGCGAGCATTCTGAAGAGCTCTTCAATCTGATCCCATCTTCCTTCCGATCCCGAACAACGCGTGCCGGGCAGAGATGCCACTCCCACACAGTAGGTACATGTGAGAACCGAACGTTTTAAACGTTCGTTTCTGTGCCGAACGATACTGGCCTGGAACGCCCTGCCTGTGCACGTGTTTCCTCCCACATATAATCCTGGGTTCAGTAGGTCGTCAAGTTGAGGGCCACTCTCTATAGTATAGTGTGCTGTGAGTGACCCACAATCGCTTGACGTCGTCACGACTTACTACCAGGCGGGTGGCGTCAAATTGGCGAACCCAATACAAAAAAAAAAAAAAAAAAAAACTACCTCTATAAAATTATTACTCATTTTGACTCTACTCGGGAGCCCCCCTTGGGGGACTGGAGGGCAAATCTCAAAAACTCGGAATTTTTCCTAGGTCCCCGAACCCCCTTTACATTTCTGCAAAAAAAACATAGGTACCTTCCCCTCCACCATCAAGGAGAACAATAAAATTGTGTCAGTGAGTGAGTGAGTAATCCAGCTTTATAAAATATAACATTTTTTTTTAACAAAAACAATGATAAATACATTCTACATAATCACTGTTGTATTTAAAAAGAAGCCTAATCATCACAAAATAATATTACCAAAGTATCAAAATCTCACGCCACGCTATATTCGTCTGTAGACGGCGTCGAATTTTGGCGCGCAGAGCGACACGTCCTCTCCCTGTAAGCGCTTGGCGCGGACTGTTTACTTGAGGCATGCGTCGAGTATTATAAAGCGAAATTTAGGTGTTTTTAAAAGATTATTTACAGCCTATTTTTTATTATTTAGCTTTCTTTTTTTTTGGAAATGGATTGATTTTGAAAAAAGGTTTATTTATGTTGTTTTAATTTTATGAACGAGAGTTTTATGTAGCCGAAATAAGAACCAATTCATTGCCCATTTTCTCTAAAATTTGACTAACTTTAATATTTGTTTACTCAATTTTTTTTTATGAAAGTGATAAAAAGTAATCCATACATTTGATAGATGACTTTTACAAGAATACACTGTATTTTTGTAATACTTTTTAGACGTCCAAACGATTAGTGAATTTGTGATATTCTAGACCTCTTCCAGCAAAAGATACGAAAAACTACCGATTGTTTTAGGTCGATTAATCAAAATTTAATGACAAAAATAAGAAAGTAGCTCACTTATTAGATCATTATTGAAATGATATTTCATTTTGTGCATTAAAACTTATAAAAATACAGTATTTTCAGTGTAAAAACACGTCTGTAAAATCAGCGAAAACGGTAAAATTTAATAGGAGGACTCTTAACTTCGGAACTAAATGACCTACAGACTTGAAATTTTGGATTTTAAGTATGTGATTATAGCTTACTGGATGATGAAAATTTCTGCATTCTGGTCTTATCCAGAGGTTCTCAAATAGTGGCCTGAAAATGCGGCTAAATGGTTCCAGTAAAGGATGGTACGGCAGTGTTTGCTTTGCGCTCGACTTGGCGGGGGCCACTGCCGTGCCCCCAGATATAGGTATTATTATAATTATTTCCTTTATTTTACTTAACTACATATTTAATACATTTTTAAATAAACCTACAAATATATTTATTTATATAAAAAAAATACAAATATATTTAAAAATATAAAAAATAGTGACCCACTGTCATCGGGTACAAAGACCAAGCTACCGGTGGTTAGGGCTCCAGACAGAGGAATTTCCTCAACACTGCTGAGTTGCCAAATGCCATCTATTTCAGTTGAAGCCATTTGGTGTTCGCAACCATCATTTGTTAGAAATGATGGTTGCACCTCAACCGAATGGTAATGCATCCAAACTTGGTACCATTGACGGTGCTACCGTTTGAACACATGGCCATAGATAATACACTTTGTGCATAGCTTCACCATAGAGTAAAACGGAGTTCCCCGAAATTTCGTTCACTAAAGTGAAATACATTTCATGCCTATACCCCCGGGGTAGGCAGAGGTGCATTACACACCCACAATTTGCCAGTATTTTTAGTCCCACGTAATAGGGGGCAAGCCTATTGCCGTGACCGGGCACTCATATAATTGGTTATGTCCAAAACGGCCGAATAAATATATAAAAAGTCTCGTAGTCTCGGACTTATATCCGAAATATATTAAATAAATTTACAAAGTTATCTGTGGATCTCAACTACATAGTATAGTTATCTATGGATATCAATCTATTTGGATATCCAAAAAATTTCGACAACCATCAAATATGGGATATTGGCCCGTCAATTTTGACAAATGATGGTTGCGAAAACCAAATGGTTTCATCGTGAATGGGGACCTTAAAAGTTACCGATAAATGGGTAGATCTACCGATTTTGGCTTTTTTCTACCTATGTACCGATTTAGGGTTCATGTCGACCGATAATTTGACTGAATAGAATTTTCTCAATAAATGTGGTCTGATGTTATCTTTGCAACCCACATTCTACTAGTCCGCACCAGCGATGGTAGGCAGGGAACTCACAGATTGCGGGCATCACCGCGTTGCTATTAAAAGGGGATTTATACTAGTTTAGTAGTTTACTTTTGCTATTAGTCACTGATCAGGTGCATTCGTCGTCGTCAAAATCAGTAGGGACCATTTGTGGTTGTGAATTTATTTCAATAATTATGTCGAGTAGTTCAGGTATAGACCTCAGACTAAAAGAATAACATAGACGGAACATGTAGAATAAACACGTGAAGCCAAATGACACTTTCAATGTGTGCGTGTGACTCCGATTTCCGTGTACCGATACCACTAACGGCGTGTGCGTAATGTTGCCAGCAAATGAAAAAATCTCCTAAAAATCTCTATATAGTGGACATATGGAAAATTAATATTTGTTTTAGTAAATGTTACCTGCAATTATTTTGTCATTTACACAAATGATTATTATGATAAGTGCCTAAAATGGGGAAGTGTTAAAATAAATAAAAACGTGATAAACACTGAGTAAACACACTTTAATTACTAGCTTTCAAAAAATTTCTCATCATTAAAATAATCCTTTTTAAGATGAATGAACAAAGCTTCATTCCAGTGTAAGTACAAAGTACAGTCAACAACAAAAGTTGATTAGCACAAAAATATTTATTATTCTTTTTTACATCCCAATGCATGTGCCACAGCAATGTACAAGTAATTTTAGAATCCCCAAGGACAAAGTTAATATATTTCGTGTTTCGTTTATGATTTTGTGATCGGTTTAACAGCTATTAGTGATCAACAGATAAGAATTATTGGTTAAGCTACTTTTGTCGTTGACTATACATGAAGTAGATATCAATAGTCGTTAGGTTAAGACTGAGGCCTTCGTAGTGTTAGACTGAAATTAAACTACTGACACAGTAACATAAATATATTGGATCAGAACACAGGCTGGGAGGTCAGACGGCGGTCAATTCCAAGATTGCCGAAATAACCAAGCCACGTATTAAGTAGATCCCGGACACAGATGTGATCGGGAGTTCGGGACTAACGCACGAATGATGATGATGATGATTAGAAACATCGAGGTTGTCAACATTGATGACACTGATTTTTTTTTACTCAGTACTTTATAAATTCCCATAAATACTGCTAAATATTTTGTGGAAATGATGAAAAAATTATGGCAACTCTGTATGATATGGCGGAGGTTTTGTGTTCCTAGTTTGTGCAACTAGAATATTTAGAAAAATGTTATGAAATCTAATAAGAAATAGTTAATTACTCATGAAACGATAATCCAGCATTCTTTCTATGAATAATTGAAGTGTTTTTACACCTTTTCACCACACAATACGGCATATTTATAATATTTTGTTCAACCGTGATCGCACGTGCGTACACACTCGCTGCTCACAAAGGAGTGGCGAGCGAAATGGTATCCCATTGCTATATAGTATCCCTTTTGGCGGCTTCACTCGCTAGTTCTATTCGTTCCGTCTATGTTATTCTTTTAGTCTGAGGTATAGACTTAGAGTCTTTTGAATGTGATCGTTAAAAAAACATATAATAAATCCATATTCAGAGCGCTAAAAATATGGCTAGTCACCCTAAAATAATACTTTATTTTGTGAAACAGAAAATAGTGCATATTACACACCAAGTAAGAGATGGAAAGTGTTTTTTTTTATTTCGCCTTACTGTATGTACACTAGCTAACACAGAAAATGAATGCCTTGTTTTAGTATTTCAATATATTTTTAGGCATATTCTGGTGATTATTTAATAAGAATAACTACATATGTACTTACTTTATTTTTAAACAATGTAGATGAATAGAATGGCTGTAAATAGAAAAAAAACTATTTTTTTTACCATCTACCTATTTTCAGCAAAACTACCGTCTTCCCAAACTACACTTTTTTACAATACTCTAACACAAGAACATAGGCATGTGTCGTTCGTTCGATTGTAAAGAACCGTATCAATATATTTTATTACGTGTCTATAATCCTCATCATACTCAATCCTTTTACTCTTCAAAATCGTATATTTTCCTATCCAATATTTCCCTAACTTTTTTTTTTTTGTTTTTTTTTTCTACATTATATTTAATATATTTACAATAAGAATTACAATATACAAAATAAACATAATTATAGACTAAAAATATTTAAATTACAAAATATCGTTTAAAAAATCCTCCGCGTCATTGCCGACTGGGAAGGTTCCCAGAATGCTGGCTGTGTTGCCACGTTGGATGGCGATACTTATTCTTAACTTTTGTTTGTGGCTAAATACAGAAAGCAAAAGCCAGAAATGAAAATAAAAAAAACTATCAAAACTGTAATACTGTACCTTCAATCTTTTGATTCCAAAGAGAATACAATACTTGTTTGATTCGTTCAATCTCGACCGATGCTTACTTAATACGTAATATCTCTATTAGATCTGTGCACGGGGCGTAATATTCTAATAAAAAATCTCGGACATAACAATTTTATATAATATTATCTGTGTCAGAATACGATGTATGACATTTCTTTCCCCCGTGCTCCCCTCACTCCTCCCCTTTATGGCCCTTTTGACGTTACGGTCCTTCGTACCATAGTATTGTATTCTCTTTGCTTCGTACGGACGTCATTGCTATTTATGCTGTTGATAGTCGTGGTTACGTTGATTAATTCCGTACCTACACTTCAAGTCCACATAAGCAGAAGAGACAAGAAGAGAGCAAATCCTATCTGAAAATCATACAGGTAATAAGTTTTTAAGATTATAGAATGGGTTCTTGATTGCGGTATGTGTCTACAAAATCAGTGTAATAATTTGTTTTTAACTTTTTTATTTCAGATGAAACAATAATGATTCAGCAGTTTTCATTAAGTGTAATATACGACCCACCGCATCTTATTAAGGGGATAAGAAATAACTTTCTTACAAAAGATATCTCTTTTGGTGGCAAAAGAGCCAAATGGTCTGATATTGTTGAGGTTTACAAGACAGACTGTGAACATGCAGAATCGAGACTTCTCCACAAACTGAATGATGAGCATATACTTCAAGAAAAGATTTAAAAAATGAAGGTTTGTCATATAAT
This sequence comes from Nudaria mundana, assembly GCA_963556515.1. Lineage (NCBI taxonomy): Eukaryota > Metazoa > Arthropoda > Insecta > Lepidoptera > Erebidae > Nudaria > Nudaria mundana. The sequence goes on along the minus strand of OY748286.1, from coordinate 36,601,645 downwards.
AATAATCATGTCCTCCTGACTGAATTTAGGTCATAGAGGCCAACCTCAAAGGAGATTAGTCAACTACGCAGAAAATATTATAGTGGATCAGTGTGTGCGCTGCCACAGGTGCACTCTCTATTCACTCACACTCATAGTCCGATGGGACTGGACTGGGCAATCCGACCGGAGAGACGACCGGAGAGAGATCAGGCGCAGAGCTAACGACTTTACGTGCTTTCCGAGGCACGGAGCGAGTGATCATTCATTTATAATACGCACATAACTTGTCATATTTATAATAAGCACATAACTTGTCATATTACGTAATTAATTTATAATACGTACATACGTCAGAGGTGCGCGCCTGAGACGTCTGACGCGCCAGTCAACGGTCATACCACTAGGCTATCACACCCAAACACGTTCTGTTTGTCAAATATCGTTAATATTATGATTTGTATCCTCCTTTATTATTTAATTCATTTTGTCTTATTAATTATATTATTAGCAGGTAAAAGATGTTGTCTAATCAATATATTATTTGCATTACAGGTAAAAAATTGTGCCCAGGTGTTAAGCAGCACAATGGCACGAGCTTTGTTGTACACCTCTTCATTTGGTGGGTACTAAACATATTTTCTAAAATATAATGGTGAAATAATTATATTCTTTGGATTCGAGTCTTTATATTATGGCTAGAAGTGACCCAATAACATATGTGGTAAAATGGATGTTAGTGTTTAAATAAAATAGATTTGATATTGTCCAACGATAGTATAAAGATGAATTTTATGATATTATTATTATGAGGTTCAACATTTTGTAGAATTAATAAATTGTTATAATATTATTGTTAAAGTTACAAACGTTTCATTCATTGTTACAGCACAATATCGTGATGGGAGAGCTGTGAGTGATACACTAAAGAATACTGCAGAAGTGATATCATTTCTGGACAATCTGTTCGACAGTGTGAATGGTGTGTGTACCTTTAATAAAAAAAATAAGGGTAGACTGTTACGAACAGCAGTAACAACAAAATCCACCCATGTGGAATTCTGGAGAGGTGCTATTTTAAAATTAGACTATTTAAAATTTCTAGACAGTCGTAATCGCGAAATAGTCGTGCCACGCATAAAAAATTGGCAGACTACCTTAAGAAGTTTTTTGCGGCTATGGCAATTTTTCGCAGAAAAAAACGTAAAAATCATACGCCCAAGGTTTTTTAATTCTGACACTATCGAAAATTTCTTCGGGCAGGTACGAGCGTACAATTACAGAAGTAACAATCCGAATTGCCATACTTTCACAACCACAATAAAATCTTTGATTATTACAGGATTTATAAAATTTCATAGGAATACATTTAATTGTGAGGATGACTTAACAGAACAAATAATTAAAATTAAATCATTATTTAGTGAAAACACTAATACGCAAAATAAAATTCATAAGAATTGTGATTTTCTTGTGGAAGAATCATACTGTGATGCTAATTTTATGTTGGAGGCAAGACGTGAGCGGCTAAATATACAGTCTCGGGCTTATACTGCTGGATGGGTTATGAGAAAAGTATTAAAGAAAATGAATAACTGCAAATACTGCCAAAACGCTGTTACAGTGGACGAAGCGTCAGAGCTGCATAAGTGGGTTTCTCAAAGAGAATACAATTCAGTTAAAAATAAAAAACTCACTTATGCTTCTGAACAATTTATTATATTATTCGGAGAAATTTTAAAAACAACTAATACTTTTTTGCAAGTAAATGCCCACAAAGAGTGTATAGCCCAACAAATTTTTAATGTAATACAACAAAAGCTCATAAAATTTGAATATATTCAATGTGAGGCGCACAATAATTTAGCCGTTACCACGTTTTGCCAAATCGCAATAAATTTGGATATATTTAACTGGTGTAACATAATTAACAAAATTTTAAAAGGGACAGATTTATTTAGACTTACCACTAGGGAAAATTTGCCAGAAATGTTCAGGAAGGCATTAAAAAAATATATGAAAAGGATGAAAAATAAAAATAAATGAATGAATAAAAGTTGTTTTTTTTTAATTTTCGTTTACCTATAACACTATTCATTTTATTCAAGAGATCACAGTAATATTCCGTGATCTCTTGAATAAAATGTACACTCCAAATATACTACGAGCGGCCGATAAAACACTGGCTGTATGTCAAATTTCTTTGCCTTTTCTAGCTCTCTCCTGTTCTGTAAATTAAAAAAAATAAAATGTCACGCATCGTTTTCAGTTGGCCAATCAGAAAACAGACGCTACGTCCTACGGTACCTAGTTGTTTTGTTTGGCACATGTCTATCTGATACGTAGTATCTCTATTAGATCTAGTATTGTATTCTCTTTGATTAGATCTGTGGATCTGTGCTTTTGCTGTACTTACTTACAACAACAGTTCTAACTTTGGTTTTAACTTCTATTGATTTTTATTGTACTTTTCTTCTCTTACAAACAAATTAACAAACGTAGTGGTTATATACTTTTGCTTATCTAGTCGGAGTCTATTATATTATATTATTATAATAGTCTTTCTTTCTTTGGTTGGATATATAGACCGTTGCGTTGTGTGCTTTTTGTTTTAATTTAATCTAAGCCATAAAAATATAGAAATGGCTAACCTGATGATGTGCAGGATTTGTTTATCAACCGACCGTAGTTTGCAATTAATAACTGATACGCATCTACAACAAGTTTTCGAGTGCTTGGCTCTGATGCCGGTAAGCCTTTAGCTCTGTATGTACTTACTTACTAATTAATTAAATACACAGGTATAAAAAGCCATTTATTATTATATCCAACGGGGACACCGGCAGCCGGACGGACGATCCATCCGCAACGCATGCGGGCCACTTCGTCCATTTCCCAAATAACCAAACTCCCAATTTGTATCCAGCTCTCACGGCCCCCCGTCGAACCTTCCCGTGTCCTTGATAAATCTTATTATCTGTTCCACCTTCTCCATCTGATCAACGTGCACATGGGGCATTCAGCCAGCAGGTGGAAGCTGGTTTCTTCGCTGTCCATGCACTCTGTGCATTTGGGGTCCGTTTTTACTCCTATCACTGTCAGATGTCTGTTCAATCGACAGTGTCCTGCTATAACTTCTATGGCGAGCTTCATGTTTCCTCTTGGGAGTTTCATTATATGACTTGTTTTTTCTTGTCCATGCCTTTTGTGATTTTGTGCACTATGAGCAGCTGGGGTTCCGGTCCCACCAAGTTTTCGTCAGCACCTTCTCTGGCTAATTCGTCAGCCTGCTCATTGCCCATATTACCATTGTGTCCGGGGACCCAGGCAAACGTCAGGTTGGCCAGTGCCTTCTTACATTCCTTAACTATTGCTGATGTTGTCTTCAATTTGCCTAGTGCTTTATAGCATATATCTCTGCCTGAAAGACACTTGCAAATTTTATGTGCACTCCGGATCCAGATATAGTTTAGTCAATTCCTTTCTGGAACCATCTGTATAGCAGATAGTACCACTGGAGTTTATCTGCCATTAGTCTCATGTCCATAGGGACATGAGACAAATGTATTATGTATGTATTATGTATTTCTTGTCAAAAATTCTCTCCTTTCTGATAAGGTAATTATTGGATACGATCAATCTTTATTCGTAGCTTTTCTTTATAAATAAAAGAAATATTTAATAATACAATATAAATAAAAGAAATATTTCATAATAATATTATTTGAAACTTTATTAAATATAAGAATCAAAAGATAGATAGAAGATAGATAGATAGAATCAAAGAAGATATATTCATAGCTTATCAATGAATATATTCAAGTATACACCAGCTATTACATTTTTATAAGGGGTTAATAATCCGGGTCCATGAAACCAGGGATACCGTGTAACTTTTAGTAACAAGGCATGCCGAGGGTTCATAATATAACCCTCATAGACTAAATGTGGTAACTGTGCTTCCGCCTTTAGTCTTCTAGCCAAATCTAAACAAATTGGATTTTTTATGTACATATTAGATTTATTAGGTGACAGATCAAAGTTTAGTAACAAATCTATTAATTAGGATACATGTTTGCATTATTCCGGTGATTTATATCTATTTTGATAACTTATATAGTTCTTGACTCTGCAATATCCTAATTATTAATTAGATATATCCATATCTAATAATTAGGATATTGCAGAGCCACACATATTGCAGAGAGACACATCTAAAATAAAATATTGTTCTAAATATTTTTCAGCTATTAACGAATGACCGCAGACCAGTGCATGCATGCCTAGAGTGTTACAGTAGTCTGGAGTTCAGCGACCATCTCAGGAAGAAATGTCTCCAGAGTGAGGAGATGTTTACTCAGCTGCTTTGCAATGCAGTGGTGAGTGTTACCATAAATTAAACTGTTAGCTCTCGACAATTTTTTGACCAATGACTATTTATTATATTGCATATTAATTATTATAATGCATTATATAGTTTAATAATTATGAATGGGATAAATTTAAATGCACATCAAAAAAACTTATCGCTCCTCAGTTTATAAGCATCAGATAAATATGTTTTACAGCAATTAAATTATTTCCCTGCAAATAAGGCAATACTAGTACCTACTACAAATATTTATGAAACATACATCAACAGTGTATGTATTTAATTTTTTCTTCATTATTTTACATACAAAAAGTATGATTTGTATATCAAAATATGCTAATTGCACAGCAAAACCTAATAAAGTCTGAGGGCAATCCGACTTGGATAGATTAGGTTGAAGACTAAAGGCGGGAGCTCCCGCCCTTAGTCTTCGTAGTTTGTTTTAATACCTAGAAATGGACTTTACATTTAAATAAATAGCTATGCGTCACTAAACTTAAATTGCTGCTAAAATTATAATATTTTGAGGTATGTAATTATTTGCTATGCAATCAGTATTTTTGTTTGGGAAATGGTTTTTTTACAAAAGGCAGGTTTTGGGATTAGCACTTAAATACTACCCATTATGAAATGCAAAGCTTTGCTTTAAGGTGTTTTAGATTTGCTCACCTTTTTAACTTTCCTAGCAAAAATTTAAGAAAATACCTATCAAACTAGTAGTTTTTTTTCTAAAATATTTGCTAATTGCATCTAAATTTACATTTCATCTTCATTCAGAAGCAATTTAGACTTCAATTGTAACTTTTATAGTTCAAGTGTTACCTTGTAACCCACTTGAATAAACAAATTTTTCATTTTCATTTTCCTATGCCATTTTAAGTCTCACTTTTTTTTAATACCTAGAAATGGTCTTAGATCAATCTAACTTGGAGAGGTAAGGTTAGCTTAGTACATTTAAATAAATAGCTATGCGTCACTAACTTAAATTGGTGCTAAACTTAGATCAAAAATACCTAGATTACCGATCAGTGCTTTAAAAACGGCACCACTTCAACTCGGTCCCTATCGCTAGTGGACCGACTTAGCGCTTCAGTCGCTTTGCGACCGCGCTGGTAGTAAGACGTTTCACGATGACAAAGTTTTCGCTTAAAGATAGCAAAAAATATTTTTGAGTAATATTTATGCGTCGAAAGTGTAGGGTGTGTTTTACTTTGCTCCTACGTATTCTAAATATTTAAGTGGATAAAAGTTACCAAAGTGCCTCTTAAAGTGTCTCAAAATAATTATTACATCCCGTGCATTAGCACTTATCACAAATATCACAGTTTTAACGCAATTTCACAGTGTTTTTAAAGTTAAATATCTATTGAACAAATCTAGTTGTGGTTCTACTACCTACAAATTCTGTGATTGTTTTTCCCAGTTGGATACCTACCTTACATGTTTGGATTATAAATAACTAATTACCGCTACTATGTACTGATTCTAGATGCTAGATACTCACCATCTATTTACAACTCAATCGCAAGTAAGCCGGTGGCACTGTGGTTTGCGGTATTGCTTCTGACGCGAGGGGCGGGAGTTCAAATCTCGCAAGTGTGGTGAAATCTTTTTGGAATTTATAAATATATTTATTTATAAAAATGATATGTTTGGCCTGCAATAATAAAGTTAAAGATGCTTCGAAGCAGTGCCTCAGATGTGGCCAATGTGGTTCGTTGTATCACTATTTGTGTCTAAATATCACTGACCAACAGTTCTTGGCGTTAAGTGGCGAGTATCGCTTGAATTGGCAATGCCCCTCTTGCAATAATGTGACGCGACGCACTAGAACGAACGCGGACACGCCGGTTCGTAGTAGTCAGGTTCCTTCGCCGCAGGATTCAATCGATATGTCACTCGATAACATTGTTACAACGCCTCTAAATAAACCTGTCTTGCCCTACGGTCGTGCCCAAGTCACGATGGAAAATGTTAGTGTCCTTTTGGATCAGAAACTGAATGCGTCACTGTCTGTTTTGACTGACCGATTTCGATCTATGCTCGAGGTGGAGGTGAAGAAACATGTCAAATCGGAGATGGAATCTACACTGAAAATACTACAAAGTGAGTTTACGGCCACCACCGACCATATTTGCGCTGACTTGTTGGATCTGAAGGAAACTGTAAAAAATGACTTGCGCACTATCCGAACCTTGGAAACCGAAAACATGCGTCTACAAAAGGAGATTAATAGCCTGGGTGGTCGTTTGTCAGCCATCGAGAAAATTAGTCGTAGTCAAAACCTGGAAATACAAGCTGTGCCTGAAGCTAAAAATGAAGACATCTTGTCTATGTTTAATAACTTGTGCAACACTGTGGGGAGGGCGGTCAGTGATGAGAATGTGATTTCCGGGTGGCCAAAATGGACGCCACTAAGGACCGCTTGCGAAACATTTTACCTTATCCAATCCACGTCTTAGAGATCAAGTAATTTCAGCCTGTCGTCGCCATAATAAGACCAACAAGGATGACCAGCTGAACTCATTCCACTTGGGTTTGACTTCTGGTAAACGCAACACGGTGTATGTGTGTGAGCATGTTTCACCCGACTGCAAATCGCTTCATGCTGATGCCCGCATCAAGGCAAGAGAACTTAAATATAAATATGTGTGGGTTAGATACGGCAGAGTCTATATGCGTAAGGATGAAAGGGCTGAACATGTTCATTATCGTTATTATTTAATCAGTTAATTAAATCAGGTACGTTCCCCAGTGTTTGGAAGGTTGCGCATGTAGTACCGATTCACAAGGTTGGTGACAAATCTTGTTGCGAAAATTATCGACCAATAAGCATTCTATCGTGCATGGCCAAATTATTTGAATCGGTAGTCTACGACTCACTCTACTCTCATATTTATCCATTTCTATCGCTCAGGCAGCACGCTTTTATTAGGAATCGTTCTACTCTGTCCAATTTATTGACCTATAAAAACTACCTCAGTTCAGCCTTTGGGAGAAGATTACAGGTCGATTCTATTTACACAGACTTTTCAAAAGCTTTTGATAAAGTAAACCATAATATCTTATGCTCAAAACTGTCACACTTTGCTATACACGGTAACTTGCTGCGCTGGATTGAATCTTACTTGGACAACCGAAGCCAACTCGTGGCTGTTAAGGGTGCCTTGTCTGATCCTATTTCTTGTACTTCTGGGGTACCCCAGGGTTCCCATTTGGGTCCTCTTTTGTTTATTGTATTCATAGACCACCTCGTGGATAGGCTGAAAAACCCGTGCTTACTATACGCTGATGATCTCAAAGTATTTTCCATTATTAATTACGTACAGGATGCCATCACTCTTCAGTCCGATTTGGAACAAATAACATTATGGTGTGGTGAGAACCGTATGTCTTTAAATGCACAAAAGTGCTGTGTTATAAGTTTTGGCAACAAAAATCATAAAATTCTGTTTGAGTATAATATAAATGGTCATTATTTAGAACGAAAAAATGTAGTTAAAGACCTGGGAGTACTGTTTGACGAAAAGTTAAATTTCCACTTCCATATAGAGCACATACAGTCTAAAAGTGCGAGGCTATTTGGATCCATTTGCAGAATCACCAAAGATTTTCAAAATCCAACCAGTTTACTGTATCTTTACCAAACTTTAATCCGAACCATCCTAGAGTATAACTCCAATATCTGGGCACCTTTCTACGCAGTCCACATAGATAGCGTGGAGAGAGTACAAAATAAGTGTTTGTACATGGTAAGCTACAGGTCGGGCTTGAAGGGAAAGCTAAGGACGTATGAAGATAGACTTAATCATTTTAAATTACAAACGCTTGAGACTCGTCGAAAGTGTAGTGACTGTGCCTTCACAAGATAATCCATTCCACAATTGACTCTCCCGAGTTGCTCTCATTGCTGAACTTCAATATAAGATTCCGAAGTCGCCACCCTCATCTCAACACCTTCGCTCTAAAGGTTTACATAAACAACACATCCTTCTATAATCCTATAGTGCGGATGTGTCGTCTATACAACGAGCTCCTACACCAACATAGTGACGAGATAGATGTGTTCCGCCAGGGTTCCCTATCGTTTAAGCGCAATACGAGGAAACTTATGTCTAAGCTAAAGTAGTTCAATTTTAGGAATTTTTGTTGTTTTTTTTGTTTCTATCTGTTTTTTTTAGTTGTTTTTAGTTGTTTAGTGTTAGTACTTGGTATCTTTGATTCCACTTTAGGCTTTTCATTTCCTACATTATTGGTCATGTTGAGTTTACAAGTTTAGGAACTCAATTTGGAACTGAACCTTGTTAAGTTATGTATTTTATGAATGTTTGTATTGTTTTCTGTTTTGTGTACCTAAATAAATAAATAAATAAACAAATAAAATAAAAAACTACTCTTTTAGAGGATGGAGTATCATACTTTCGACAAGTAAAAATCAGTTCACCTTGTTAATTGCTTTTCATGTGCAATAATGCACTGCTTAAGAATATTATGGTTATTTTTAACTGTGCAAACCACGCGCTTGCTCGGTGAAGTTGAACAACTTCACACCTAACAAGCGCGCAACTTCACACCGCAATGTTAGAACAAGTCTCATACAGAAAGATAGAATCGTCATTTATTTATTTTAAATTTTTGATTACTGTTTGATATATTTTTTGAATATATCTTATTTTGTTTTAAGTTTTCCCCATAATGCAATAAGACTAGAAAAATGGAGGCGTATTATAAGCACGTGAAAGAGAAGATGAAATGTTTAAACCTAATAATTCTACTGCTGTTTGTTCATAATATAATAAAAATAATGTTATTTATGTTACTAAAAAAGGATTAAATAAATAAAAAATAACAGCCGTGCCAAATATTTTACAAGTAAAGGAGATATTATATTGATAATGCTTAAATACCTTATATTCCTAATACCAAATGAGTGACCAAATTAAATCGACTTCATAATACCACCTAGTATTTTCAAATATTTCATAAGTATCGTAGGTATGTGTACCTACCCATAAATTTATTTGATTGATTGTTTGTTTTAGGTTACAGGTTGAGTGTGAAAATATAATTGTTGATTTTATTTCGTACTAGCGTTTTTGTAATCTTTAATCTATATAATTTATTTTATACGTTTATTTATACGTGAATAAAACAATGTGAATTTAAGTTTATCTTTCTCATCGTATTTCATTAAATAAAAGTTTTATATGCAATGTGCTCCACATTCCTTTTATAACCTTAGCGCATGGAATCCGTACCAAGTTCCTATTCCACTTACTGAATTTCGAGGGATGCGACAACAGCGCTGTACATTGATGCTTTTGTATTATTTATTCGTAATTATTTCTATGCCAGCCATCAATGTACAATCTTGTTTATTTTATAGATGGTATGTGTAATAATTACCTATATAGTATTCGAGTGCCAAGATTCCGCGTTGTATTTGTACTGAATCCAGTATCTATAGTATTTTTGATGTAAGGTGCTAAAATTATAATATTTTGTGGTAATTATTTGCTGTGCAATCAGTATTTTTGCTTGGGAAATGGTTTTTTTTTACAGGTTTTTCATTAGCAGTTAAATACTACTACTACTATTATGAAATGCAAAGCTTTGCTTTGAGGAATTTTTAATTTTTTTTTTTTTAACTTTCCTAGCAAATATTTTAGAAAAAAACCTATCAAACTGGGTATAGTACCCAAATGTAAATTTAGAAGCAATTTGGACTTCAATTGTAACTTTTATAACAGACTGACTTTCAAAAGTGTTACCTTGTAACCAAAGACCTTATAATACAACGGACATAGGATCTAGAACAAATCGCAAGAAAATAATGTCCCGAGTCGACCTATACATTATACATAGGCATACATAGATATAAACAAATTTCATATTAAAATTTAAACCTTGATTCAACGGAATAGTGTTCACTTTTGTTTGCACTAATTTATCGCATTACGTAGCTTCTATCTGTCCGCCTGACTAATTCACCTTATGCAGCTTATACTTGAACTACGTGAACATAGAAACAATGGAGTAGGTTTATTTTGTTAAAGTCTTTTAAGGATTCCATGATATGTACCTACGTAGGCGTAATAATTAATGTAAGACTACAATAAATTCCATAATCTTATAAATTGTAATTACTTGTTTATGTTAGACGAAATAAGCTGAAAAACTAATTAACGACTGACAAAGATTTTTTTTTTCGAGTCAGTTTCATAATAAGTAACTGTAGTGTATGAATAACAAAAAGGGAATTAATGAATTTAACTAATTATAATATTATAAATGCCAAACTTCTTGCGGGTGTCAAAGTTCTTCCGCTTTCATTACTATTTTCATAACGCTATGTCGCTACGTCTACTACAAGATAGCCGTGTTTCAAGTGACTGAATTAGTTGCTAAAACTGCGCATCATTAATTTATTTTTATCTTATGGTTAATTTTTGGGATACGAAATTATTGGCTACTAGCTGATCACCGTGACTCCGCCCGCGAGATATAGTTATCTCGGCCCCGATTCCCGTGGGAATACATTACCGAGAATCCAAATAAAAAGAAAATAACAGTACATACACGAAATAAAATGACATGTGTAATTATATTTATGACAAAACAATGATACCCTGTGAAAATTAAAAACATTTTTGGGCTTATCTCCTCCATTCAATCAAGGGATCCTTGTACAAGTTTCATAAAGATCGGACCTCTTTTTGTTATGTCCATAAAATGAGCCGAACAAACAAGATTGTTATTTTTTGGATCAAAATATTCTTCTCGCCGTGCTAGGGCAATAATATTTTTCCATTGTGCACAGTGTACTGGATCCCGAGGAAAACTGAAATAGATGTTGGTTCATATAACGAAAAAAAAATCATAAAGAGCCAAGGCGTCTCCACTATAATCTTTGTTCCAAATAGTTTTATCGCTATCGGTAATCCGAATAAATCTGAATGGTCATTTTGTTAGTACATTATTCAGTGAAAATGAAATGGTCTCTTTCTTTTTACTGAGCTTGGGATGAGTTCGAAAGAGACAGATAGGTACTTCGGTATTGGACTGGATTGCAATATTTACTTTTGTCTTTTAATTTATTATCGACGAAATACTGTATTTTAAGTGAAATAATAAATTGCAAATAATAAAACAAAAGCTTATTTACTGAAAATATGATACACCGTCTTCAATTTGCTTTTTTTTCGTAGTTTTTACACGTTTTTACAATACAGTACGGCATTGTGCAACGTGTTGTCGTTCAGTTGTCAAAATCAAGACTGGCGCGCGATTGTTTCTCTTTTAGCGTTTTGTTTCTCTTTTAGTTCTGACACTTTTGAGCGATGATCCGAAATCCATTGTATTTAAAATCATTGCTTGTAACCCACTTGAATTAACATATTTTTCATTTTCATATGCCATTTTAAAGTGAGACTTACCAAGATCAGTAAATTTATATACACACCATCAACATGGATCAACATGGTCTAGGGATATTTGGTTGATTATTCGAAAAGTCTTGTGAATTTCTTAAGGCATATTTATATCAAACTAGCTGTCCCGGCGAACTTAGTACCGCATAAATTTTTCTAATGTTCCGCTAAACTTTTTTTTTCTGCCATAAGAACCTTCTCCTGGTAGTAACGATCACAACAAAAAAAGAATTAGCGAAATCGATTCAGCTGCTCTCGACATTTGCGCTTAGCGACACATACAGCGATTATTTTTTTTATATTATATGAAAGCTTGCCGATTCAGAGCGGGTGGCGCCGGAGAGGCGCCATGTAAATCTTTTGAACCCGGAATCAATTTTGGCGCCGCAGCGGCGCCAAAATTGATTCCCTTAAAACTTTGTTAAAATATGATTTTAAAAGCTTTACCTAGAATAATAGTACCTAATTTTGCACGTACATCATGCTACAGCGCGCGTTTGATGATATTGTATGATTTTTAAAACATGAGGTGTTATAAACATTTTTATAAAAGTGAAAAATTTCATTATTTCTTTACAAAGACAGAGAGGTCGCAACCCGACTATTACTATAACCGTATACTATAACTATACTATACCACTATACTACTACTAGTATCCCACAACGTGGAATTAATTTACCGACAACATTACTGGCAACGCGAGGCGGGAGGATAATGCGGAAAAGGTGTAGAGTATGCTATCAAAGGACAAAAAATAGATGTCTAGTTTAGTTTAGTTAGACCCCAGGATTATGCCTCACCCCATGCTTTCATGAATACCACAATTATAATTAAGAACCGCAACATTTCAGTTGTTATTATTATTATCAGTCTTTAATTACCAAAACTTATAATTTTAAAATCAGTCGTTAATTATAAGGACAGTGATTTTGTTTCAATATTAATATTTAAAACTTAAAATCTATTAATTAACTTTATCTGCCATATCCTTATTTTTCCTTTGTGTTTTGTTTGAGAACTTCAATAATATTTTGCATAATTATGTATCGTTCATTAATATTAAATCTCAGCAATTCGTTACATACGAATTGCCCAAAATATTTACAACCATGGAGATCTACTGTGGATGGGATCAGCTCATTTTCGTTCACCGGCTCTGTGGACGTCGCATTATCATCGGTTGTTGTTTTTTCGGTATTTGTTGCATTATCCTTCGTTTTATTTTTTTTGGAAATTGGACCAGCCTTCATTGGTTCACCTGTGATTACTTCAATAGAAATCCAGGTGTCATCATAAGTCTGGGAGTTTTCTACATAATCCTCGTCATCACACTGCGTGTCTGTTTCGGCGATATTATATTTTCGTCTCCTATGTAAATCTGAAAAAAATTGTATGTTTACTTAGTGTAAAATATATAATAACATGTAAACAACGATATAATCCCATTCAACAGGGTCACCGTTAATCATTAAATCCAACTAAAAAGTATAAAATGTTTTTCACCACTGTTATAAATACGTAACTTACCTTCCACATCTACTGCAGCACGTTGAAAATCACTTTAAAATACTATATACACACACCGACACTCCTTATCAGACCGGTTACGTTAATTTTCGGATGATAACTGACCTTAAAACTCTTTAAAAACAAAGAAATGTAACAAGTTACTATTCATGGCGGATGACGCCTGAGGGGTGCCATCACAATCCCTAGCGTTTGGCACCCTACAGGAGCCACAAAATATTTGTTTGACGCTAGGTGTAAAAGTTCGATGAAAAGACTGACGCACTGAATCGGTTACGAACTAAAAATAAATTTAATAAGAACACAAATCTTCTCAGAAAAAATGTTTGTATTTGAATTTTTTTATTATTTAATATTTTTAACAAAAATGGAACCTCTTGTTTTACAATTTAATTAAACTTAGTAATCTGTAAATGTACCCAAGACGTTCAAAATGTATCTGCAACGGTTCTTCATGGTGAAAATCAAGTTATCTAGTTGTTGTGGAATTCGGGAGATTGTGCAGGCCAATCCAAGACCGCGATATGGTGATCCTGCAACGCCAGATTTTGACCACTCTTGCTCTATGTGGACGGCCATTATCACGCATGAACTTCAAATATGGGTCAAATTGCAATTGATGTGGGTAGATTATTGGTTCTACCACGTAATTACAATACAGTTCTGCTTCCGTGAACACCTTGAACCCAAACGGGGTCTGTTCTACCACCAAGACAAATTCCTGTCCATACCATAAGTGTTCCACGATGATAAGAATGAACTTCTTGAGGTGCTGGAGGCGACTTTCTCAGTCTGGAACAATGCAAACGCGCGCTTTATGCAAATCCGGGTGAATACTGAAGTGGAATTCATCGACAACCCTAGTTGAAATGTTCCAGTGCCCACCGAAGTCTTCGTCCGCGATTGCCTCACCGCAGAGCAGGCGTACGAAGTTGCCGACGAGCGTGAAGGTGGGCTTCGTGCGATCTCCTACTCACTGTTTGATCACTCAAAACCAACTGGTGTTCCGATAGCAGTCTTTGAACCAATTTGAGGTCGTTACATTTGGTTGTCTGTGAGCTACAAATTGTAAAAGTCTTGTTTATGGATAGTCTCTTGGTTTTGGCCAAAGTACGTTTCAGCCACTTCGCCAATAATACGAAAACGTGACCACAATCTGGATATCACATTTTGTTTGGTCACAAGCTCTTCAGCAACGACTTACTGGATTGCATCAGCATTGTTGATTGGGCAGCATACCTGCTGCCCGTAGCATTTCATATTTCGTCAAATACCGTATTGCCAGGATCCAAACAACTTTTATTGCGGTTAATAAAATGTAAAAAAAAAGGTTCGAGTTCAAAATCAACTAAAATTTCAAAGTTTTACCGAACTGTTCATTACCGCGTAAATCATTATTTATTTAGTTTAATTTTTTAAATTTGAATTTAGAACATGTACAAATGTTACATACATAGACTAGGGCTGAAGCCTTTGAAAATGATATAAAGTGAAAAAAAATAATAGTAGGATGAAACCCGTTACAAAAGAACGAGAATATAACAAAAATTAAAGGAAAAATAATTTACGGGTGATCTGAGGTCGGGAAGTGGAAGGGGGTGAGTTTTTAAGGGTAAAAAACGGTTTAACTCGATTTCCGGCAAAACTACAAGTCTTATGAAAAAAAAATTTAATGACAAAGTTGTAGGTAATAAAGAGACCTATAACTTTTGCATTTACACTTTTTTTCACATATAACTTAAAGAATATTCTACATCTGAAATAATTTACGGGTGATCTGAGGTCGGGAAGTGGAAGGGGGTGAGTTTTTAAGGGTAAAAAACGGTTTAACTCGATTTCCGGCAAAACTACAAGCCTTATGGAAAAAAAATTTAATGACAAAGTTGTAGGTAATAAAGAGACCTATAACTTTTGCATTTACACTTTTTTTCACATATAACTTAAAGAATATTCTACATCTTTCGCAAAATATTGTAGATGTCTTATTAAAAATTAACTTATTTGGTTGTTAATTATAGTAGTATATTCCGATTTGTATTTTTTGTTTATCAATGTAACATGGAATCTTACGTTTTTCAAGAAATGGGTTTCATCCTACTATGATTTTTTTTGGTTTCAGAAATTATCGACACTGGTCTAACAACCCCTATCAATATCTTTTAATTCTAGCCAGTATGTACTTTTTAAGTTACATAACTTACCAATACTTCTTACAAATATCCCTTTTTAGTTTTCGAAACGAAAATCTCTTACAACAGTAATGTCCCTCCGTCCGTGAACAACTTTCAACTCGAGAACGGTAAGAGCTAGAGACTCAGTGTAAAGGTTTTTTTTTTATAATCTAGCTACCTCCCCCTTGAATGGAGTCTATTTTACACCTAATTCTCTTTGTCATACAATTTCTTCTAGTATGCCTCTCGCACTTTTATTCCTCATACTATATCTTTCTTTCATCTTTTTCTCATTCATTCCTTAGTGGGTGGAACTCCCACGTTACACCTAATCTGCCAGCTAATCAGTGTAAACGTCAATAGACTTAGCATAGTCGAAAACCCACAAAATGAACTTGACCTTTGACCTCTGATCTCAAGATCAAGGTCAAAACGAGGTCAAATCGAGAACGGTAATAGAGACTCAAGACTCTAAAATGAACTTGACCTTTGACCTCTGACCTCAAGGTTAAGGTCAAATCGAGAACGATAATAGTTAGAGACTCAAGACCAGCTGCAAGCAACTCAGCGTGGTCAAAGACCTCTAAAATGATGTTGAACTTCATGTCATGTGACATTTTTGAGATTTTAGGAAAAAACTTTAGAAAACTAAAATATATGGCAAATTTTTGCCATATTTTTAACTTGTTTTTATTTACGGCCGCTCTCACGTCCGTTACCGGGCGTTTCTGTATCGCACGCAGAAGGTATTTCCAGTGGCGCCCGGCTACAAATATCCCTAGACTTTGTGAATGTGTCAAAAAAAATCAAAATATTTTTATTCATGTAGGTCTCAAAGTAACACTTACGAACGTCAAAATAGAAAATACTTCTACATTTACATTTACCGCCAGATTCGCAAGACAATAGGTAGAGCCTGTGAGGAAAGAACCTGGCAAGAAAAACTCACGGCCACTCTTTTTATTCGGCAGTAAATACATAAAAATATGGCAAATTTTTGCCATATTTTTAACTTGTTTTTATTTTCGGCCGCTCTCACGTCCGTTACCGGGCGTCTCTGTTTCGCACGCAGAAGGTATTTCCAGTGGCGCCCGGCTACAAATATCCCTAGACTTTGTCGATGTGTCAAAAAAAACATTCAAAATATTTTTATTCATGTAGGTCTCAAAGTAACACTTATGAACATTGTTTTATATTTTAGCTGAGACCGCGATGGTCCTCGAAGGCATTTTACTTATTACTCAATTATATACCAGTGCGATCAAATCAAATCAAAATCAAGATATCTTTATTCATGTAGGTCACAAAGTAACACTTATGAACGTCAAAAAAGAAAATGCTTCTACATTTACCGCCAGATTCGCAAGGCAATAGGTAGAGCCTGTGAGGAAAGAACCTGGCAAGAAAAACTCACGGCCACTATTTTTATTCGCCAGTAAATACAATGATTCTGTTACAACAATAAAACGAGGGCAAGGGCAGTACGTGACCATGTGTGGACCAAGTGAACTTAAAAATAATGGATCTCTGTTATTCACAAAAAAAGTCAAATACTAGTTAAAGGTGCCACATAATCTCAAAGTACCCATACCTAACAATATCATAATAATAATTTAACAATAATAAGTGAGTTTCAGCAATAAAACAACATTTCAAACAGAAGTAGCCCCTGTGTAGCTCGAGTGATGAGCAAGCAACTCATTGCCATTTCTCTGTATCGTTTAGGATAATCCTTAATAGTATAATATGCCTTTTTTAGGAGGTGTGTCTTAACAGCCACTTTGAATTTATTCGAAGGAAGGTTCATAATGTTTAGAGGAATATTGTTTTAAAAACGCACACCAAAGGAGTCATGAACCTTCTGTAAACGATAATACGTCCCAACCAATTTATGCTTATTTCTAGTATTTATTGCATGTATGTCACTGTTCATACTGTATAAATGTATATTCTGTTTAACGAACATAATATTCGCATATATGCGAGGGTGGATTGAAAAGTAGTCGGCCAAACCAAGAAAATAAATACATAAAAAATGAAATATATTTTTATTTTTTAACGTAATCACCATCAAGTTCAATGCACTTTTGCCATCTTCCCTTCCAAGCATTTAACCCGTTGAAAAAAAATGATTCTTCCTTAGAGTCAAAATATGCGTCTATTGCTGCTTTGACCTCGTGATTTGTCAAAAATCTTTGACCTCCCAAGTGCTTTTTTAGGTTAGGGAACAGAAAAAAGTCTGACGGTGCCAGATTAGGTGAATAAGGTGGATGCGGTAACAGTTCAAAGCCACAGTTGTGAATTTCTGCCATTGATTGGACAGACGTGTGAACACGAGCGTTATCTTGATGAAACAGGACTTTTCTTCTGATCATTCCTGGACGTTTTTCTTTTATTTCCGCTCGTAAACGACGTAGTAAGGTGCAGTAATAATCAGAGTTTATAGTCTGACCCCTTTCAAGATAATCAACCATAATCACACCCTTCGAGTCCCAGAATACTGAAGCCATCACCTTACTTGCCGATAAAATCGACTTAGCCTTTTTGGGGGGTGGTGAACCAGGTCTTTTCCACTGTTTTGATTGTTGTTCTGTTTCCGGTGTACAGTAATGAACCCATGTTTCGTCCATAGTAACAAAACGATTAAAAAAATCACATTCATCAGCTTCAAATTACTTCAAACAGTCGTGTGCAATAGTTAATCGCATCCTTTTTTGCTCAACTGAAAGCAGTCGCGAAACCCACCTCGCAGACACCTTGTGGAAACCCAACACGTTGACCATTATGTTTTGAGTACGTTCATAAGAGATGCCTATAATCTCGGCTATCTCTCTAATTTTCAATCTGCGGTCTCCCATAATTAAGTCGAGTATTTTTTTACATTTTCGTCAGTAACGGACGTCGAAGGCCTTCCAGAGCGGGGTTCGTCTTTCACACTCTCTACCACGCTTGAATTCTGCTATCCATTTTTTGACGGATGAATATGAAAGAGCGCAATCCCCTAATGTACTTACCATATCATCATGGATGGCTTTTGATGACCGCCCCTTCTTATGGAGGTACTTAATGACGGCACGCTGCTCGATTTGCTCCATTTGCGGAAATGATGTCAGATTGCTTTGTTAATAAATTTATAAAATTAAAACTAATTATCGCACACGTTTCAAACTTCACACAATTAACAGGTCTAAACTGAACTAAATAATGTGGGTAGATTTGATTTTTAGAACTAAATGGATCAGTGTTAGGCCGACTACTTTTCAATCCACCCACGTATTATCCGCGAATAGAACCCAATATACAGGATTAAAATTATATTGCTTCATCCCATATAATTCATACAACTTAGCTCTACTTTTGTAGATGCCAGTGGTTGCCCAGTCACAGAACTGGAGGTTTCCATTTTTATAAAAAGTTCTTGATTTAAATATATTGTCGAACTCAGATTTAAATGTATTAAACAAGGACTCATATAAGTTATTTGGATTAACCTGCTTAAAGTCGATACTAGCAACTTTTGCAGAAACGCTTTCATTAAATCGTTCTAGGCGATATGTACTCATTGGCCTACATGAAATTTTATTTCCTTTAGCCGTGATATTGATGGGAAATACGACCTTCTGCCCCAGATGGTCAGATTTGAAGTTACTTAATACCTCCTTTGTCAGGAGTTCACAGTTGCAAAATATATTATCTAGACATGTTGCAGAATGTGATGTGATTCTAGTTGGCTCTGAAAATAAGTGTTATAAGCCGAAGGAACTGAATAAATTGATAAATTTAATGCATTTAGGTGACTGCACAAGTACATCAACATTAAAATCACCACACACCACAACATGCTTTTTACTAAGACACAATTGTTTCAATACATTTTCCATTACTATCTCAAATGAATCGTAATCACAATCCGGTGGGCTATAGACACAGAGGATAATGAGTCGCTCAAGCTCAACACAGGACAATTCCACAGTGCGCTCTATAGAAAAAGCAACAATATCTTTACATTCTTAACATTTTATATTACTAGACACGAATATTAGGGAGCCACCACGAATAGCCTTCTTTCTTGCGAACGCACTAATAAGTGAGTAAAATACACTGTTGAACAATAATTCGTGGTTTTTTAACCAATGCTCTGTTATACAAAAAATATGAACATTGTGGTCCCTAATGTAAAGGTCAATTTCTAAAAGTTTATCAGATAAGCCTTGAATATTTTGGTGTGCTATGCTTAAACTACTAGACATAATTTTATGCTCAACAGAATTACGTTCACCCCCATACATACTACTACTAGGGGTCGGCTCAATTTCCTCAAAGGCCACTACAATGTGTAGTCAAAGTATGTAGCTTCATATTAATTTTATATATAATATAGTTTTCGTTTTGCGTATGAGATTTACTATCGGGTAATGCGGACAGTATTACCTGTTTAACATCTAACTTTGACAATTGACAAGTGTGTATCTGTAATTGTGTATTGGCTCTGTGAAACTGCTATGGTGCTAATGAGACTTATGCCCTCAGTTTAATTACCAATTTGTAAGTTTTATACCTAAAATGGTTTTCTGTGTACTTTCAATCAATCAATCAAATACACTTTATTGTACACAACATAGACCTGGCGCCACTGGAAATACGTTCTGCTTGTAACCAGAGTCGCCCGGCAACGGACGTTAGAGAGGCCGCGGCTTTGGGCCGCGGAATTAAAAAAAAAACACAACATAGAACATACAAAAAGGAGATATCACTTAAGAAGAGTACAAATGGCGATCTTATCGCTAAAAGCGATCTCTTCCATACAACCTTTGGATGGATAGCGAATTTAAATGAGAGTCAAAGTGGCGGGTGTATTTTGCGAATCATGTTGTACCACTTACCAAAAAAATGTACCTAAAATGTACTGAATTGTACCTAGGTCTAAAAAATAAGTACCCGATTCAGAACGAAATTATTTCGGAATTAAAATACACCCGTCATTTTGACATCAATACGGCGGGTGTACTATAATATTTTATTTCTTACCATTATTCCTAAAATATAATTACACCAAAAAAATGTACCTAAAAAGTACCTCAAGTAAAAAAAAGCACTCTTGATCCGTTGGATACTTTCTGAGAAATACGATAGTGTTGCTGTTATGTTTTAACTATGGACGAAACATGGGTTCATTACTGTACAGTCTGTACACCGGAAACAAAACAACAATCAAAACAGTGGAAAAGACCTGGTTCACCACCCCCCAAAAAGCTAAGTCGATTTTGTCGGCAAGTAAGGTGATGGCTTCAGTATTCTGGGACTCGAAGGGTGTGATTATGGTTGCTTATCTTGAAAGGGGTCAGACTATGAACTCTGATTATTACTGCACCATACTACGTCGTTTACGAGAGGAAATAAAAGAAAAACATCCAGGAATGATCAGAAGAAAAGTCATGTTTCATCAAGATAACGCTCGTGTTCGTCTTTTTTTTTATAAATATTGGATGGAACCAGGCGTTACTCAGCGAAAATCCATGACAAAGCAATGGTAACTAAAATATTTTTAAAATTATCAAGACTGTCTCAGAGAGAACAGCTGTTCTCTCTGAGACAGTCTTGATAATGCTTCGTTTAGAGGCGAAACAATTGTCGACGTTTTGTTGTCTTTTTAATCCTGCGAAAAATAGTGCTATTAAGAAATTTAAAATAAGTTTAGTGTTTTTTTAAAAATATTTTACTAACCATTGCTTTTTTTTTTTATATTTAGGTCGACAAATTGACGCCACCCGCCTGATGGTAAGCTGAGGCGACATCTGGCAATTGAGGGCGACTCTCGTAGTACACAGGAATACCATAGAGAGTGGCCCTCAAGTTGACGACCCAGTAATGTGCCTCTTCACGCTTCGCTTAAAGAACCCAGGGTTATATGTTGGAGGAAAGACGTGCGCAGGCAGGGCGTTCCAAGCCACCATCGTTCGGCAGAGAAACGAACGTTTAAAACGCTCGGTTCTCGCGAAGACGGTTTCCACGGTATGAGAGTGACATCTCTGCCCGGCACGCGTTGTTCGGGATCGGAAGGGAGAGGGTGGGATCAGGTTGAAGAGCTCTTCAGAACACTCACCGTGGTAAATACGGTAGAACGCGGCCAAGGAAGCAATTGTTCGGCGCTGGGCTAGCGGTTCAAGGCTTCCCGTTACCTCCGGACAGTCTATAATGCGAACAGCGCGTCGCTGCATAGCGTCGAGTGCGTCCAGCAAATACTTCGCGGAGCCGTCCCAGAGGTGAGAGCAGTATTCAACGCAGGGTCTAATCTGCGTTTTGTACAGCAGACCTCTGCACCAGAGTGCGGTGTAAAGAATCGCTTTACTTTTGTTCAGTATTCCTAGTTTCCGCGAAGCTAGCCCAATACATCTCTCAATGTATTTTGTGTTATTGAGCTCTCGACGAACGTCTATGCCAAGGATGTCTAGATTGTCCATTGATTCTGTCCAATCAATGGCAGAAATTCACATTTCACCTGATCTGGCACCGTCAGACTTTTTTCTGTTCCCTAACCTAAAAAAGCACTTGGGAGGTCAAAGATTTTTGACAAATGACGAGGTCAAAGCAGAAGTAGACGCATATTTTCACTCCTAAGGAAGAATCATTTTTTTTCAACGGGCTAAATGCTTGGAAGGGCAGATGGCAAAAGTGCATTGAACTTGATGGTGATTACGTTGAAAAATAAAAATATATTTCATTTATTATGTATTTGTTTTCTTGGTTAGGCCGATTACTTTTTAATCCACCCAATCCAATCGTACGTCACTTATTTTCAAAGTTGATCGCAAGCTGAGGAATTTTGACGAAGTAAATAGTTCACTTGCACTAGAACCTTAGAAACTTAGCTCTGCGGCTTTTGCTATTAGTAAAGTCAGACAGCTGACGGATGTAGAAACTGCTAGGCTGTTTTATTTTTTCTATTTTCACAGTGTTATGTCGTATGGAATTTTACTGTGGGACAAGGCAGCTGATATAGAGATAATTTTTATACTCCAAAAGCGAGCTATACGTGCGATTTATAAACTGAATGCACGAGTTTCTCTTAGAGAAAGATTTAAAGAAATAGGCATTTTAACAGTTGCATCACAATATATATAAGCGAATATTATGTTCGTTAAACAGAATATACATTTATACAGTATGAACAGTGACATACATGCAATAAATACTAGAAATAAGCATAAATTGGTTGGGACGTATTATCGTTTACAGAAAGTTCATGACTCCTTTGCAGGATTTGGTGTGCGTTTTTATAACAAAATTCGTCTAAACATTAGGAACCTTCCTTTGAATAAATTCAAAGTGGCTGTTAAGACACACCTCCTAAAAAGGCATATTATACTATTAAGGATTATCTAAAATTCTAAACGATACAGAGAAATGGCAATGAGTTGCTTGCTCATCACTCGAGCTACATAGGGGCTACTTCTGTTTGATATTTTATTTGAAATGTTGTTTTATTGCTGAAACTCACTTATTATTGTTAAATTATTATTATTATGATATTGTTAGGTATGGGTACTTTGAGATTATGTGGCACCTTTAACTATTTGACTTTATTGTGAAAAACAGAGATCCATAATTTGTAAGTTTACTTGGTCCACACATGGTCACGTACTGCCCGTGCCCTCTTTTTATTGTTGTAACAGAATCATTGTATTTACTGGCGAATAAAAATAGTGGCCGTGAGTTTTTCTTGCCAGGTTCTTTCCTCACAGGCTCTACCTATTGCCTTGCGAATCTGGCGGTAAATGTAAATGTAGAAGCATTTTCTTTTTTGACGTTCATAAGTGTTACTTTGTGACCTACATGAATAAAGATATCTTGATTTTGATTTGATTTGATCGCACTGGTATATAATCGAGTAATAAGTAAAATGCCTTCGAGGACCATCGCGGTGTCAGCTAAAATATAAAACAATGAACAGTGAAACTGTACACTACATATATACATAGATGATTTTTTGTTCAATTGTCAATTTCTGTTTATTAATTAATTGCAAATATGACTGTAACATTAGATTTTACAGACAGTAAGTAAGGAGGTAGTATCACTAGGGTACTAGGTACAGGTTTTTTTTTGGTTTATTTGGTTTTTTCATTGGTACATACACTGTTAAAAATTCTGTAATTTTACATGCAATAAAATTACATAAACCTGTAAAATTCCCTTAAGGTTGCGCTATTTAGCGGCTCAAACTCGTTGATAGGTATTGCTCGGGAGCATGCTGTTTCACCTCACAGCGTGTAAGAAAGAAACAGCATCAGCGATGAGCAGTGCAGACGTATGCGCGCACACGTATATTAGCAGGCTCATGTCACACACGACACAGCACACGCACACATGTTCAAGTTCATTGAAGCGAGCCAGGCGTGCCGCCCGCTCGTGGCTTCCTGCCCACTCTCGCGCGGGATGTATACAATGTTGACCTAAAACGTAAATCACTGAACTCTTTCGATTATCTTTACAACAGAAAAATGTTACCAACCTATTTACTGTCTAATTTAATAATACCTATTTATTGTCTAGTTACCTGGTTTTATACTTACTTTGAACTTACACTGCGTAGGTATACTACCTAAAGCGCCTAGCACAGAATTTGGTAGGTAGTTAGGTACTAATTACCTATAGCTAAGTATTCTGTGCATAAATAATGTATAAATAAGCTTATGTGAAAGTTTATGAAGATGGATGTTTGACTATTTCAAAACTAGGTAGGTACCACCCTAGGTACCTATTCTGTGTTGATGATACATCCAGTATTTCGGTTGACTACCAACTACCACACCACCGGACACCGTCTGACCTGCACCTGATAACTTTCCGGGAAGATTGACAGCATCTTACCAGTTTCTCCCACTGCCTCTTTCCAACTGCCGCTACCACTACACCCAGTTCGTGACGCACCTGCCGACCCACTATACCTTCGCACCGGCACTGCTACCCACCGCATGTCTGCTACCTTCACAAATTCTACAGCGTTGTTCTGGCCACATGAGGCACCTGCCGCACACGTAACCTACAGGGCACTCTTAATCCCCTTCTATATGTAGGTACCTACCGAGTATCATTTACCTTTATACCTACCATGCGATTGCGAACGTACCTAACTACCTACTGAGTGAGTAGGTAGTTAGGTTAGGTTACTACCCCGAAAATTAGTGTAATAATACCTAGGTAGGCAATAAACTGGTTTGCCAGAGACGCCCGGCAATGGACGTCGTACGAGCGGCCGCATCCGCGCGGACGTTAAAAATAAAAAAACGGTAGGTAATAAATATAATATATTATAACGAATATATAAATAATATGGTACCTACCTATGCTAACTTTTTCTCATATAATTTTACAATATGAAACACAATAACTATGGACTTGGCCTGGACTCGAATCAGTGACTGCCTTTCCAGGAAGAGCGTTCTACCCACTGACCAAGACACCACTAGTCACAGGTTTTCTGTTAGAGAAATTTTCCTAGTTATATTAGGGTAAGTACCCCACGCGCACAGATGCCCATAGTCCGCTGCGTTCTTTACCGGTGTAGTTTTCCGACCAATCTGCGCTACACAATATTAGGCAGTGAAAGGTTAGGGTTGGCAATTCACTAAAAAAATATATTTTGAAAATATTTTATTATAAAACATTTTTTATGGCGGGGCGATTAGATTAATGGGTAGGTACCTAAGTACTTATACACGATATTGGTTTTATAATAACTATAATAAAAGTACAGGAAGTATAAGATTACATTTCCCTTTAGAAAATAATAAATATGGTGTGTTTTACATACAAACACACATGTGTGTACATTTTATACTTTTGTTTTTTTTTGTATTCAACTCTTTTGTGTCAATTTAATTCAAATTGAGCCGCTAAAGTATGTAACAAATATTTCAAATTACTTACTAAATTGAATTTTTCTTTTTCATCTATAATTACTGAAACCGATATTATCAAAGCTGGTCGTACTTGGCTTTGACCGTAGCTGAGCTCTGTGCCTGAGTGCATCCTGGGTAACAAAGTAGTACATCTCCTATGCTCAGCATGAATTGGCAGGACTTCTAAGCCCGCCATGCGCCATGCTAGGATGCCTCACAGATGTCTCTCCACGTGTCTCTCTGATTAGCAAAGGGCACAGGGAAGAGTGGAGGTGGGCTATGCCATGACCACGTAAAAAACCCAATTATCAAAATCGATCCCTAAAGGGTAATTTTCTAGGAAATCTGGGATCTACCAGCTCCGGTAAAATACATTTATAATAAAATAATTCAAGCTTTTTTTCTTTTTCCGTAGTCCAAAAGTTAGGATTGTACTCAATTTTTTCATATTCCATGCCATTTGGCGTCCAAATTACAAAGTAGCAATACTTTCTCTTTGTGATTCTAAGTTGGCCTTGTACCTGATAGTAATAATTATGGTTCATTTTTAATTTAATTCCGTCTGCGGTCTCAATACAAAAATTTATCTTTTTTAAGCGGATTGCTTCTCTAGGCGTATATGCCGATGCTGACGCTGGACATTTTACTTCGACAAAACTGTCACTGCCTATTATTCCATCGGGAGTAGCACCTAGATATGGTTTATCTATTTCTATAAATAACCCGCATGGTGTAATAGTTTTATTGATTTTGATTTGTAATTCCGCTATGGCAGTTGCTTCATGGGCTTTGCCATACCGTGTCGCATCATTGCCGGTAAATGTTGAGTACAACATTGTTTTTAAAACAGCAGTACATGGCGTCGAAGCCTTCATTTTGCAAATTTGGCCAAAAATTGACGCGGTAACTCTTTTTTTTCTCTCCACTATCCACAAGTCTGAATTTGATTGCCCGACTGTGGTATTTTCTAAAGTGACGATTTCATCAGCACTGAGTTTTAACGTCAGAAGAAAATCTTTTTTCTTTACTTCAAAAATATTAGGTGGCATATCTGGCTCTTGTATCAACGCACCGTAATTTGTGTCTGCGGATTTAAAACGTTTAGCCCTTTAATACCTTTAGCTTTTTCTGTTATTTTTCGTTTTCGTTGTGAATTTAACCTAGTTTTTTTTTTAAATATATATTTATCTGTATATGTGTGTTCAACATCAGGACAGATAACGTTTTGAACCTTACGAAAAAAAGTATAATCTTTTAAATTATAATGCCCTGCTGCTGAGAAGCACCTCGCTTCGTAGGAGCCTCTCTGTGTAAAATTAACTCTTTTACCTGCGAGAAATTTAGCTATAATAGAATTTAATTCTTCTGCAGGATTATTTGTTTCTTTTAATAACAGGCTTTCGGCATTTTGAAGGACCCAACCAAGATTTTCATAAATATCGTTCCACATGCCGCTAGATTTTAGTAAAGGAACTAGATTTTCTTCGTTATTTTTTTTACAGTAATATTCTTTCTTTGCAACAGTCGTGCCAACCAAATACATGACATGGTCCATTTCTTAAATCTTCCTTGAGGATAAAAAGCTTTTCTGCTGTTAAAACATCTAATTGTCTCGCATGAGCCACAGCACCAGTTACAGCATTATACAAACGTTTAACTCTATCTAAAAGAGCTTTTCTTAGACGGACAGGTACAAAACCAACCTTATTTTCAGTTTTTTTCCCAATTTTTCTAAGCTTATTAGAATAATTTCTCATCAAATGATTGCTACATTCAATTTTTCTAATATGTACTTCAGGACCATAGATTCTATCTATGGTCCTGAAGTACATATTAGAAAAATTGCATCCCTAAGAGCGTTTGTGACACTACTATCGCCATCACCTATAATTTTGGTGTATTTTAAGCCATGCATTGCTATACTGGCTTTGAAACCATCTACAATGGCAGATGTTTCCATTTCGGTAGATGTTCCAGACCAATTTTTAAAACATTCATGCACTGGAGCTGCCATTTTCTTATTATTGGCTACCGAGCATATGGAACAATATGCGTTTTTGACTCCAATAAATAGCACTTTTTTCGTTCGATGCCCTATAATGCAACCTACACCTGACAGCGAATTAAAATTAGTGCCATAGCTTCGCTTAGCCCATGAGCCATCTGTGACAACGGTAATGCATGGCACACCTTGTCTGTCCACTTCGCTCAACTCCAAAGCAAGTCGTTTTTCCTCGGTACCTGCGTCCAACATAAGCTGCAACGCTATGTCTTTTTGTATGGTGGCCAGTTTTTTATATTTTTTTATGTAATTTGTTTGACTCATATTTGGAATGTTGGCGCTTGCACATATTTCGTCCAGCTGTGCCCATCCATTACCAGTTTGTGAAATACCTTGTATAATATTAAGATTTATTGCAGCTTTATCAGTGCCTTGTGATTCAACAGTCTCTATTTTGTTGCACATTTTGCATTTAAAAATAAATTGTGAATAGAACCCATTTCTTAATTCTTTTATAAATTCTAAATCTCTAAATTGACAACCAAAGGGATCATGCCTAATAGTTTTCCTACCTATTTCCTTCTAATGTTGCACTTGCACTATTACTTATATTAAAATTATCAATTTGACAAGCAAATTAATTATCTGAATTTGCCTCAGTATCACTAGATTTATTATACTCGTGTTCTTCCTGTGTTATTGAGATTGATTCTTTCTGTAGAGTCCTGTAAACATAACTCAATCAGAATAGGTTCTCAAAAGAAAACAAGTAGTTTTTTCTTACGGGTTAAATGCTTACAAAACCGGTGTGTTATTAGTAAAATCAACGTGTGGTTCGATTACATCCAAATCAGCTGGAGATGAAATAACTTTGGCGCTAGCTATTCTGCTAGAATATTTTTTTACATTTTTACACCGTGAGGTGATTGTATTATGTATTTGTGCTTGAGTAATAATTTGTTTAAAAGATTCTCGGGGTGATCTAAAACAGTAGGTATTGACTTCATTTGAAGATAAACAGTAAATTTATATACATCATATTGAATTTTTGTTACGTGTTTTCATAGAGTAAATATATCAAAAATAACTTACGAATGGGGTGTAGTCAGTACATAAGAAACGTCATCGGAATTAATATTTTCACTAGTATAAGTTGGTAGAGGAAAGTTTTGACATTCCACTGAGATCTCTTCATGTACGTTCAAAGGCTCTTCCGTAGACCTAAGAAATATACTTACAGTTACTTTATTTTCAATATTTCTCCTGTCATCATTAGAAAACCGTGACAATAGAATCAACTAAAAAAAAATTCTTGAACTAAGAAATATTTACGGTTGGTGTATCTCCATTACAGGAGGCATATTTTCTTTATTTGTAAACGTTCCCCTGAATGTTCTTTTAAACTTCCTCTTGCTTGCAATACTAAGTTTTAGACGCCCCTTTTGCCCCATTCGCCAGTGTTTTGAATCTATTAAGCATAAATAATAAAAAATAAACAAATAAACCTTGGGTAGTATAATATCGCTGTCTGCCTGCACCGCCAATCACAGAGGCGGCCGTGTAAATACCACTTATTGTGTTTAGTTTTGTAACTATTCCTACTTATTTGTTTCTTGTTATTTTTTTACTACCTTTTTTTTTGTAGTATTGTATTGGAATTATAATCATAAGTATTATTTCTTTCAAATCTTTATAACTAAAAAGATATAAAATAAAGATATCTATACTTATACTCGTATCAAATAAAATATAATCTCATGTGAAGAATTTTTTTTTCCTACCATTAGTTCTTTGGTGGGTTAGACTAAAGTACCTACACAAGTATCAGTGAAATGTCAGTTTGGATCTTGTATACGGCGTAAAACTGTGTCAGGCTAATCACAGAAATGACTCGGTTTATTTTATGGAAGTAAAATAACAAAATCACTGAACAGTAACATACTTGTGACAACCCTAGAACTAGTTCGCTCGTTTCGCAACCATGCGACGTTGTTCTCGCTCGGACTGCAGGTATCTCTGCTCACCCCTTCTGGGATATAGGCGTGATGTAGGACTGTCTGTCATAGAATAAGTAGTCGTACTCCCGTTGAAATCGGTCTAGCCGTTTTTTAGATGACCAGAAAGTGCCCGGAACAAACAAACAGACGGACAAACACATAAAAATAAAATAGTTTTTTTATGTAGGTTTCGTATATATCTATATTATGTAGGTATAACATGATTTATCGTAGGTTATAGTGCAAACTTGAAAGTAGGTACCTATCTAATTTGCTCAGAATCGGATTAGTTTTCAACTACCTAGATAGGTACCTACGTTAAATTTTATCCAAAAATTCACTCAAAGATAAAACAAGTTGTACCTACACTAAACTGCGTAAAGTAAAGTACCTACCTACATACCTATGCGCGTGATCAAGCGATTCATTCAATCGACGCCGCCGCCGCCACTGCCCGTTTCACCATTGAGAATTCTCACGTGACAGCGGCGCGTGGCAATGGACGATGGGGCGGCAGCAGCCTTTAGGACCGCGAAGATAAAAGAAGAAGATGAAGAAAAAACCCTTGTCCGCGCCTCTCCGGTCAGCGATAGACAAACACAAATCACGTCTTTATCCCCAAAGGATAGACAGACCCTCGTAAAACGCCCACATTTCGACAATTGCCGTTTCCAGGGAGTTTATTTATTAATCGCTGGCGAGCCTATGGCATTTCCGGGGAGTATTTTGGCCAGATCCTCGTCCATTAGTCAGCATGTGCACCGCGTTCATATGAGGATGACTTAGGCCCTGGTGTCTGTTTGTAATTTCAGCTTTTCATTATAAGTACCTAGAGTGTATGATGTATATGTATATGTATAAGGTAGGTAACCTACTGTAATAAAATGTTACGACTTACCCATTTTTCAGTAGAAATAGTATCTTTCACCACAAAACACTTCACTAACCACTTTATCCAAACGTTTGAAGGAGTCAAATTCAAATAAATAAGGTGTATCGGAATATCAAACTTTAGTGCCAGGTCAAACAAATAAAGTAGTAGTATCGGAGTCCAAGGTTCAGTGCGAAGTCAAACAGATATAACAGGTAGTATCGAAATCCAAAATCCAAGCCAAAGGTCAAGTAGTTTACGTAAATCACTAATAAAAACGCAGCGAGAGTCAAAATACAAACGAGCTAAAGAAGCCGCAGCAGCAAACTGAACTCTATTGAAATAATTTGAGCGTGTGGGTACGTGAGTAGTAAAATAACACAGTTGCACATGTGTGCGTGTGAGTGTTCCTCCGACCGCACCCCCCGCACCGCATGGGGGAGAATCGTGTGAATGCGAAGTAGCGATAATTCATCGTAAAACGGGTGTGTAGCAATTCACGAAAGGTCTTTTGATAAAAAGTGAATTCTGAAAAAAGTACTGCATGTATCGATTTAGAATAAAGTTTTCTGAACTCTTCGAGAGTTAAATTTTGTCGTCACGGTTTTAGTTTTTGAGATTTTACACTCCTTAAGCCCTTATTTACACAGAAAGTTGATTAAAAATAAGGCAGAAATTGCTAATGTTTATTGGCTTATATCTTTTTAATGGTTCATAATTATACATTTTTAAAACCGTACCGACACAGTTAATGATTAGGCAAGACGATAAAACTTTAAAATTTGTTTGTAGGATGTCACATAGATGAGGTATGGACTCCAGAAGTTTCTATGGACAAAGTAGCGGCTAGCTCCGCCTTAAAATCTGGGAAACTTACGGAAAAATATGAAATTTTACGTAATTTTCGTGAATTTTAAATTTTTTCCTTAAAATCGCCAATTTTCATGAAGTTTTACATAAAATTTATGTAATAGTCGTGTAAATAGTTATGTAAAAATACAGAAAGGTTAGGGCAACGAAAGTTGCCCAAGAATTATGTAAAAATATTTAACAGTGTATAGATCATCATCTAATATCAACATAATGCTTCTGCTATGAACTTGTCCTATATAATACAACATTAAATACCTATCTAATTTTCCAAATAATATTAGAATATGAATCGCTAAAACATTTCATGGGCCACGGGCTGTTCATTCTCCAGTGGGAACGTTCAACCAATACACGAAGGGACCAGAATAACTATCGTTACATTCATATTAAATATTATCAGTATCGCGACTGTAGGGCGTCGTTTTTTACAGAGGCGCCATCTATCACAGTTTATACCTGGTTTATACTAACTAAATTATCATATTATAATATTATTTGAAAAGCTTCCTTTTGCTTAATAAATACACAATCATTATACTTCACGTTTGTAATATAGCAAGTCCGACTGACTAAAGTTGACTCAGAGCCAGACGTGGATGACATGTTTGAAGACACGTGCGATCTCTTTGAGATAGAAGAGATTAAATTAGAAGAAAAAGATACTGCAGGTGCGTGTGGCACCTCAACTCCTACTAGTGCCTAATTCAAACGCAATAGTTTGCATGAATGTTGGAATGCGATTAATATAGCTTGTTGATAGTCATATTATATTTGTATAAACATACTAGTGATGCTTAGATCAAAAATACCTAGATTACCGATCGTTACCGTGCTTTAAAAACGGCACCACCTCACCTCGGTCATTGCACACCTGCGCGCTTCAACCGCTTCCGTACTAAGTTCCTATTCCGCTTGCTGACTCTTGAGGGATGCGACAACGGTGCTGTACATTGATGCTTTTGTATTAATTATTACGAATTATTTTTATGTCAACCATCAATGTACAATCTTGTTTATTTTATAGATGGTATTTGTAATAATTACCTATATAGTATTCGAGTACCAAGATTCCGCGTTGTATTTGTACTGAATCCAACATCTATAGTATTTTTGATCTAAGTAGTGATGTAACGAATGTTAGGATTATTATTTCCAACGGGGACGCCGGTGACCGGACGGACGATCCACCCGCGATGCTTGCGGGCCATTTCGTTCATTTCCCCAGAATGTACATTGTTGGATGATACTCCCCTCTGTGTTCCGAAGTCTGCGGTGGTACGCTCCCTCTCTCTCTCGGCCACCTCCCTATCGAGCATCACCTGCTCGCAGAAGGACACAGCCACGTTCAACTTTTTCCCGCTGGAGACCATGGTTTGTATCATAGTCTCCAGCGAGATAGTATCCACGCCCAGGTGGGCAACAAAGTCCGCTCTATTCCACTTTAATCCACTAAACAAATCCATTCGAGACACCAGGTCAATGCCATACTGGCACAAGATCCAAAAATTGTTATAGGGGGAAAGAATATAGAAAGAGTGGACGCTGCAAACGACCTTGGGCTTACTGTTGACTCGGAGCTGCGTTTTGAGAGTCATGTAAACAAAGTTGTAAGCAGTTGCTTTTACAGATTAAAGGTGCTATATAATGTTAGACAGTACCTTAGTATACCACTCCGCAAGCTCTTGGTTGACAGTTTGATACTCTCAAAATTTAACTACTGCGACACGGTTTATGGTCCTTGCATTCTCAAACGAACAGAAAACCTAATTCAGCGAGTACAGAATGCCTGTGTCCGTTTCTGTGTCAATGTTCCAAGACGAGGTCGAGTTACGCCGCACTTAAATGATTTAGAACTTTTGAAAATGGCAGCCAGGAGGCGATTACATCTAGCCAGCTTGCTTTTTGGAGTTGTTACTTCTAAGGGGCCTACTTATCTTTATGATAAGCTTAGCTGGAGGCACGACAAAGAGCGATACAGTGTGCGAAAATCGGTGCCACCTCTGTCGATCCCGAGGTACAGGACTGCGGCATTCCGGGGCTGTTTCAAGCATGCTGCCACACACTGTTGGAATACTCTTTCTCCACCAATTCGGAGCTTAAAAACAAAAAAGACGTTCGTTTTGCATTTGAAACGCTTGTACTTAATGGAACAACAATAAAATTCCTTAACATAGGCAGCATCTTATTTATTTAGCCGGTTCGTCAATTGTTGTGTTGTATTGTATTGTCTATGGTTGCACGGGGTCAGTTGTATACTGTTATTTCTTTATTAATATTATTATATTTGATACATGTTGTGCACATTTTTATTTTTATGTGTTCAGTTTATTTGCAATATGATCTATTTATTTATTTATTTAATGTATATTCTCTATTTATTATCATACTATCATTTTTTTTATTGTTTATTTTAGTTTTAATTTGTGGGAGGGGGCGTCATCAGGCCCTCTCTGAAAAGCAGCGCTGTCTAACAGCATCAAGCTGAGAGTGGGCCTAGTTTTTTACACAGATAAGGCACAAGGTGGTTGCACTGGCGCGGTTCACGGGTCACCTACCTTCACAAAGGCACTTCTCACTGACTATATTTTATTTGTTTTATGCTTGTTTTTATATATATTTTTTTTTTAATGTTTTGTTTTTGTGTAGGTACTTACCCTGTATTTCTGTGTGTCTGTATCTGTGTAGAAATTAAAAGCATTTTCTTTCTTTTCTTCTTTCTTTCATTCATGGATTTGTTTCCACTTTTTGTTCCACTCTAATCCATTGCCATGATGGATTATATTCCACTGCCTTTTTATATTTCGTTCTAACCCATCGCCGGGATGGATTATATTCCACTGCCTTATTATACCGACTACCTCGGTGGCACAATGGTACTATGTACGGACTGCCACACTCGAGGTCTCGGGTTCGATTCCCGGGTTTGGTGGATAATGTATAATTCTCTTTAGAATTTTACCCAGATAATTATCCCAGAGTCTGGAACTTGTGCCCGGTAAATGGCAATAGACTCGCCCCCTATTACATGGGACCTAACATAGCTGGCGAGATGTGGGTGTGTTTGCACACCTCTGCCTACCCCTTCGGGGAAAAAGGCGTGATGCTATGTTTATTATACCTTTCGTCCACGTTCATAACCAAGATTTTATAACTGGTTATGAATATGGATTTTTTCACTGTTTCATAACCAGTTATCAAACGATACTTTTTTCCATTTTCACAACCAGAACCTCCTATTCTGTTATGATCGCCTGGTACTTTTTCGGAATAATGAGTTCAAACATGTGCATGTGCATTGAATGTACCGGCCTGGTATGTTTACCCTTAAAATATATTACTTCGGGCTATAACTACATCATGAACATATATTGACAATACCACTTTTAATAAATTGCACATCCTTTAACCAAAATCCATTGAAATAATCATTAAACTTTGCTACCTTCTCACTTTTCGGAGATTTTTTCATGAAGTAGTTAATAAAAATAATAATAATATATGCTAATGCGAATATTCGTTACATCACTAAAACATACTTACATATAATCACTCCTTAACAGGCGTCATTATAATTATGTATGTTTGTAGGGGAGTAATATGCCTATGCCTACAATTTCGGGAGTTACTCCGAATATCCCACTTTCCGCCAATAACTTTGCTAGTCCCCAACCCAATTCCGTTAACTTTTAAACTATCGCGTGAAGTCCTACCAAGTTCTTAGGGTCCCAAGCCTCGGGGCAACCTCACTTGCAAGTGGTGCGAACAACAGACGAGGCTTGGACACAGGCTTGCCAGTTGCCACCTATTACGTGGGACCAACAACGTTAGTGGCGACAAGTGGGCGTATAGCATGCCTCTGCCTACCCCATCGGAGAAACAGAAGTGATTTGATGTATGTTGGTTGTCAGATGTTCCGGGAGATGTCGACCCTGGCGTCGAGGGCTCACAACTGTCGGACGACGCTGGCGGCGAGAGCTCACAACTGTCGGACGACGCCGCCGCCGGGGACTTTGTTCCTGTGATTTTGAAGAAAGAGACTGTATTCTACACTCCCGGTGAGTACTGTCTACAATCTGAAGTAGTTATGGGAAGCGGGTACTCGTAGTAAGTAATAAATACTCGGCACTTCCTGACGTCACGACTTACCAACAGGCAGGCGGCGTCAATTTGGCGAACTCAATATACAAAAAAAAAAAAAATAAAGTGTTTTTTTTTAATAATGACAACTTTTCCATGCATGTTTTAGAATATAATATTATTGATTATTTTTTTATTATTCAGACGTGTATAATCCAGACATGGTGGATGCTGCAATAGCTGGACCGAGGACACGTAATATGCGGAGACGCGAGCAATTTTATTGCAATACGTGCCTCGAGAGCTTCCCTTCAGAAGCTCAACTAACAAGACATATCCGCACACACATCGGTAAGAAATCTTATAAATGTAGTGTTTGTAAGAAATGTATTAAGAGTAGTTTTGTGACACACACTGGTAACAAAGCTCATAATTGTAGTGATTGTAAGACATTTATTACAATCATATTATACTGTAATGTACATAGGACCTGTTTTATAAGACATCTGTAATTGTTGTAGCTGTTGTCGTTGTTGTCCTTTATAACCGACTTCAATGTTAGTTCTCTCAGAACGTTCCGTAGTTCAAGTATCAGACCCCTTTAAGTTTTATCATGTCCGTCCGTCTGTCCTCGGCTTTCTTAAACGGTTAGTGCTAGAAAGATGAAACTTTGCATGGATATATATTTTTACCACGTTAACAAAAAGCTTTTTGGGGTACACCTTCCTTAAACGTAAAGTAGGGATGAGTTTTTTTTCTTGCGTCGGGTACCGTTAGATAAGTCGTTTTAAAATATTTAGAGGCTGCTAAGACAATATTTTATTTTGATTTCAAAATCCGTTTGTAATATATTCAACTTTAAAATGCATTATTTTGTGAAAACAGGGCGTGTGTCCCTAAAATCTAAACGGCTGGCTAAAAGTCTAAACAAAATCATAATGGTAGTTCATGTAATGAACTTTAAAGGAAAACTATAACGGATCCGATAACTGTTAGTTCAGGAGTTATAGAGGTTATTATTCGTGACTATGTAACCCTATTCTATGCGTGGCACGACACGAACTGGGCTGGTATATTTTTATGTGAAAGCTGGTGTCTCTCACGTGGTTCCATTATCCAGGAACTCGCAAAGCTGTCGTTGAAATTGAACCCATAGCTGGACTGAGCTCCGGAAACTCTACTACGGAAAACAAAGGTTTTTATACCATTTTTTTGTTGTTATGTAGTCCTGAATGTTGCTCCTGGATACCCTGGCCTAATTTTTTTTAGGTTAGGCAATGCAGAGGCAAATGTCACTTTTTTGGAAGAAATGTCACTTTTAGTCCAATC
The DNA here is from genome assembly GCA_963556515.1 of Nudaria mundana. Classification (NCBI taxonomy): domain Eukaryota; kingdom Metazoa; phylum Arthropoda; class Insecta; order Lepidoptera; family Erebidae; genus Nudaria; species Nudaria mundana. The sequence continues at coordinate 36,565,114 of OY748286.1, read as the reverse complement.
AAATATTTTTAACTAATATTTCGCCCAGCTTTAACTGACTTCTGAAAAATAAATACTATGGGAGTTAGGCAAGTAACTTTAAAGTTGGCGCATTTATTAAGGATTCCAAAATGGTTCTAATAGGTTCTAGTGGCTAGTTCCCTTTCTTGCTTTTCTAAAATCCTAGTTTGAGTGAGAATAGAAAAATTCACAATAATGATCCTACAACTTTTTTCCTAAGAATTACCACTTTTATTATTATTTATTTATTTCAGCATATTATATGCACCTTCGAATGTTTAAATTGACCCGGAGTATTATTAAGTACAGATGAAAGAAAATTAACAGAAGAAAATACTATTTGACTATATACTAACTGAAAAACATTATACTATAAAAACTAAAATTATATCTTAAATCTACACTGTTCATTTTGAAAAATATTTTCTAATAGAACGAATTTCATGAGACATAATATAAAGAATTGCTGTAAATGCTGTATTTTTTAAGCTATTTCAAGAAAGGAGGGAAATGAGTGAAATTTGGGGAGATTATGAGAGAAGGAACTTCGGACCACATTTGCGAAGTTTGGTCCCCAAAGTGACGAAGGCATCTGTAGCGCTTTAGCTGCTGGACCTCGTAGTTAGTCTGGGCGTGGATACCCTCTCTCTGGAGACCATGCTTCAGACCATGGTATCTAGCGGGAGTGGGTGGAACGCGGCCGTGTCTTCTGCGAGCATGACATGCTCGCACTCGAGTTCCGAAGTCAGTGGCGAGGGCGCCGCAGACTCATCTATGCCCAAGATCATCGACCTCCATAATCGGGGCCTGAGGACGGTATATTATATATATATTATATTATATATAGGATAGTCACCCGCCGTCCTTACAGAAACAGACTAGAATGGCACATCCTGTCCAAAAGCTGAGCTCCAAATCCAGACGGATGCATCTGATAGAGCAATAGGCGCTACTTTACAACAACGTAAAGGTCAAAATTGGCAACCTAATAAATAATAAAAGAAAATAAAAATAACAATATCCAAATATTAACATATCCGAATTGTCCCTCCATTTGTTCCATAGCTCTGGGTCATTTGGGGTTGAACTTTGGGGTATTTCACAGTGAGCAGTGACACGGTGAGCTTCTCCCAACACCACATCCGTAATCGTAGCTGCGGCTGTATCTGGCTGTCCGGAAGGATCCATCATTCTGCGTCCGGGAACAACGCTCGATGATGATGATTACGCGGTTTGTTACTATAGTTCAACCGGGAACGGCGCTCAGATGATGATGATGATGCGGCTTGTAACTGTGGTTCAACCGGGAACAGTCCTCCGATGATGATTATAATTGTATACAAGCACTGCTTAATGTCGAGGGTCACCAGTGATGTCGAGGGTCACCAATCACGTAGGGAACTTCAGCAAGTTATTTGATATCTTTGAAATCTTTGAATGTTGGGGTCACCAGTGACGTCGAGGGTCACCAATCACGTCGGGCTCACCAGTGAAGTGGTTGTTGGGAGGGTAATGTAACGCTCGTAGTAACAGTATGTGAATTAATTTTATTATTGAAATGTGTTCGTATTGACACACAAGAATATAGGATAGGAGGATATGGTACTTGTATGAATCAAGAATAACAAATGCTACCGAGTAGTCCTGTCACAATCAAGAATAACAAATGCTACCGAGTAGTCGTGTCACAATCAAGAATAACAAATGCTACCGAGTAGTCGTGTCACAATCAAGAATAACTAATGCTACCGAGTATTCTTGTCACAATCAAGAATAACAAATGCTACCGAGTAGTCGTGTCACAATCAAGAATAACAAATGCTACCGAGTAGTCGTGTCACAATCAAGGATAACTAATGCTACCGAGTAGTCTTGTCACAATCAAGAATGCAACCGAGTAGTCCTGTCACAATTAAGAATAACAAATGCTACCGGGTGCTGTCCTGTCACAATCAAGAATAACTAATGCTACCGAGTAGCCTTGTCACAATCAAGAATGCAACCGGGTAGTCCTGTCACAATTAAGAATAACAAATGCTACCGGGTCCTGTCCTGTCACAATCAAGAATAACAAATGCTACCGAGTAGTCCTGTCACAATCAAGAATAACAAATGCTACCGAGTAGTCCTGTCACAACCAAGAATAACTAATGCTACCGAGTAGTCCTGTCACAATTAAGAATATCAAATGCTACCGAGTAGTCCTGTCACAATCAAGAATAAAAAATGCTACCGAGTAGTCCTGCCACAACCAAGAATAACAAATGCTACCAAGTAGTCGTGTCACAATCAAGAATAACAAATGCTACCGAGTAGTCTTGTCACAATCAAGAATAACAAATGATACCGGCTAGTCCTGTCACAACCAAGAATAACAAATGCTACCGAGTAGTCCTGTCACAATCAAGAATAACAAATGCTACCGAGTAGTCCTGTCACAATCAAGAATAACAAATGCTACCGAGTAGTCGTGTCACAATCAAGAATAACAAATGCTACCGAGTAGTCCTGCCACAACCAAGAATAACAAATGCTACCAAGTAGTCGTGTCACAATCTAGAATAACAAATGCTACCGAGTAGTCCTGTCACAATCAAGAATAACAAATGCTACCGAGTAGTCCTGTCACAATCAAGAATAACAAATGCTACCGAGTAGTCCTGCCACAACCAAGAATACCAAATGCTACCGAGTAGTCCTGTCACAATCAAGAATAACAAATGCTACCGAGTAGTCCTGCCACAACCAAGAATACCAAATGCTACCAAGTAGTCGTGTCACAATCAAGAATAACAAATGCTACCGAGTAGTCCTGTCACAATCAAGAATAACAAATGCTACCGAGTAGTCCTGTCACAATCAAGAATAACAAATGCTACCGAGTAGTCCTGCCACAACCAAGAATACCAAATGCTACCGAGTAGTCCTGTCACAATCAAGAATAACAAATGCTACCGAGTAGTTCTGCCACAACCAAGAATAACAAATGCTACCAAGTAGTCCTGTCACAATCAAGAATAACAAATGCTACCGAGTAGTCCTGCCACAACCAAGAATAACAAATGCTACCAAGTAGTCGTGTCACAATCAAGAATAACAAATGCTACCGAGTAGTCGTGTCACAATCAAGAATAACAAATGCTACCGAGTAGACGTGTCACAATCAAGAATAACAAATGCTACCGAGTAGTCGTGTCACAACCAAGAATAACAAATGCTACCAAGTAGTCGTGTCACAATCAAGAATAACAAATGCTACCGAGTAGTCTTGTCACAATCAAGAATAACAAATGCTACCGGGTAGTCCTGTCACAACCAAGAATAACAAATGCTACCGAGTAGTCCTCTCACAACCACAACCACGCCTCTGACATAGGCTTGCCAGTCGCCACCTATTACGTGGGACCTAGAACGTTAGTGGCGACAAGTGGGCTTATAGCATGCCTCTGCCTACCCCATCGGAGAAACAGAAGTGATTTGATGTATGTTGGTTGTCAGATGTTCTGGGAGATGTCGACGCTGGCGTCGAGGGCTCACAACTGTCGGACGACCCTGGCGGCGAGGGCTTACAACTGTCGGACGACGCCGCCGCCGGGGACTTTGATCCTGTGATTTTGAAGATAGAGACTGTCGGCCTTACTCCCGGTGAGTACTGTCTTCAACCTAATGCTAATTCAATCATTTCTATTTTATTAATATTCGATACGTCCCGTGTTTTTTTTTAAATAACGACAACTTTTCCATTCATGTTTGAGAATATAATATTATTGATTAAGTTTTTGTTATTCAGACTTGTATAATCCAGACATGGTGGATGCCGCAATAGCTGGACCGAGCACACGTAATATGCGGAGACGCGAGCAATTTTATTGCAATACGTGTCTCGAGAGCTTCCCTTCAGAAGCTCAACTAATAAGACATATCCGCACACACATCGGTAAGAAATCTTATAAATGTTGTGTTTGTAAGAAATGTATTAAGAGTAGTTTTGTGACACACACTGGTAACAAAGCTCATAATTGTAGTGATTGTAAGACATTTATTACAATCATATTATACTGTAATGTACATAGGACCTGTTTTATAAGACATATCTGTAATTGTTGTAGCTGTTGTCGTTGTTGTCCTTTATAACCGACTTCAATAAAGGAGAAGGTACTCAATCAACTGTATTTTTTATGTTAGTTCTCTCAGAACGTTCCGTAGTTCAAGTATCAGAACCCTTACAGTTTCGTCATGTCCGTCCGTCTGTCCTCGGCTTTCTTACTAAACAGTTAGTGCTAGAAAGATGAAACTTTGCATGAATATATATTTTTACCACTTTAACAAAGTGCTAACATAAAATTATGAAAATTATTTTTCATCTCATGGTCTGAATGACTTAAGAAATTTGAAATGTCAATTCTATGTCTAAGTCTAATAAAAAACTATTCTGATTCCAAAACTGTTTTTTCATACTTTTTTAAGGCTCTAGGAGAAAATAAATAAAATCAAAAAATGGGGTTGTGACGTCATCCATACGGCTCGATAAGTGGTTATCTTTGCCTTGTCTGCTTTATGAAATATTGAAAATGTATTGTCAGTGTTTGACATTGACAAGTTGTCATCTACAATTCTCCAAAACAAACAACATTACCATCAACATCCCTTCGCTAATACTTTGCTAGATCTAATTTAATTGGATTTGTAATTGAATTTAATCATAACACAAGATGAATCCCAGCGCAGAGTACGTACCAATGAAGGAAACAAAATATTGCTTTGTTCCAACATGCAAAAACAATTCTCAAAAAGATAAAAACACGATGTTTTTTGTAGTACCTAGTTCAGCTAAATACGAGTGGTGTAAATCTCTAGGTGTTGGATGTCCCAAACGGGCGCTTTATATATGTCAAGCACATCTTAATGTGAGTATTACCTATATTACTATAACTTCATAGGTACAATGTTATTTTGTTAGAATTGTTAGTGATTGATTCAGTTGTGATTAAAACGAATAGTAAGATAATACAGTACCTACATAATTATTCCCCTACTTAGTTTTCAGTTAGAAAACGAAAACGAAATATGAATTGCAAATGATATATATAATTATGTAATATATGTGAGTATGTATTAGTTTTCCTACAATGTCCTCATTAGCATGGACATAACCCCAAGGTATACACCACCAGTCTCATTGACCGGGTTGCCATACTTTCATTGTTGGTCAATGAGACTGGCCAAAGCTAAAACTCCTTATAGCAAAACCATCTCTCGATTGCAGCTCCTCATAGCAATAATTTTATTGTATAACTCATACATTTCTTATAACTATAAGCTGACTTAAGTTTTATGACAATTTAATAAACAGTAGGTACACAGCGCTTATAAAATATGTATAAATTCACAAGCATAGTTTTTATATGTATACCAGATGTATAAATCCATTGCAGCAGACTACCTTAGTCCTCTATTGTCTTTATTAATAATAATTTGAAGATTAATTATTTGTTTCAGTTGAAAGATGTTGAAAATTATTTATATTGGACCACTATGAAGGCTAGGCCTAAGCTAAGGTCTATATTACCAGCATCTCTAGTACAACACACATGTTTGAGCCTACACATTGTGTTTTAATTTGATACTAGATGGCGTTGTTATGGCAACTTGCTACATGGCGGTGTTAAGATTTTTAAGGATTACCATATATAAAACGTCAACAATAAATATAATTGTACTCTCTCTATACAGACTAGTTTCATTTTATACCGGTCTGTTCATTTGGTCCTTCAAGCCGGATGGACACACGGAGGCATAGAAACCAGAGTGGATTGCTCTGAAGTGCCATATAACCATCACCCTGCGTGGTGATTGGGGTACGAGCAGAAGAGCTTGTGCAGTAGTGAAGTTTTTTGTGACAAAGTTCAGTGCAGTGGTGCTATTGCTTATCTTGATCCTGATGACTAAGCTGATCCTGGGGCTGAAGCAATTCCTAAAGTTGAACCAGGTCATGATCTTGGTGCTGGTGCCGAGGTACTGAAGCTGGTCTTGATCCTGGTGGTGAAGGTGATCCTGGTGCTGAAGCTGATCCTGGTGCTGAAGCTATTCCTAGAGCTGAAGTTGAAGCTGTTCCTGATGCTGAAGCGGTTCCTGGTACCGAAGCTGACCCTTTGTACCAAAGTAGACCCTGGTACAGAAGCTGAAGTATTCTAGGAAATAGTTTATACACGGTATAGTGCGGTTCAGTGTATTGGTTGCAGTAAATCACAGATCACAGTGTAGCCCGGACAAACTGTAAGTGGACTTAGATTCTGAGCTCCAGCTGTGTAGCACTTTTATTATTTTTGTGTTTCCTATTTTATTGTTGTGCATGCATGCATGTCTATTGATTCAATTCTTTTTACATTTCTCTGTATGAATTTGATTTATACTATTTGAAATCGAGTTCTATTTTTTCTGTTTTCAAATCGCTTTTCAAAATTTTGCTTTTGCATGACATTAGTTGTCAAGACATATTTTATTATATTTTGTTGATGACCTGATAGCTTAGCTTTCCTTTCAATTACTATTGATTATATTTGGCTTGCCTTTGCTTTATAATTCTACAATAATGAATACTTTGTTCAAAGTTCAAATTAATAACATAACCATTATTCAAAAGGCTCACATTAATTTCAAAAAATCTCCTAAAGATAGATTAACTCAAATTCATGCTACAACCAGGTTAGAATCTTTAGAAGAACAATGGAAAGAGTTTATTAAAACACATAAAAATATTATAGAAAAGGCAACTGATTCAGATTTGGAACATAGTTATTTCACCAGCGATTTGTATGATAAAACAGAGGAACTCTATTTAACTTATAAATGTGAATTGATAGAACTCGCTAATGTTAAACAGGCATCTAAATGTAGTGGTGAAAAGAATGAAGATAAACAGCCAAATGTTAAGTTACCTAAAATTTCCTTGCCTATATTTTCTGGACAGTATTCAGAATGGATCACTTTCCGAGATCTATTTTTGTCTTTAATACATAATAACCAATCATTAGACACCGTCCAGAAACTATACTATTTAAAAGGTCATATTTCAGGTGAAGCAGAACAGTTACTTCGTCATACTCCTGTAACTGCGTCTAATTATGACGAATGTTGGTCAATCCTAAAAAAGAGATACGACAACAAACGGTTTCTTGTAAATTGTATGCTTAAAAGGTTTCTAAACCAGTCTAGTATCTCAAAAGAATCCTCATATAGTATTAAGATGCTATTAGATACTACTGTAGATTGCCTACATGGCTTGCGAACTTTAGGTATTGATGTCAGTTCTTGGGATGCTATTGTTGTCTATTTGGTTAGTGGTAAATTAGATAATGAGTCGCGAAAGTTATGGGAAACCAACATTGGTTTCAACGATAATATACCAAAATTTGAAGATTTCAAACTATTTCTTGAATCTAGATTTCGCTCTTTGGAATATTTGGATACATCTCATAACTCCAGCAATAGCAACAACAATAGTCGTGTCAAGTCTTTCAAATCTCTTCACGTTGCCCAACAAAATTGTGTAATGTGTACAGGTGACCACAAGCTTTGTAACTGCAAACAGTTCGCCAGGAAATCGTGTGATGAGCGTCGTGACTTTGTTCGCACCAACAAGTTATGTTTTAACTGTTTATCGAAAAGTCATTCTGTATATGTATGCCGCCAATTCACAAAATGCAGAATTTGTAAAAGGAAACACAAAACCTTCGTTGGAGCTAACAAGGAACTGAAGACATTGTTAAAACATCAAAAGTCTGTCGTCGTGCCTGAATTAGTTGACTGGTTATCCACCAATGGAACGAATTGGAGGTTTATTCCACCACATTCTCCAAATTTCGGTGGTTTATGGGAGGCAGCTGTCAAATCAACCAAGCATCATCTCAGAAGGATAACTGGTACAAGCACACTTACCTTTGAAGAATTGAGTACAGTGCTGGCCCAAATAGAGGCCTGCTTAAATTCTAGACCTGTTTCGGCTATCAGCACTAATCCTGACGATCCTTCCCCTTTGACACCAGGTCATTTTCTGGTAGGAGAACCTTTAGTGCTTACACCTGAAGTGAATTATGAAAATTCCAATCTCAGCACTTTAAGGCGTTGGCAACTTACACAACGCATGGTTCAGAGCTTCTGGCGCAAGTGGTCTCGTGAATATCTTGTACAGTTCCATCAGAGGCATAAATGGACGCATCACACTGTGGAACCTAATGTAGGTGACGTGGTATTAATAATGGAGGATGATTTACCTCCCGCACGATGGCTATACGGTTTTATTACAGAAAAACATGCTGGTGCGGACAAGGTTACGAGGGTCGTTTCTTTGCGTTGCAAAGGGTCCATTATAAAAAGACCTATTTCGAAATTAATTATTTTGCCTGTTACTACTTAGATGTTTAAGGTTATAATTTAAGTTATAGCTTTTAGTTTCATGTGTTTGTTTGATTACTATTGTTTTATATGAATGCTTACTTGTTTGTCACTAGATGTCTTTGTAATATGTTTCTGGACATTCTGTCCATGGTGGGCGGGATGTTTGAGCCTACACATTGTGTTTTAATTTGATACTAGATGGCATTGTTATGGCAACTTGCTACATGGCGGTGTTAAGATTTTTAAGGATTACCATATATAAAACGTCAATAATAAATATAATTGTACTCTCTCTATACAGACTAGTTTCATTTTATACCGGTCTGTTCACACAAGTGGACGTGAGCCTAGTACATCATCATCTTCATCTTTTCCTGTGAAACCCAAGACAGCAGACGGAACTACATATTGTTGTATTTCTTGTTACAAAAAGAAAAAGTCTAATGTAGAAGATGCATTTATAAATAAAATTATACCCGATGAAGAAGTTTTACCTTCAACACAAGGAAGTACTACAACTGTTACCTCTGGGGATATGTCAGAACAATCTGAAATGTTTGAAGTAGAGAAACACAAGACCATAAATAAAAGTTTTATGTTAGATTTAATAGCACGCAGGCCACAAGATTACGTAGGATTGACAAAAACCTATTATTGGGTCATTAGCTTTTTAGAGTCCAAGTTGGAAGGAGTAAAGGCCAACGATATAATCATAACACTATAAAATCAAAAATAATGTTCCTTTTATTCAAATATCTGATATTTTTGGCATATCTGTCACCACACTGTGGAGATTATTTTACAAAACTTTATGTGCGCTGGCTAAGTTTTTTAACCAATTATTTTTTGTCCTACATTATTAACTGTTAAAAGGAACTTGTTTTAGAACAAATAAGGAGTACACAAATATTTTCTGTATTATTGATTGTTTTGAGATTGAAATAGAAAAACCAGGAGATCCTATAAAGACAGATGGTTCCTGAGGGTAAATCAGTCTCTAACATGGTCACAATATAAAAATGCCAATACATTAAAGTATTTAGTGGCTACCACACCTGATGGTTTTATTAATTTTGTGTCAACTGGACATTAGACTAGTGGAAGTTAGTGGTTAGATGTGTTGCCGTCTGGTTGTACGGTATTGGCAGACAGAGGATTTAAGCACATTGAATCCATACTCAGTACAAAAAATATAAAGCTTTTGCAGCCTCCTAGTGTCGCAAAAGATGTTAAACTGACAAAACAAGACGCTATCAAAAGCAAAGTGATTGCTAGTCTACGTATCCATGTAGAAAGAGTAATCAGAGGAATAAGGTTATTTAAAATGTTAAAACCTCATGCCGTTATTAATAACAAGTTAATACAACATACGGATGAGATAGTTATTATTGCATGTGGTTTAATTAATTAACAAAATTCGATTATAAGTAACGAATAAAAAAACCTAATCAAATCTTATGTATTTTTATTTTGCACTGTCTAATTTTTTTTGATATAAATAATTTTCCCAGAAGTCTTCAGCAGAAATTAATATTTTCTTGGCATAGTCTACATCATAATGCACCCAGTATTATTGTGTAACACCTTTGACTGCTCAAAAATAGGGTCAAGAGGCCTTTTAACTTATTTGCACCATAATTTGAGCTTTAAATTTTACTTGCAGTAGTCCATCTTTTATATATTTTTTTATTGATCTATCACTTATGGGACATTTCACCTCCACAACAAAGTCAACAGTAATACCGTCGCCGAAGAGGAGCTTAGCGGTGCACGAATTGACCAATCACTATGCTCGAAATCTCTGCTCCGCTTCAATGGAAACAGCACGAGTGGGGTGGAGCAGAGCTGAGCGGATATTCATAATAAAAATACAGCGAGGCGATGCGGTGCGGTTGACAACGAGCATTGGGTGCGGAGTGAAGGACAGCGGGGTGGTGCTGTGCTGAGGACATCGGGGTGGTGCTGTGCTGAGGACATCGGGGCGGTGCTGTGCGGAGGACAGCGGGGCGGTGCGGAGGACAGCGAGGATGTGTGGACGAACGGGAGAGTGGAGCGTCATATTATGTTATAGTCATGTTTCAATGTGGTCTAGTGGTAACCGACAATGTTAACACATTGCAAAGGTTAAGCAACATCGACTCAGGCTGGTCTTAGGATGGGTGACCATTTCTTAAGACATTGAGACCCCTCCGTGCCTCGGAGAGCACGTTAAGCCGTCGGTCCCGGTTATCATACTAACATCTATGGCAGTCGTTAGGGGTAGTTGGAGACCTAAATCAAAAATTCGACCGGTCTAACTACAGAACTTCGATTCGATCGTTGTGAAGGTCGGATGGCAGTCGCTTCACGGAAAATATCGAAGTTCAGCCGAATCGCAGTTAGACTGGAAAGCCGACCCCAACTGAGTTGGGAAAAGGCTCGGTGAATGATGAGTCATGTTTCAATTTGGTCATGTTATCCTCGAATCCAGAATCTAGGTTTTCTCTTCGAATCCAAAAAAGTCGCAACAGTCAATGCTACTTCATCTAATTCGCTATCTTCTACTTCAAGTAGAGAAAGATATAAAATGATTGCTTTTTTCTATTTCAACGACAACATGACGTATGGTCTTTCTGAGAGATTGAGTGTAACTGTAGCTCTAGCACGAAAAATTATCGCATTCGTATCGTCTAGGTATCGAGTCCACGATACGATACCGGAGTATTACGACAGGTAGCAGCACGAAGCATTATAGTAAGACTATCGAGAGCTCGATACGATTACGATAGTGACGTCATCATAACGTGAATAGGGACGAGCCCTAGAGAACAAAATACACATCGTATTGAATGAACAATACGTTCGAAAACTTCATTAAATAGTGAACTATTTATTATTTTTTGCTAAACTGCCTGTTTAGTAACATTTAAAACAAAAATAAATTACAACACAAATAAAATGCTAGAAATAAGGTATGGAAGATTGTAAAATGCACTATATTAGGAAAAATATTCTTACTATTTTAATAATTATCCATACAATTTTATTAGGTTTTTGAACAACGCGACTTTACTTGACAGAACGTCTTTGATTGTCAAGGTCAAGTGTGTTATTGTTAAAAACGAAATAGCATTTTGTGAAAGTGTTTAAAAGGAGTTTATTGAGAAAACAATCATGAGAACCAGCCATTTACAATAAGTAATGATGGTAGAGTTCATGAAAGTGTGAGTGTCAATAAAAAGTTACTTGCATTACTGTTTACTAAAATATTAATGTAAAGATCTATAGAAATTCCAGAAATGGTGATTTGTCGAAGCTCTCTGGCGGCCCTCGAGGCCTGGAGTTTATGAAAGAGGCTATGGAAGTTATTTCTAGGTATATAATAAAAGATTAGGGACATAGTTATTATTATATTTTTATATTTCTAGTTAGTTTTTATTAACAGTTATAGTTTTTATATTACTTTTTACATGTACATAGTTTTATAATAAATGATTTAATTATACATGCAGTCTGTTAATTGTGTTCACCAACATACGTCTAATCGCCCTTCCCCTAAGTAGGTCATCTCCTATATTATTTTCCTGGAAAATATGTTCAGAAGAGAACGATGAGTGCTGCTGTGGCATGTTAGCACCTTGGTGATCTGGTTCAGGAACATTAAAATCGCTGGCCAGATTATGCAGCACTCAGCAAGCTGTTATTATTTTTGCACATTTCTCAGGTGCATAATGTAGTGTGCGATCTTGGCATAAACAACGCCATCGATTTTTCAATCGTCCAAAAGTATTTTCTATTGTCACCCTGGCCTTTCCATGGACACTTGTGTATGTCTGCGCTTAAGCATCATCCAGAATTTGTGTCATTAACCAGAGACGTTGTGGATAGCCAGAATCACCTGCAAATAGTTAAATATGTACATCTATTAATATTGATCATGAAGCTAGGTCGATTAGCTTTACCAATAAATAGGTAAGTATTAGGTATTTATTTGATATTAACCTAATAACCAAACTTGCCAAAATCAATCGCCGTTCGTTTTTCTTGCTAAAACTGGGGAATGGCTGGACCGATTTGGCTGATTTTGGTCTAGAAACATACGTGGAGGTTCAGGGAAGGTTTAAAAGGTAAAAGTAAATTTTTAGACGGTACATAATATAAATGTAAATAATATAATAGTTACATTTTAAAATCATTTTAAACAATAAATCTTCATAGGTAGGTACTAACTTACTTTTTACTATATTCCTACGTCGATATTCGACGTATATTCGACGTCTAGCGATTGTGGGCCACTCTCACAGCACACGCTCCGCTTAAAGAACCCAGGGTTATATGTGCTGCGGGAGTAGGTGGAACACGGCCGTGTCCTTCTGCGAGCAAGCCATGCTCGCGAAGGAGGCGGCCGGGAGGGAGAGGGAGCGTACCCTCCCCGCCGAGTTCCGTAGTCGGCGGCCAGGCCGCCCCAGACTACGCGACTACGCCCAAGACTACGCGACTACGCCCAAGACTATCGTCCTCCATGATCGGGGCCTGACGACGGCGGGATCGCCACCCACCGTCCTTACAGAAGCAGGCTAGAAGGGTTGCGTGCTGCGGGGCCTTTGCCCCATAGCACGCAACCAGATTCACTCACTGACGCGGGATAAAACCCGACCCCAATGACGCGGGATTCTCGTCCCGACCAAACACCCGCAGAGACCACAGAGGTGGTCAAAGTCCGCCGGGCGCCACTGGATATACCCTCTGCTAGTAACCAGAGACGCCCGGCAACGGACGTTAGAGCGGCCGCGGCCTTAGGCCGCGGAATTAAAAAAAAAAAAAATTATAATAATAATGTACACGTCTTTACATTATGAAGGGTTTAATGAGACTGTTCTACACTGTTACATCTTAGCTTAGCTTATAGTACTAGGTTTAAGTAAGTATATTTAAGTTGTACATATAGGTTTTTGTACCACACTACACCATCGGGGTGCAAGAAAAAAAAATTTTTAAATATTATTGAACATTTTTTGTTAAAATACTAAAGTTGAAAGGAACGACAATATACATTATAAAGTAGAAATAGATTAGGTATAATATAAATTTTTACAATCTAAACTTAAATGTTACAAATATGTAGGTTTAAATGTTACAAAATATTATTATATTGATGTTAATGTTTAAACAATTTGGTTCTATTTTTGTGTACAATTATAATTTTGTTATTTTTTAAGATTTTTACATTTGGTTCCATATCTTCGATGACAATATATGGTCCATTAAATAAATTATCTAGTTTACTTATATTAAATCATCCTTTTTGTATATAATTTGTTTCACATTTTTGTCGTGTACATCTTTCCTTAATTGTTTACATTTTAACAAGTTATTTCGAGCGTCTCGGTGCGCAACTTGCAAACGATATTTTAATTCTAAACAATAATCACTTGGGTTATATAATGGTTCTACATCGCTAATTAGTCTAGTTGGAATATCGCAAGGTTTACCAAACACTAAGTCGTAAGGTGCATATTTTGTGGAAGTATGGACAGTGTTATTAAAAGAAAAACACCAAAATGGTAGCCAGTGGCTCCATGTTTCTGGAAAACTATTACATTGAGTTCTCAAGAAAGATCCTAGATGTTTATGTGCATTTTCCAAAGAACCTATTGATTCGTGATGATATGCGGTAGAGTTTAGTTTTTCTATTTTTAGAAGTTTACATATTTCTGTCATGGTAGAAGACATGAATTCTGTACCTTTGTCTGTGGCTATTGTTTTCGGTATTCCATATCTTAAAATAAAATTATTTACTAAAACCTTGGCAACACTAATTGTCTCCTTATTTTGAAGAGGATAAGCCTCAACAAATTTACTTAATTCGCATTGTAGCGTGAGTATATAACTATTATTATCTATATCCTTATCTAGAGGTCCAACTAAATCTAAATAAATCTTTTCAAAAGCAGAAGAAGCTGTGGTGGTAATCACCATCGGCTCTTTTGTTTTTTGACAATATTTGGATTTTTGACATATGTCACATTTGTTTATAAAAGTTTTGACGTCATCTTCAATTTCAGGCCAGTAATATTTTCGTTTTATATTGTTAATCATCCTGCGCACACCACAGTGACCACTGGTGGGCAGTAAATGATAGTCACTTACTATACATTTCTTGTCATTTTCGTTATAGATTCTTTCGATATCTCTCAAAATACAAATACGAGGACCTGTATAATTATCTATACCTTTTATCTCCTCTATTAAATTTTTAATGAAAAATGCATTCCTTTCCTTCCTTTTTAATATACATATTTCTTCTATATTTATTTCATCACATAATCTACTTAATTTATTCACAAAAACGTCTCGCGTGTATTGTGTTCTAAAATCAAGATTAATTTACAATATTCTTTTACTCTGATTGAATGCAAAACACTCGGTTTCGACATCTATGCTCTTCTGTTTCCTAAACTTATTCAAATCATTTCCGTCTACTAATTTCATTTCTACGCTTTCGCTTGGTATTTTGAATAGTTCAACGATTCTCGGTTGATCAGGCCGGGTTTCGGTATTACTATTAATAATAGAATCGCGTTCTATTTCGCTCTCATTTTCTTTATCTTTTAATTTCTTCCTCTGTTTCCCAGTCATTGCTGTTAATAAATTGTTATTTAAAGACTTCAAATCGTTTGAGTCTATTGGTATTCGAGATAAAGCATCTGCTACCGAATTTTCTTCACCTTTAATGTAAACTATTTTGAAGTCGTATTCTTCTAATAATAGTCTAAATTTTAGTAATCTGCTTGACGGGTCTTTCATGCCAAACAAATATATTAACGGTTTATGATCCGTCATTATCGTGAATTTCGAAGTGAAGGTCGAAAATGTTTTATACCCCATACGATAGCTACTAACTCTTTTTGTATTGTAGGGTAATTCCTTTCGGCTTTATTTAAAGGTCTACTAGAATATGCAATTGGTCTTAAATCTTTATTACACAGTACGGCTCCAACGGCAAAGCCTGAAGCGTCTGTTTGCAAAATGAATTCATTTTCCTCTGCAAAATTTGGGTATTGCAAGATAGGAGGTGAAGCTAATGCTTCCTTTAAAAATTGGAATGCCTTTTCGCACTCGTCTGACCAAATAAAAGATACGTTTTTCTTACATAAATTATTATAGGTAAAGTTATTTCTGCAAATTTTTTAATGAATTTCCTGTAATAATTGCATAATGCAACAAAACGTTTTACATCGTCTGTACTTTTGGGTACAGGGTAATTTTCAATAGCTTTAATTTTACTTTTATCTGGTAGTATTCCTTCTGCTGACACAGTGTGTCCTAAATATAAAAGTTCTTTCTTTAAAAATTGATATTTATCTGGATTCAGTTTAAGATTTACATTTCTAAGTCGTTCAAATACGTCTACTAAATTTCTATTGTGGTCTTGGTAAGTTCTTCCTATAATTACTAGGTCATCTAAGTATATAAAACATTTATCGTATGTCAAACCTGACATTGCGATCGTCATAGCCCTTGAAAATGAGCTTCCAGACGTCTTCAGCACCATCGGCATGCGTTTAATTTGGAATTGCGCCGTATTAGTGGTAAATGCTGTAAGTTTCCTTGATTCAGGATTTAAAGTAACTTGGTAATATGACTGACTGATATCTAAATGAGTAAAGTATATCGCTCCTGATAGTGATTCTATAATATCGGTTATATTTGGTAATGGGAATTTATCATCTTGGATCACGTTGTTTAATTTTCTGTAATCTATTACTAATCTCTATTTTGCATTACTATTTGCTGATTTTTTTGGTACTAATAGGATAGGACTTGACCATTCACTTTGGGCTTCTTCTATTATGTCATCATCTAGCATTTGTTTAACTTGCCTATCTATTTCTGATTTTTGACTATTAGGTAAACGGTACTGTTTAGTATATGTGGGACTAGTATTGGGTTGTAAATAAATTTTATGTTCATATGACGAAGTGGTTGTGAGTTTATCACCAGGTAAATGGAAAATATCATTGTATTTAGAACAAATGGCTTCTATTTCCTTACGTTCAGATGGGTGTAAATGATCTTAACACCGAAAAAACTGCATTCTATCATTAGATTCACCTTTGGGTTCGTATGATTGAGAACCTGCATTGGGTTGTGTGGGTCTGTCTAGTTGCGATGAAAAAATCTTGTGGTTATTCTTTCCCCGTTCTCCCCTACTATAATTATTAGTGTAATTTCCCCTGTTAGGTACGAAATTAGGAAAATTCCTGGGTCGCGTAGGACCTCGTGTTTAGCCCCTTTTTATATAAGTATTACATTACCTCGGTACTGTTGTCGTTGAACATTATTGAATCTCGGTGTAAAATTATTTCCGTGGTAACGATCTTGATTATAATTATTAGTGTTTCTCGTTCCCCTATTAAAATTGTAAAATTTATGGTTTGACTTACCCCTAGCGCTGAAGATGGTGTTGGAGGTCGAAGGGCGTGCCAGCTCCTCGTCCTCGGCAGCACGGATTGCGTCCTTTAGCTCCGTATAATTTCTAGCTGAAATAATGGTGCCTAGCCGCCTAATTTTGAGACCTGCGAATTTTTTAATTGCTAACTTTTCATTAATGGGTTGTAATATCTAGCCAGATATTTACTTTTTCGTTTCCGTCAGATTATGCTAAAGTAAGGTTTATAGGAATAATTCTGATAATTTATTCCCGAAATCTCCTACACTCATTTCGTTTTGTGTTAAATTATGTAATTGACATAATAGCGAATTTGATGAATTTTTAGTAATCAAAAAAGTTTTCATGTCCTTTAGTAAGGAGTCGACATCGGTATATTCACTATTTAGTTTTAGTTTGGCGATTTTTGATAGCCTTGTCTTAATGATAAAAGAAATTAATATTTTTTTCTGGTCATCTTTTAAACACTCGTATAATTCTATACACTCAATAATTTTCTCCGTAGTTTTTCTGATCCGTTCATCACCGGTATCAGGGACGTAGCGGTTCTTATATCGAATTTATCCATGTTTGAAATTGTATTCTCAGTCGCGTCCGTCGGTATATAAGTCAAAATTTTATCGTATGTTGATTTTATTTGTTCATGTACTACGTCACAAATGTAATTATAAATTTTATGTTATGTTATGTTATTTTTATATTTTAGTCTCTTAGTAGGACCCAATTTTCTTAAAGTTACCTTGATTTATTTATGTATTTCAAAGCAATGAGTTTGCTTACACTATTCTTAAAATATTAAGAAAGAAATTATAAATAGATCACAAAAACTGATGTCATCGGCGGGACTCGAACCCACGGCCTTTCCCTAACAGGGGGACTGCTCTGACCAACTGAGCTACGATGACCACTACCGACGACACCGAATTTTTACTTCATATCATATTCATAATTTCTACATCGCGCTATTGAGGTTAGCGTTGGATCCACCTACCGCAGTTCTACCGAACCTTGATTGTTAGTAATTCACTCAGAATCTTTTCTAATTTCACTTCCATAAGTAAATAAGTAAGTACTTAATTATTAAGTAAATTATAGTTACATACATACATTTTAAGTTATAGGTGTCTAACCTATATTTTAATTTGACATTTTCCCCTTAATAGGTACACATACAACACTTGAAACACTTAATTGTAGAAACTTAAAGTTTGTATTTTGTCCTTGAAGTTACTTGATAAAATATTTTGGATATATTTGCACTATTTTTCACTTTTATTTTACTTAATTGCAGTAATTTTGTAGATCCAGGACTTGAAATTCGAAATTCTTATTGGAAAATTGAGAAGATTTTCATCATCCTCCTCAGGAACTCGCTATCTACTCTTCTGGATATCCATTCTTTGTGGCAGTTCTGGGAGCATTTGGCCAGGAGATATATAATACCCAGAATAAACAGTGAAAGGACGACTGCTAATAGTATATTTGTAGTCTGTATGTCGCTGGTACCTGCTTTCTCTATAATTACCGACTCTTGAGAGGTGGAGGTCTGCCCTGACTTCTGGATTGTTCCCCATTTTTTGAATTTTGGTCATGTATACGTATGGAAATGATCGCGGTCGAACGCATTATATAAGTTTTATTCACTCATTAATTACAACGTCTAGAAAAGGTGCAGAAAGGCACACAGGAATGTGCTGAATCGCTGAATTGCGCGACGTCGAACGGCCGGTGTCGCAACGGTCACGATATTGTCACGGTCGCCATGAGTTGTAGGGCGCGGGGAGGTGTTAGGAGTCACAAATAATAATGTACACGTCTTTACATTATGAAGGGTTTAATGAGACTGTTCTACACTGTTACATCTGAGCTTAGCTTATAGTACTAGGTTTAAGTAAGTATATTTAAGTTGTACATATAGGTTTTTGTACCACACTACACTTTAAACGTCTCGCCCTTTGGAGCGAATACATTTTTTTTTTATTCTTTATTGTACATTGTGATTTACAAAACACAAAACAAACAATAACAATATGTACAAAGGCGTGCTTAAGCCAGTAATGGCTTTTCTTCCAGCAGACCTTAGAGGTATAGAGGAGATAAATAATACTAAAGAGAGAAGAGGAAAGTGTAAACACAACATACAACATTACATATAATACAAGAAGAAAATTAAACTAATAAATGTAATACAAATAACAGACATTAAATACATACACATAAGAACTTAATAATATAAGACTAAGGCTATATACCTACATGCTACATACAGATGTAAATATACTTACTAAATAAGAAGGAGATAATATGAAACAAATGAAAGTCAAAAGAATAATTATGGAAAATCATAGTTGGGAGAGGAAATGACATTGTTGTCAACAATAAGGAAACTTTGTTTGTACCGATATCATTGACTATTTGGTTGCGCCTATAGATTAGAGTACCTTGACTGTAACTAACTATTAGACGCTGACTGTACAAGATGGTAGGTAGCACATTAAGAATATTCCAGGTAGAAATATGTTAACAATTTATTTTATTCCATCGATAGGGACAATGTCCCAAGGTTCCAGCATTCCCTACGAGTTTTATAGATAGGTAACATGACATATAATTATACAGCCTTGTTTACAAAGAGTAAACTTTACATCGAATTTTAAGTTTGAAGTAACCTAATTCATTATTAATAAATGTCGGGCAGCAAGGAAGGAAGCTATTTCGATTTTTGTTTCGCAGTAAAATTTAATCCCAACCGTCCCCTAGTATAACTTGTGCGTATGACTAAACTAAACACCTGATATGAATTTCTCATTCATTTGTATTTTTATTTCTAGCCGATTTTATGCCTTTTTTTATTTTGGTTTCGCTAAATTGACATCGCCCGCCCGGTGGTAAGTCGTGACGACGTCTAGCGATTGTGGGCCACTCTCTATAGTATTGTGCTCTCAACTTGACGACCTACTTATGTGCCTCTTTACGCTCCGCTTAAAGAACCCAGGATTATATGTGGGAGGAAACACGTGCACAGGCTGGGCGTTCCAGGCCACTATCGTTCGGCAAAGAAACTAACGTTAAAACGTTCGGTTCTCGCGAACGTGCTATCCACTGAGTGGAAGTGGCATCTCTGCCCGGCACGCGTTGTTCGGGATCGGAAGGGATCAGGTTGAAGAGCTCTTCAGAACACTCGCAGTGGTAAATACGGTAGAATGCGGCCAAGAAAGCGATTGTTCGGCGCTGGACTAGCAGCTCAAGGCTTCCTATTACCTCCGCACAATCTATGATACGGATGTCGTGATTACTTGTTCATTGACCGTAGAAAATGTAAATAATTTATTTAGTTGATCATTTGAGGGTAACGGATGAGTTAGAAGACTATTTTATTATCAGGATCAAGAAATGAAAAATTACTAATTAATTCCGTACGAGCAGCTTTTATTAAAGAAAATTTTGCAATAATTAGGTAAGACTAAAAACAAATGTGCCTAGGAGAGCACGTTGTCATACGAACATCTATGGCATTCGTTACGAGTATTGGAGCCCTAAATCGAAATCCAACCAGTCTAACTGCAGAACTTCGATATAGCCCGTAGGTTGTGGAGGTGAGATGGCAGTCGCTCCACGTAAAATATCGAAGTTCAGCTGCACCGCAGTTAAAGTGGACAGCAACTGAGTTTGGAAAAGGCTCGGTGGATGATGAAGACATACTTACAAATAAATAAAATATCAAGCTTTACAACAAGGTTTTATTTTATAATTTAACATAATTTTTAAGGATTTTTATAAAATGTCTTGAGCTTCATTCCAGTTGTGCACATCTGAGTTCTTCTCTTTAAATTTCTATTTCTTTATTGAATCTTTTAATTTCTATTTCGATGGCATGGTTTTCTTCAGCTATCTCCATGCGTCTCTTGTGTTCCAATTCTTTTAATTGTTTTGACTGGGCCAAGTATTTTGAAAATCTACATCCTAGAAAAACAATGTACAATATTATTACCTACATATTTCCCATATTACACATATTTACTAAATAAATATGTATATTATTATCTATAATGTCACCATGGGCTAAGGTACAGGGCTTATTATGGTTTTTTGTACTGAGGTTTATTCCATCCCTTGCCTGAATTTGCCTTACACAGACAAATCTGGCTTACGACTTAAACAAAACTGTTTTCTCTACAATGAGCCAAACACAGTGGTCAAGTCACCATGTGCATAATAGACAGGTTTGTTGCAATGTGCATTTCCAATATACCTAATATATTTTAATGAACCGATAGTATGAGGGGCTCGTGGTCTAGTGGTAACCGACAATGTCAACACATTGCAAAGGTTAAGCAACATCGAGTCAGGCTGGTCTTAGCATGGGTGACCATTTCTTAGACACTGACCATTCAGCCGAATCGCAGTTAGACTGGAAAGCCGACCCCAACTGAGTTGGGAAAAGGCTCGGTGAATGATGACGATGAATGATGACGATGAATGATGAATGAACCGATAGTATGTCTTTAGAATGTCGTATCATTTGTATGCGCCTGACTAAATATAGATGACGATTAAAACTCACCAGGCAAGGTCCATCGGAATCATATTTATTCTCATCACTAATTAACTCTGCTGGATTTCATAAGTTGGCTACCTCAACATCGGCTTGACTGGGACTTGAACATTAGATCCACCACCAGTTTTAATAGTTTCCCTTTTGTAGCCACCAGATGCTTTCTTGCATTCATTATCATTCCCTTCCATTATATCTGCAGCTGACTCAAGTTTCGGGTTCTCAAGTTCAGTTCTTTGAATCTGAAACAAATTAGCATTATCATCAATACTTTAATTTGTGATAATTTCTATCACAATAACGGTCTTAAAATACATAACAATACTCTCTGTGACAAAAAATATTAAAGATCCTTTATGTATATCCCACAATCCAGTTATTTTTTATCTCATGAAGTAAGTGCAATGTTGCAATGAAGTAATCAGTAAAGTAAACTGACAAACTACACGCAACTACTATAATTGTGAGGTTAATTAGATACTTTCTTTTATGTACTTCAAACCATGCGTTGCCCTTCGCCTTATTGGGGTTCGCTTTTAAAGACTTATACGTATTTTGAGAATAATCTTTCAAAATAAGACGTACTTACCAATTTCTGTGATCTTGCTCTGTATCATTTCAAATTGAAAAAAATCTTCGTACACACTTTTCTTCATTCGTTTTTATTCCAGTGTACAAATATTTTACGTTTGTGAGCCATCTTGTAAAATAAATTATCTAAAATATGTAGGTTAACAATATCCCACGATTCATGGACAATGAAACAATAACAAAAATAAAAAGACAGAAGTACGAAACGATGACAGTTGAGTGAAGTTTCATTTGACAGCTCGCGACTGGCTACTTGTTATTTTAGCATACATTGCGTTTATACAATGTAATCCGAGCTGTAAATAATGTATAGGTTCTTCAACGTTGCTTCGAGTTTATTAATAAGGTTGTTACGTCACACTTAAACACAATTACATTTAGAACCAACTATTTCAGTGTAAACATAAGAGTAACTGTCGGGAAGAGATGGGGTGGTTTTACATACTTGGTTTTTATAGTTCTCAGAGATTTCCCGGTAACCAGCTTATTCAAACATCTGCCATTCATCACAGATCGAAGTACACGACGCGTAGATAACCGAAGACATACAGCATAAATTCACCATCTGAAATGAAAGTATCCGTTGATTCCAATTGAATGGAATCAGCTGGGTCTTCCTTGTATCTGCATGTAACTCGTATGCAGAGAAATAATTTAGATGAGGCACTACTTCCGTGGCGTAGGTTGTTATTCGGTCATACACCAGCTATTCTGGTCATACGCCGATCCTACTATACAATAGGCATCTCATTGCTTGTTGCAACCCAAGGGAATTATGACCAACATATATTCTATGGTGACGCAGGACCATAGAACGACAGAAAGTACCAGGCTCTACGTACTAGTTGAGCCGTGATGCACGCTTCACACTATTAGAAGCAAGCCAACCGCTTTACTGGTCTCTTTCACCAGCGGTCCCCTTTGGCATGGGCTATAATTACCCTTTCACGCAGACTCAGGCCTTAGAGAATCGTGAAAGGCGTTTACACACAAATGATAATAGGTTCAGATTTAAACAAGTATTAATACAAGTGAGACTCAGCTTTTTTAGATCAGCCGTTGACAACGGCTGCAACTGTAGCAACTCAGGACTGTAGCTGCTCATACGGCATCAACTACTCCGTGGAATCAAGCTTCTTAACACTCGTGCAACTATTGTACTTATTAGCTTGTGCTAATACTAAACGGTTATATACGTAGCACTAGATACGAACTTTTCGTATTAGAGAATTCCTGAATTGTAAGATATTTAGTAATATTCCCATGCGAGACTGACATTTCCCACATGACATTAGGAACCGAGATAAGATTTGAATTTACCTTAAGAATTAAGAATTTATTTGTGGTCAAAGATCTTACCAAAGAGTCTTCAACATTGAGTTTATATCTCGCGTTGGGAAAATACGCGACACTCCCGCGTCAAAGGAATTGAGCGACGTCGAGTGAAAAAATTCATTACTGTATTAATTGTGTATTTACATATATACATTTCATAGAACTGGACATAATTTATCACAGCATACAAAATTGTGTATTTACATATATACATTTCATAGAAATGGACACACCGGCCACAAAAAAATTCAAAGTATCATCATGTTTTGCGTAGCATTATCTGAAGTAATGAGTTTGGGTATATTCCTAATTGAAATCATCCGTCTCAGAGTCAGTAAACCTTCTTCAGCAAACAAATCTTCAACGACTTCCAAATGTACTGCACGAATGGTTAAGTATGTGAATAGGCATATTCATCTCTTACTTGTTATTAACGAGACAATCTTGCCAACTTTCCAACTTACATGTTGTTTATCACCCTTGATTTGAATTATTTGACCCACACATGGAATTATTTTTGAAGTTATCCATGGTTGTTTAAGTGAATGATTATATCTTTCACAGGCTTTTCAGGCTTGGTAAACAACGATTCTGAAACATATCAATAAATTCGTCTAATATTACACGAGCTCTTCTCCAACTCATAATCAGGTTATTTTTCGTTGCAGTACCACTTGGTGATGAGAGATGATGGATAGACTCCAATGTTAAACATCTTCCTAATGTAAGAAAATCCGTCTAGGTTAGTAAATAATGTAGTTATATGAGAGATGACACACTGAACAAACGCGGGCCCGCTTTGTTCAGTGTGTCATCCCTCATATAACTACATTATTTACTAACATAGACGCACTGCTGCCGCACTGCTACCGCACTGCAACTGCTTTTGGTTTGCCCAAGCCTTAAGTTGTCTTTATTAAATTAATAGTAATTGATACGTAATGATCATTATTATTTTAACAACTATCTGTTTTAAAACAGATAGTTATTAAAATAATAATTATCATTACGTATCAATTATAACTATCTGTTTTACATTGTGAGGTTAGTGTGTGTATTTAGCGGTTTGGTAATATTGAAAAATAATATACAGGGTTACCTGGTAAGTGGTGCGAACCCCGTTCAAGGGCGGTAGTTCCCACCATTTCTGTCAAATTTCACGACAAAATTGTCGATTGTAAAATTATCTACAATAATGATCCTACAACTTTTTTCCTAAGAATAGGCTTGTGTCCCAAATTTCAAAAATTGATTATTTCTATAGTTTTGAATATAGATTCAAAACTATAGAAATAATCAATTACATTTTTGTGACTATATAGATAAGTCACAAAAATGTATTATTTTGATTTAAAACAATCGTTTACATAGTTTATTTTGCTATTTAAAAATATTTTTTGTAATAATAATAATATAATAAATTTAGAATAATAAATTTATAATATAATAAATTTAGTAATAATAATAAAATAATTAAAACCACCACGGTACTTTCATTTTTGTGGTTGGTTGTACTAAAATAACTTGACCAATAGCGTATTTGGCAAATTTCATAATTGGACAAACAGACGATTCGACGAACTACAGCTTTGACCATTATCATATTGGACGAAATGCCGATTTGACGAATATCAGATTTGACCAATGTCGTTCAACCCGAACTGAGTATCCACTATACTTTTTAAAATTATAAACATGTGGTTGTACCTAAATAAAGTTAAGGAGGCCGTATTATAAATTTACCCCAAAAAAATAGGTTTTTTTTATCTTCTATTAGTTATTCTAGATTATTATAATGGTGTCAAATATCGTTTCAAAATACATAATATCATTTCAAAAAATTACTAAATAAATTAAAATTAAAGTAAATATTTTTTAACAACCAAATCTGTCAATTAAATAACTAAATCTGTCAAATAAATGTCAATACTCATCAAATACATATCATGTCAAAAATCATTAACTAAATATAAAAATTGTATATGTCAAAATAAATGTCATATGTCATTAAGTAACAAACATACAAAACTTTTATAAATGTTTTAAATATATCCCTCAATCCTTACTGTATAGATTGATGGACATGGTGTTTTGAAAAAGTGGCCATATGTTTTAAATTTATTTTTGCATGAAGATTAAGTAAAAGTTGTCTAATAATTTGTAAAAAACAAAAACAACTGAAATACATCACGGTTTCAAAATTATAACTCTAGAAACTATGTCCCTCAATACTTATGCCTCCAAAAAACACTTGATCGTAGCTCACTAGGTACTGTAAGTATATAATTAACTACGAATATATATTTTAGTAGTAATTTTCTACTAAAAGTTTATGCAGTTATTTGATTAGAAGATTCGTTTTTCATCAAAATATTAACCTATCAATATTCCTAATATTACATACGTATAGGGTGACCATTAATTACTTAAATTTTACGAAGAATTTTAGCTTTCGTACATTATAATCACAAAACAAGTACCGATACTTAACATTTTATATAAAATATTGATTGGTAAATCTAGTGGGTTTTTTATAAAACCGCGGCCTGAGGCCGCGGCCGCACCTACGTCAATTGCCGAGCGCCTCCGGTAGATACTGAAAGAATTCCCAGTGGCGCCCGGCGGACCTTGGCCACTTATATGGCCACTGCGAGGTGGTCGGGTGTTACCCCGCATCTTTAGGGTCGGGTTTTATCCCGCGTCGGTCAGTGAAGGCGTGCATGGGGTGAAGCCCCACATCACGCAGTCCTTCTAGCCTGCTTCTGTAAGGACGGTGGGTTGCTAATCCATCGTCCTCAGGCCCCAATCATGGAGGTCGATGGTCCTGGGCGTAGTCACGTCTGCGGTGCCCTCCCCGCAGACTTCGGAACTCAGCGGGGAGGGTACGCTCCCTCACCCTACCAGCCTATGCAGCACACAGCAAGCTGTTATTATTTT
This sequence comes from Nudaria mundana, assembly GCA_963556515.1. NCBI lineage: Eukaryota > Metazoa > Arthropoda > Insecta > Lepidoptera > Erebidae > Nudaria > Nudaria mundana. The sequence continues at coordinate 36,538,868 of OY748286.1, read as the reverse complement.
TGCACATTTCTCAGGTGCATAATGTAGTGTGCGATCTTGGCATAAACAACGCCATCGATTTTTCAATCGTCCAAAAGTATTTTCTATTGTCACCCTGGCCTTTCCATGGACACTTGTGTATGTCTGCGCTTAAGCATCATCCAGAATTTGTGTCATTAACCAGGGACCTTGTGGATAGCCAGAATCACCTGCAAATAGTTAAATACGTACATCTATTAATATTGATCATGAAGCTAGGTCGATTAGCTTTACCAATAAATAAGTAAGTATTAGGTATTTATTTGATATTAACCTAATAACCAAACGTGCCAAAATCAATCGCCGTTCGTTTTTCTTGCTAAAACTCGGGAACGGCTTGACCGATTTGGCTGATTTTGGTCTAGAAACATTCATGGAGGTTCAGGGAAGGTTTAAAAGTAAATTTGAGGCGGTACATAATATAAATGTAGATATTATAATAGTAAATAATACAATAGTTACATTTTAAAATAATTTTAAACAATAAATCTTCATAGGTAGGTACTAACTTACTTTTTACTATATTCCTACGTCGATTTTCGACGTATATTCGACGTCTACCGATTGTGGGCCACTCTCACAGCACACGCTCCGCTTAAAGAACTCAGGGTTATATGTGGGACGAAACACGTGCACAGGCAGGGCGTTCCAGGCCACTATCGTTCGGCAGAGAAACGAACGTTTAAAACGTTCGGTTCTCGCGTACATGCTATCCACTGTGTGGGAGTGGCATCTCTGCCCGGCACGCGTTGTTCGGGATCGGAAGGAAGAGGGTGGGATCAGATTGAAGAGCTCTTCAGAACACTCGCCGTGGTAAATACGGTAGAATGCGGCCAAGGAAGCTATTGTTCGGCGCTGAGCTAGCGGCTCAATGCTTCCCGTTACCTCCGGACAATCTATTATATAATACGTATAGCTCGTCGCTGCATAGCGTCGAGAGCGTCCAGCAAATACTTCGCGGAGCCGTCCCAGAGGTGAGAGCAGTATTCGACGCAGGGTCTAATCTGCGTCTTGTACGGCAGGCACCTCTGGTGCGTTGTAAAGAATCGCTTTACCTTATTCGGTATTCCTAGTTTCCGCGAAGCTAGCCGTATACATCTTTCGATGTAGTTTTTATTATTGAGCTCTCGACGAACGTCTATGCCAAGGATGTCAAGGTTGTCCTTCATTGGTAATAATGCATTCTGAAGAGAGGGTAGGGGAAGGAAAGGGGATTTCTTCTCTATATTGCAGGGGTGATAAGAGCCTCGGTCACTTCCTTGACGCATTTGCTTACTGTGGTTTGGCCTAAATATTTGGCCATTCCCACTATTCGCTGTTATGACCCAGTGGCATAAAACGATAATGCACAAAGAACCTATAACATTTAAATCATTAGATAGGTTACAATTTGTCATAGAAAACATTACTAACTACAGTAGATGGAGATGGAGAGACTCCTTTTAGATTAAATATTAAAGCAATTCACATGTAGGTACCATTTCGAATGTTTTCTCACCGGCTAAACTTACGTGAATAAAGATTCGTATAGCTCGATAGCCAGCCTTCGAAATTTACACTACCGTACGTCAAAATTAAATTCGTGCTCCTAAGTTTCTTTATAAAGTGTCACGTAACGAACGTGTGACGCTACGTTTGCGATACGAGAGTAAATTAAAATCGCTCGTGCTGCTAAAATTAGTTACTTTTACGCACGATACGGTACGAGACGGCGCGGTACAAATGTCATACAATTGTTTGTCGATGACGATACGAATACTTTTTCGCAAGTTGTTCGTGCTCGAGCCTCAGGATGCTTTACTTTAATTCGATCGTGATAGTTTTCTTTTAATAACATATACTTATTATTATATATTCTATAGTTGTAACTTTTGGAGGTAACACTATTTACACTTTACACTACATAACTAAATAAATCTATACTTATAATAAATCTGTAGAAGTGAAAATTCTGTACATTAAAAATATCAAAAAAATAAATGGCAGGGGCTGTTACTAGACCGACACCGAACTTAAAAATGTGATTAAAAAAAATTTTGTCTGTCTGTCTGTCTGTTTGTTCAGGAATCACGCAAAAACTACCGGTTCGATTACGATGAAACTTGGTATAATTATTCTTTAATATCCTGGGCACCACGCTGGGTACTTTTTATCCCGGAAAAGTGTAAACAATAAAAAACAAACTTAATTTTGCGGTTCGATCCCTAGACTATACATAATAATCAGTAACTGGCGATCAAGAAAGCTATAACACGCAGGCGGAGCTGCAGGCAACAGCTAGTAATAAATAAATATATTAGGACAATTCACACAACGCCATCTAGTCTATATTTATATACCTATATCTTATTCATAAATACTTAGGTACATAATTTTTTTTGTAAATACATACCTACATGTAAATATATGTAAATACATTATACTATAGGAAAATATATAATACTAATTATTAAATACTATATATATAAACTATAGTACACGGGCCGTAGAACACTGAAAAATATTGATTAACAGCAAGCTCCAGCCGGGCAAGGACCAGCATTGCGTGTAGACTATAGCTTGTTGGACGTTAATAACCGCAATCTCTCAGAAATGGTAATTCCTAGGAAAAAAGTTGTAAAGACTTATTTGTAGGTTATTTTATTATCTACAATTTTGTACAAAACCAAGTTTTGATATAATTCACTGTTTACGAGAAAAATCCAAAAAACCGAAAATTTTCAACTTTTTAACTTTTAATAAAAAACATATTTTCAACCTTGAATAACTTTTTTAGCACAAGTCGGATCGATGGGGACTTTTGATTTTTGATATTTAATGATGTAAGCAGATGTAAGGAATAAAATTTAAGCGACCTGTTTCGAAGTTGTGTGTACCTACTCCCGGTCACTAATTGTTGGGGTTAATTAAATATTACGAGCAATTCCATTAACTTATTTGTTATAGATAAAATTGTGACAGAGATTTAGGTATCTATAGGCAAAGTAGACTTCTACAACTTTCACGGATAATGCTAATTACTCAATGACTTTACAAAACAGGAGTATATATACCTGTGGTCCCCGGTGGGCACGTCACTCGTCCAGTATCTCGGTGGCGATGGCAAGCACGGTGCGGGTCACTTCCAGCTCCCGCTTGCGCTTGTGCGACGGGAACAGCTCGCTCATCATTAGGTGGCCACGTCTTCACCGCTATATTAAGACAGTTTAGTTTAGTTTTACAATTTGCTATTACTAGTTCTACAATTATGGTCAAATATAAGTAATATACGTATATTGTAATAGCTTATGGACGGTGCAATATAAATACTTCTTTAAACTTTCGCGTTTTGTACACATTATAAACTTAAGACTAACGGACTAACTAACTAACAATCCACCCGTGACCACTGGTTTATCCACTTAGTTATACTATTAGTTATACGATATAACAAAATGGACTGAAAAAGTCCAAATAGTTATACGGGTCAGTATAACTATTGCTTGTGCCTGGATGAAAGTAATTATTTTCAATTCGAATACAAATGTGTTGGAACATAAAATGCCCATAAATATTATAAAGTGATTGTTTATTTATGAATATACTCGTAACTAAATGGATGAATCCGATCCAAATTAATCGGATCCATGTAGTTATACTGAGCAGTATAACTATTTGGACTAAAACAACCGAAATTCATCGAATCCATGTAGTTATACTGAGCAGTATAACTATTTGGGCTAAAACAACCTAAATTAATCGAATCCATATAGTTATACTGAGCAGTATAACAATTTGGACTAAAACAACCCAAATTAATCAAATCCATATAGTTATACTGAGCCGTATAACTATTTGGACTTTTTCAGTCCATTTTGTTATATCGTATAACTAATAGTATAACTAAGTGGATAAACCCGTGACCACGGCTCTTGTAACAGGGCCGAAACGTCGGGTAATAAAGAGGTATGTATATATCTCAATAATCGCGTAAAAGACCCGTTAGTCTTAAGTTTATAATATAAATACTGTTTATAGAAACAAACAAAATTTAAAATATAAGTAACATTTTCAATTTATTACGACTTACAGGTTTTTGCAAACCTGTGTTTCAGGTTGTGCCTTTTCTTTGATATTTATAGTCTAGTCAATGCTCACAAAGGGGGTGTGGATGGTAAAGTCGAAAGCAGAAATTTTGACTTAGGAACTTTCTTTGGACTAGTTAGGAGATTAACATATTAAAAGTCCCGACCCCTCCGAGGTGAGCCCGAGGGGGGTTTTTTGGTTTTTTGTTTACTTCTCGAAAACGGTGCTTTGTACGAAATTGTGTTGTACGACATAATAAAAGCTAATTCAATTCTCTACAACTTTGTCTTTTGCACTATGTATCTATCTCCAATCATTGCCTAGCTATGAGCTTCTAAAGGTGGTCGATTATCCATCCGAAATAAGAAATGATTTTGGTAAATTTTGTACTGTTACAAACCCCACCTTTAGAAGTTCATAGCTAGGCAATTTTGTACTGTTACAAACCCCACCTTTAGAAGACCACCTTTAGAAGCTCATAGCTAGGCAATTTTGTACTGTTACAAACCCCACCTTTAGAAGACCACCTTTAGAAGCTCATAGCTAGGCAATTTTGTACTGTTACAAACCCCACCTTTAGAAGACCACCTTTAGAAGCTCATAGCTAGGCAATTTTGTACTGTTACAAACCCCACCTTTAGAAGCTCAATAGCTAGGCAATTTTGTACTGTTACAAACCCCACTTTTAGAAGACCACCTTTAGAAGCTCATAGCTAGGCAATTATTGGAGATAGATGCAAAGAGCAAAAGACAAAGTCGTAGAGAATTTAATTAGCTGCGGCTGTAGTCAAAATGGAAATGGCCGAAATGGCGTCTTCATTTGCTATTGGAGCAGTTATTGATTTTAATTGCAATGTTGCCAAGTAAAAGTTGGCGTTCGAATGGGGGCGCTACATTATACTAAAAAACGAGATTTCATAACAATAACTCTATACAATTATGTTAGTTCCATTTTTTGCCACGTGCCATATTATACTTCGCAAGTTAGGTACTCTAATGATGGTTTCATGCGTCTCACCGCGCCGCCACCCGCCCGACCCGCGCCTCCAACCGGCCGCCCGCCCGCGCCGCCGTCCGCCCGCTCTCCCCGCGCCGCCGTCCGCCCGCCCCGCGTCGCGCCTATTTACGCGCAGTAATCAATACTTGGGTGGGATCCCAGTCGCCAACAGCCACAGGTGCAGGGGTGCTTCTACTTAACAACAAAATGGCTCACACGCGGTTCTCTAAAAATATAATACTTACCTATCTAGTTATTTTTTAATAAAATTTTATGGTTATTATATAAACTTACTAGCGGTCGCCCTCAGCTTCGCCCGCTTGACTAATTATTATACACAAATCCTTCTTCGAGAACAACTCTATCCATTGGTGAAAACCGCATCATAATCCGTTGCCTAGTTTTAAAGATCTAAGCATAGGTACATACGGACGGAAGCGACTTTTTATAATAATGTAGCGAAGCGATAATATAATTCTTAGTGATGGAACGATATATAAATATCATAAGATATTTTACCAATTTTTTCATTTGTTTTTCATGTGTATACAAAGGTATTTCAAATAAAATATATATATTTTAGCATTCTCTTGATGTTTGGACTTTTGAGCAGTACCACAGATTACTAAATAGTTACTACGTAAGCAGTACCTACTTAGTGTGAATATTATGATCCCCTGTGTGCGCGGTGCTAAGTAGTGACGTTCGTGGCCATCCAAGTTTTAACCGATAAACTATTATATTAATTGAATATTTTTCTACAAAATTATGAAAAAATTACCTAGTTGGTTTTACAGTTTAGTCACAGAGTAGATAGGATTCCTTATTTCCTACCAGTGGTCGCCCGCGACTTCGTCCGCGTGATTATTGTTCCCGTCGCCGTATCATTATAAATTGTAGCCTATGTGTTATTCTGATGTATAAGCTATATTATTGTAATGTTTCATCAAAATCCGTACATTAGTTTTTACGTGAAAGAGTAACAAACATCCATACATACAAACTATCGCATTTATAATATTAGTAGGATCTACTTTGTGGTTTAGTGCCACTGCTAACCATAGCCACTACTTTTGATTGAAACTACTGTCTCCATGGTATCTACTAGCAGTAGGTACCTACTTGCTAGCTAGAAGGTGCCATACAACTAGCAGTAGGTAGGTACAACTACACTAACAATAGTATTAAGATTTACGATGATCCAAGATGATAATCTCGGCTGTATTTATAAATATTTATTTTTAGTAACAACTTCCCTATACATTACATTTTACATATCATTTCATTACAACAACATTATTTTACTGTCTGAATTATTGAATTTTCACAATAATAAATCTTTAATTGGTCGGTGTCTGTACATGGAGGCTATGAACCTAAAAGAATGATTTTTGGAATTATTTGTCTGTATGTTTATGCGCGAAAATCTCAGAAACGGCTGAACCAATTCGAATGCGTATGTCTAATATGTTGCGCTATGTCTCACTTAACATTTAAAGTCTTATTAATAAAAAAGACCTAATCAATGGATACTCTTATGTTTACACCGAAATAGTTGGTTCTAAATGTAATTGTGTTTAAGTGTGACGTAACAACCTTAATAAACTCGAAGCAACGTTGAAGAACCTATACATTATTTACAGCTCGGATTACGCGTTCCTTGTGGCAACATTGTCGAAAAAAACCGCAATGTATGCTAAAATAACAAGTAATCAGTCGGGAGCTGTCAAATGAAACGTCACTCAACTGTCATCGTTTCGTACTTGTCTTTTTATTTTTGTTATTTTGTTATTGTTTCATTGTCCATGAATCGTGGGATATTGTTAACTTATTTTACAAGATGGCTCACAAACGTAAAATATTTGTACACTGGAATAAAAACGAATGAAGAAAAGTGTGTACCTACGAAGATTTTTTTTCAATTTGAAATGATACAGAGCTAGTACAGAAATTGGTAAGTACGTCTTATTTTGAAAGATTATTCTCAAAATACGTATAAGTCTTTAAAAGCGAACCCCAATAAGGCGAAGGGCAACGCATGGTTTGAAGTACATAAAAGAAAGTATCTAATTAACCTCACACTTATAGTAGTTGCGTGTAGTTTGTCAGTTTACTTTACTGATTACTTCATTACAACATTACAACATTGCACTTACTTCATGAGATAAAAAATAACTGGATTGTGGGATATACATAAAGGATTTTTAATATTTTTTGTCACAGAGTATTATTATGTATTTTATGACCGTTATTGCGATAGAAATTATCATAAATTAAAGTAGTGATAATAATGCTACTTTGTTTCAGATTCAAAGAACTGAACTTGAGAACCCGAGACTTGAATCAGCTGCAGATATAATGGAAGGGAATGATAATGAATGCAAGAAAGCATCTGGTGGCTACAAAAGGGAAACTATTAAAACTGGCGGTGGATCTAATGTTCAAGTCCCAGTCAAGCCGATGTTGAGATAGCCAAATTATGAAATCCAGCAGAGTTAATTAGTGATGAGAATAAATATGATTCCGATGGACCTTGCCTGGTGAGTTTTAAACGTCATCTATCTACATTTAGTGAGCGCATACAAATGATACGACAGTCTAAAGACATACTATCGGTTCATTCATCATCATCATTCACCGAGCCTTTTCCCAACTCAGTTGGGGTTGACTTTCCAGTCTAACTGCGATTCGGCTGAATGGTCAGTGTCTAAGAAATGGTCACCCATGCTAAGACCAGCCTGACTCGATGTTGCTTAACCTTTGCAATCTGTTGACATTGTCGGTTACCACTAGACCACGAGCCCCTCATACTATCGGTTCATTAAAATATATTAGGTATATTGGAAATGCACATTGCAACAAACCTGTCTATTATGCACATGGTGACTTGACCACTGTGTTTGGCTCATTGTAGAGAAAACAGTTTTGTTTAAGTCGTAAGCCAGATTTGTCTGTGTAAGGCAAATTCAGGCAAGGGATGGAATAAACCCCAGTACAAAAAACCATAATAAGCCCTGTACCTTAGCCCATGGTGACATTATAGATAATAATATACATATTTATTTAGTAAATATGTGTAATATGGGAAATATGTAGGTAATAATATTGTACATTGTTTTTCTAGGATGTAGATTTTCAAAATACTTGGCCCAGTCAAAACAATTAAAAGAATTGACGCACAAGAGACGCATGGAGATAGCTGAAGAAAACCATGCCATCGAAATAGAAATTAAAAGATTCAATAAAGAAATAGAAATTTAAAGAGAAGAACTCAGATGTGCACAACTGGAATGAAGCTCAAGACATTTTATAAAAATACTTAAAAATTATGTTAAATTATAAAATAAAACCTTGTTGTAAAGCTTGATATTTTATTTATTTGTAAGTATGTCTTCATCATGAACCGAGCCTTTTCCCAACTCAGTTGCTGTCTAGTCTAACTGCGGTGCGGCTGAACTTCGATATTTTACGTGGAGCGACTGCCATCTCACCTCAACAACCTACGGGCTATATCGAAGTTCTGCAGTTAGACTGGTTGGATTTCGATTTAGGGCTCCAATACCCGTAACGAATGCCATAGATGTTCGTATGACAACGTGCTCTCCTAGGCACATTTGTTTTTAGTCTTACTTACCTAATTATTACAAAATTTTCATTAATAAAAGCTGCTCGTACGGAATGAATTAGTAATTTTTCATTTCTTGATCCTGATAATAAAATAGTCTTCTAACTCATCCGTTACCCTCAAATGATCAACTAAATAAATTATTTACATTTTCTACGGTCAATGAACAAGTAATCACGACATCCGTATCATAGATTGTGCGGAGGTAATAGGAAGCCTTGAGCTGCTAGTCCAGCGCCGAACAATCGCTTTCTTGGCAGTATTCTACCGTATTTACCACTGCGAGTTTTCTGAAGAGCTCTTCAACCTGATCCCACCCTCTCCCTTCCGATCCCGAACAACGCGTGCCGGCCAGAGATGCCACTCCCACTCAGTGGATAGCATGTTCGCGAGAACCGAACGTTTTATCGTTAGTGTCTCTGCCGAACGATAGTGGCCTGGAACGCCCTGCCTGTGCACGTGTTTCCTCCCACATATAATCCTGGGTTCTTTATGCGGAGCGTGAAGAGGCACATAAGTAGGTCGTCAAGTTGAGGGCACAATACTATAGAGAGTGGCCCACAATCGCTAGACGTCGTCACTACTTACCACCAGGCGGGCGACGTCAATTTAGCGAAACCAAAATAAAAAAGGCATAAAATCGGCTAGAAATAAAAATACAAATGAATGAGAAAAATATCAGATGTTTAGTTTAGTCATACGCACAAGTTATACTAGGGGACGGTTGGGATTAAATTTTACTGCGAAACAACAATCGAACTAGCTTACTTCCTTGCTGCCCGACATTTATTAATAATGAATTTGGTTACTTCAAACTTAAAATTCGATGTAAAGTTTACTCTTTGTTTATTAATAAGGCTGTAGTGTTTGTTTTATTTCAATCGGTTAATGTGTATATAAACCGTTTGGGGTTGAGACACTGGGGTCATGGGGTCCGAGTGCCCGCCGCCTTTATAGAGATCAGAAGGCTGGCTGTTTTCTGACCACAAGAATAAGTATCGCCATCCAATGTGGCAACGCAGCCAGCATTCTGGGAACCTTTCCAGTCGGCAATGACGCGGAGGAATTTTTAAACGATATTTTGTAATGTAAATATTTTTAGTATATAATTATTTAGGTATATGTATTGTAATTCTTTTTGTATATCAGATTATAATATATACATCGGTTCATAAATAAAAAAGTTTTGTACGTACATTTATGCATCGATAATAATACAACATAATAAGTAAGGGTTTGAGACGTATATGGTATGGACGTATGGTATATGATTCAGTACAATGTAATCTCAGACTAAAAGAATAACAATAGTAATAGAATATTCTTCTTCTAGTCTGAGAGTCTTCTTCTACGAGTCAATGGCTACAGTATCTCTTTTCTGCTAGACCTTCCCAGCCCAATAGTTGGCCACGGCCACGGCGTTGTCTGAGAGTGTAATATACTCTGTGATTCAGTATTATGAGGATCAGAAATAAAAGTCGTCGTATAGTTCTTCATGACAATGTGATGTCAAATCGTAAATATATATACTAGCTGTTGCCTGCAGCTCCGCCTGCGTGTTATAGTTTTCTTGATCACCAGTTACTGATTTATTATGTATAGCTTTTGCCCGCAGCCCGCCTGCGTGTTACTTTAGATCGACATACTTAACTTTTTTATTTATGAACCGATTGAAATAAAACAAAATGTTACCACAACGAATTACTGAAAACCGCATTCAAATCGGTTAAGCCGTTTCTGAGATTAGCGTGTTCAAACATTCAGACAAACAGATAAACAGACAAAAATTCTAAAAACCATTGTTTTGGGTTCTATTGCGTTTATAAAGCCCCCTTACAACAGTTTCTCTATTATATCTTCGATGTACAGACGTCGACCACTTACAATGTTATTATAGGTATGTATTGATTAACGGTGTTTGGACACAGCCAGCGTCTGTATCAGTACATACATTGGGGTATCTAATACTATGTAATAATAGTAATTATATTTAACAATCACTGTAATTTGCTGTCCCATTTAGAATTTTTTCCAAAGTATTTTTATTTTGTCTGAATGTTTGAACTCGCTAATCTAAGCAACGGCTAACTGATTTGAATGCGATGATCACTGGTTTCTTGAGACCGAGTTATTGCCAACAGTACTCTTTTTGAACTCAAGCGAGACTCCCTGTCGGTGAAGGTCTCAGATTCACGCGACATAGCATGCGCCTCGCGATCAGCGGTCAAACGTGCTTCGCGTTGCTCATTGGTTTCCTGAGACCAACTTCGTGCCGACAGCACTCTTTGAGAACTCAAGCGAGATTCCCTGTCGGTGAAGGTCTCAGATTCACGTGACAGGGTGTGAGCCTCACGGTCGGCGGATAAACGTTCCTCATGCTGTTCACTGCTCTCTCGATTTCGATAGGCCATCAATTGAGAACGCTGTGAACTCAGTCGTGATTCTCGCTGAAGTGACGTTTCTGAAGCACGTAACCTAAACCTGTCGTTCCTGAGATGCAGTAAGTCTTGCTTCATGATCCTCTTCAGATTCCTGAGATCGAAATAATCTTAACCTTTTATCATTTCTGCTGCATTGGCTGAGGTTCGATTTTCTTCGAGGCATTCTCACTTACTATCGTATACAATAATACTTATACAGTTACAGGCAACCTTACATACCACAATTATTTCAACTCTCTCTTTATTTAATTTAGTATAGTAAATAATATTACGGAGACTGACTTTAAAGGTGACAAATACTAAAAAACAGACTATTTTGCCCCTTTGGCACGGAACCTTTTGTGCTTTCTGACACGCATTTCCCCTTGTTTATATATTTTTATAAGTATGTATATGTATTATGTATACACACGTGTTATAAAACAGCAAATAGTGGAAATCAAATCTGCAATCAGAGTTATTTATTACTGAGCTACTCAGACTCAAGATATATTAGTGGTATGTAACACCTGTCCTGACTGCGGTAATTTTGATTTAAAATATATAGTCGTTATGGATCTTCTAAAGTGCCCTATCAGCAATCCGCTTGCCCTCTATTACGTGGGACCAACAAAAGTACTGGCACAGTGTTGATGTGTAAAGCACCTCTGCCTACCCCTTCGGGAATATAGGCGTAATGTATGTCTGCCTGTCATGTCTGTCGCTTGATATATTTTGTGCCAATTGGTCACCCATCCTAGTTAGAAACGCGACTGGGGTTGCTTAACTTGGGCTTATGCATGATTCTTTAGATCCACATAACTTTTTTATTTATCAACCTTTTGAAATGAAACAAACACTAAATGTTAAGTTGAATGTACCGCAACGCATTAGTGAACCGCATTCAAATCAGTTAAGCCGTTTCTGAGATTAGCGCGTTCAAACATTCAGACAAACAGACACACAGACAAACAGATAAACAGACAAAAATTCTAAAAACCTTATTTTGGGGTTCTATTGCGTTCATAAAGCCCCCCTGCATCAATTTCTCATATATATTTTCCTTGTACAGACAGCGAACAGTTACAATTTTATTATATGTATTGATTGATGATATATTGGAGTTGTTAATTGAATTATACACTTGTTCTGAGCTTTACCATAAACAAAAAAATAAGTCAATAAATACTTAATAAAATTACTTTATAAATAAGTATTTGAAGAAGAACCGTCAAGACGAGGCCACATCTGCTGCGGGCAGTAGGTGACAAGGTAAAGGTTCGTCTAGAACCGTGTGGTTAAGTGAGAACCGAACTGTCGCCCGGAGGAAAGGGCCCCAAACCCCTCCTAGGGGTCATGCTAGGGCACCCTCCTGGGGTGGTTGGTCTATTGAGACCTTCACCACCCTAGACTCCACTTCACCCCCACATGTCCCAATGCCTGCTGCATCACACATCGCCCCGGGCCCGGCTGTGCACCTGCGGAACCCTGTTGTACCACCTGGTACCCACGTACAGGCCTAAACTAACAATAATAAAACAAACCTTGAAACATTAAATTTTATTCGTAAAAAAGGCGTTTCATAGGTTTCACATACAGGTGCTGCCAGGGGTCGACGCGGCATTGTCTACTGTATACATTTCATTTCGGCACCAGTGTAAACCTACACAGTTAATAACTGGGAACTTAACCGCAAGGGGTTGTACAGGACATACAGGAGTACTCACCGACCCGAGATTTATATTAAGAATAAAAAAAACATTATCCCAAAGTTAACTGCTAAAAAGACAAAAATATAATATAACGACTTATAAATTTTTCAAAGGTATCATGAAAAATAAAAATATAGCACATAATAGTCTCTTTCATAAGCACGCTATGATTGAGGTGTCGTTCGATTCGAACTGGTATGTAGATATTTATTTAAGAAAATTCAAGGCCCGCTCGCGAATATTGCAAAAGTTATAAACATTTTAGCGAAAGGGTTTGGTTATTCGCAAATATCTCAAAACAAGCTTACAAAAATAAACATTTAATCTGCCAGAAATAAAAAAAGTCATAAATCACTATATACATCCTGCAATCGTTCCTGGTGCAAAGGTACCCTCATGGGTACCTTTGCACCTTTGCATTCTACATTCTACATACTAACCTTTGCATTCTACATACTAACTCCGTGACAAAGCTCTTGGCTTCGGAGCCTTAACTGCCCAAGATCTCCACTGCTAAGGGATTCGCTCTATCCGCCGCGTCCTCAGCTGCCGTAGCCGAAGCGTGGACGGTTCGACCAAGGTGGAATCTCAAATCTATTTAATTTAAAAAAATAATAAACCTCTGGGTACTGTAGGGCCAATACTTATAACTTTCTCAGAGGGTTGAAGGTCCTCCTGACATTTTATCAATAAATAATATTTTAAAATATTAAATGTGAAAATAAAAAACCTTGATAAATTCAGGCTGATTAATCCGCGATCCAAAAATGAAAAGCACTAATCGATTTGTTATCTAGCACTACAAAGGACAACGGGCATTTCTAACCCATAAGCGGTCATCAATAAAAGTAGTGCATCTCAATTTCGGTTACTAAGAAACTCAATCTGAGTTTCTAAATAATATCTAATTTGTATTATGGATCGTATAGTTCTTGGTAATTATTAATCAACTTTTCAATGTAATTGCAAACGGAAGGGGCTGTTTTAAACAATTCCATAACATATTTCTTATCACCGCCATCATTGTCGGCCATTTCTGTTAGTACGTTGTACATATAGGTATCGTTCAGCATTCTATGGAATATTGTGGGCATGAATGGTGACCCACATAACTTATTCAAATGGTTCATGTGAAGTAAACAATATCTCGATTCATTCAATGTGTACAATAAACGTTCATCTACATCACACATTTTGTAAATAAAATAATTCTTTGTTTCCTCAATGACGCGCGCACAATCTTCTTCATTCATTGCAAACCTTGCCTTCCTAGAGGGATTCTTATTAAATACAACATGTAACAAAACATATGATACAATATATATATACACTGTATTTGTTACTAAACTATTGGTAGACTTCTTGCGGCTAAAGTATACCAATGATATAAAAAGCATTCTTGCTTCATTTGGCAACTTGTTTATTTTATCTGTGTCTAGATCATTTGTGATCAAAAAGTGCTCAAATAGTTTTATTTTTTTAATATTTTCCCATCCATTTTCAAACACTACCGTAGTACACTGGTATGAGGGTTTGCTGACGGTGGCTGTATCAATTTCCATATAATCTTCACTATTATGTAGTAACTTGATATGAGTTGGTGAATAATTAACCAGCAAGTTGTAGCCGTATATAATAATACCTATTGATAGCATGACAGTATCATTTGCAGTTTTCGCCTCCCCGACTTTAGTCCATGAGTCGGTTAATAGTATGCATTTATGCATGTATAAGTAAATGTAACTGGGATCAATATTACCCGCCGCTACTCCTTTTGCAAACCACTCAGGGTATGGGTAAGCGGTGACGGCAGACAAACTACGGTTGTTTTTTAAATAGTTCGCAACAACGCTTTCACTATCATCAACCATATATGACAATATATTGTTATTATGATTAAAAAAAGTAACATTATCCAATACATTTGTTAGAAACTTTGAAATACCATTCACAGCATCGTCTTCGCTATGGTTGGACAGCCACTTGAGCAGTCTTATTTGTAACATTACTATATTTTGATCGTGAACGTTCCATTCGGCAAGAAGTTTATCGAAATGATTTAACGGAAATAGTAACTCATCTCTTAGAGCGGCAAATATGGCCAGCTTTCGAGCAGTTAGTGAATACTTGTTAAGAAATTTGTTAAGCCGGAACTCTTTGCACAATATAGATTTATTCTTGTGTGAGTACTTTATCGATAATGTTGAAATATATGGGACTCTCTTGAAGGCAAACATTAGATCGTTACTGAGCACTGGACAATTTAAGGATTTCGCCAATGCAACACAATCCCTTTTACAGTCTAAAACAGAAGTGGAATACTTAATACCATTTTCTTGAAGCACTTGCTTTAGTACCACATGTTTAAATGTTTTGTACTTTATTCCCGATGAGTTTTCGAGCTCTGTGTCAAGTTCTTTTACTTTCTTATCTAAGTTGGGTTCTCGACCTCTAAATAAAACAAATAGTTCAATGTTGGCGCTTTTAAACATTTGTAATATTTGCCTTAAATGTTTCGCGAATTCATTGGCCTCAATGCCAATTTTGTCAGGGAGTTTACTCTCTTTATAACTGTCATGAAAAAAGTTTTGTCCGTCCAATACTACGCGACCACCTTTTAATTTACGAGGTCTCGATTCAGCCATCAACAGTTTCGGGAGCCCTTTGATCCGCATTGTGGTAAGTGTTGTCTGGGGATCAAAACTGCAACAATGAAATCTATATAAGTACCTATACGTTAAACCTACATCTAGTCAACAAATTCAAAAACGTGAAAATAGATTCTAATGAATGAATGAACTCTGGAAAAATGTGTCTAAATGGTCTATATGGATTCTACGCAAAGCAAAATTTTTGTAATAGCTATTTTAAAAAAAACGGCCTGGTGCGTGTCGAGCCACGCATAAGATAGGTAGGGTTCCGTAGTTTCTACCCATAAAAGCCTCGATAGCCACTAAAACTGAACTAAAAGAGTAATACCATCCGTGATAGATTTCCTTCAAAGTTCATTACATGGACTACCATTATGAGTTTCTTCAGGTTCTTCACGCCAGCCGTTTAGATTTTAGAGAGGGGGCTCTGTTTTCGCAACACATGCTCTTCAAAGTTAAATATCTCGCAAACGGATACTTAAATCAAAAAATCATCTTAGCAACCTCTCATTGTTTTTAAAAAGCTATCTAATGATATCGCACACGATGGAGTAGACGCGAGACGTCTGGACACGTACATGGTAAAATTACGCGTGTACCTAAGTACCGAAATGATAAATAATAAGATTTCATTTTGATTTAAATCAAAGTTTAACTAATCTCATAGATTTTTGAAAAATAATGTGTAATAACCAGGAATCGAACCGGCCAAATGGTCTTGCACGTCTTTTTCGAAACAATACAGTATCAAGTTAGTGCTGTTGGTGTTTTTGCGAGTTACAACCAATAATTTATCAATTTCGAGGCGAAATATTTAATTGTGAGTATTCTAAACAGTATTATGTTATTACCCTATAACCTGTTCGGATTAGTACAAGTTTGAAGTTTTATTGTAAATAATACTCTCTTGATGGTTTAATTTTGCTACACGTATGAGCTATTTGAACTGCTTACTTAAGGTAAAGGCACCTAATTCCGTGGTATTTAGAAAAACAGCTTTATATACCTACCAAATTACTAGTTATTTTTGACTGCAAGACCCATTAATCAAATAATAATTTATCTGTTCATATTTATATGAACACAAAAGTACCTTGGTGTGTGTATATTTTAAAATAATCGGTTAGTTTGCCACTGCCACCTGAGTCGAACGCACGCTCCATACATTTCGGACCTTACGCACGTAAGTACTACCATTTGCTAAATAGTGTTTTAAAAGATATTTTTATACTACAAGAAATTTGGTTTTGGGTAAGATATTAAAAGGGTAATACGTTGTATCGAATACACTTAACATTTGAGTATTCTATTAACAAATTGAAGAGAAAATAAGTGTTAAAAATACCGCGGCATTAGGTGCCAAATATTTTAGTGGGTTCCTAATTACCGCTTTATACCACGGAATTACAATTAAGGAAGTAGATTTTTTATTACTAACTTCATATTTCAGTTCTGATAACTTAAATAACCAATAAATACAAAAAACTAATTCCGTGGCATACTTTGGAGTCGCATTTACTAATTATAGCCGGTCAAACATTGTATACTTAGGTACTTTCTTAATTTTTTGTATGGAGGAACTAAGTACAGAAAACGAGATTTCTGATATTTTCCTGAGCATGTTTTATATATTATGTCGAAGATATCGCAATTAAACGTTAACTTAGATGTACAATATTAAAAAATCTTTAATTTTTTATACCTCGGAATTAGAAAACTTGATTTTGTATCATAAAACCTAATTCCGTGGTATTTACAACGGTAATTAGGTTACATGAGGCCCAATTCCGTGGTATTGACACCTGTTATAAACAGTCTGTTCATTATTTTACTCGACGTGTTAGTATTATTAGGAAATTGTAAAGATATTACTACCACCAGCGGCGGCTAGTGGGTATTTAAAACGGTAGCTAACCTAAGTATAGACTTGGACTACCGTTTCGGGTTTTTTTTATGAACACCCATAAAATAATTGTCACGAGACGCCTCTGACGACCACCACCGCACAGAAATGCCACCAGTTCTTTCAACACTTTCCAAAAAAAAGATAATAATATGTACATACATATTATTATCTTTTTTTGGACAGACACTGGTCGAAACATATTCCTAGTACATACTAGGAATATGTTTCGACCAGTGTCTTTTATGAATGTGTTTTTTTATTTGTGTGTGTGCGTGCGGCGGCTGTTAGAGTAGTTAGAATAGAAGCAAACCAATCAATAGAACAAGCAGGTTTTCGTAAAGGCTTCTCAACAATCGATCATATACATACTCATCACTGAGCCTTTTCCCAACTCAGTTGGGGTCGGCTTTCCAGTCTAACTACGATTCGGCTGAACTTCGATATTTTCCGTGAAGCGACTGCCATCTGACCTCCACAACCCATGGGCGATTTCGAAGTTCTTTAGTTAGACCGGTCTAATCCGAGTTGGAACTACCGCTAACGACTGCCATAGATGTTTGTATGACAACCGGGACTGACGGCTTAACGTACTATTCGAGGCACGGAAGGGTCTCAGTGTCTTAAGAAATGGTCACCTATCCTAAGACTGGCCTGAGTTGATGTTGCTTAACCTTTGCAATGTGCTAACATTGTAGGTTACCACTAGACCACGTGCCCCTCATATACATATACGATCATATACATACTCTAGAACAAATAATGGAAAAATACCAAGAGAAACAAAGAGCGCTCTACATCGCATATATAGATTATAAGAAAGCTTTTGATACCATTTCATATTCAGGTATATGGACCGCCCTGAAAGCTCAAAAAGTGGAACAAGAGTATATAGATATAATCAGAAATATTTACAAAGATAGTACAGCACAAATAAGATTGGAATCCAGTGGACCTTTGTTCTCCATCGGAAGAGGCGTGAAACAAGGCGACCCGCTGTCTCCAAAACTATTTATTGCTGTTCTAGAGTCAATAATAAAAAGTCTCAACTGGGATAAGTCAGGAATAAACATCAATGGCAAGTATTTGTCCCACTTGCGCTTCACAGATGACTTAGTTCTGCTGTCAGAATCTGGCACACAATTACAAAACATGATTGATTCACTAAACACAACTAGTAAAGGGGTAGGGCTAGAACCTTTCAAAAACTATGGTCATGACAAATAGTATAAGGAGAAAAATATCAGTGGACAATGAAACTCTGAAATATACAGAAAAATACACTTACCTGGGAAAACAAATTGGTTTCAACAGAAAACAACGCGAACTAGAAGTAGAGCGAAGAGTACAAAATACTTGGAACAAATACTTGTCCTTAAAAGAGATATTCAAAAGCAACATGCCAATAAATATCAAAACAAAAGTGATGACGTCATGCCTCCTATCTTGCCTAACCTACGCATGTCAAACTTGGAAATACACATCCAAAATAAAAAGCAAAATCACTACCTGCCAGCGCGGAATAGAATGAAGCATGCTCAACATTAAAAAGACGCAAAAAAATACGTCACACAAAAATTAGAGAAACCACCAAAACCACGGATGCTCTAACCTATGCTAAAAAACTAAAATGGAAGTGGGCTGGTCACGTAGCGAGGCTACAGGACGAGAGATGGACCAACAGGGTAACAACGTGGAAGGGTCCAATCGGCAAACGTCTCCAAGGCAGACCTTACATGAGATGGGCAGACGAGTTGGAAAAAATAGCTGGTCCCTGCTGGCCGCAAATAGCCCAAGAGAGAGAAACATGGTGTTCTTTAGAGGAGCCCTTCACCTTCACTTGAAGAAGGGTTCATGCAGTCAAACTTTTTTTCATATCATTACCTAATCTAAGTATTTTCTAAAATTAAGTAAATTACGTGTAAATAACATTAATATGTATGTAGTCGTACTTTTGCATGAAATAAAAGGTATATTATTAACGGTATTAAAGGTTTACTACTATTGAGAGTAGTTCTCTCTCTCTCTCTCTGTAGCTATAGCTTACATATCAGAATAATACATAGGCTACATTCTATCTCGGGAATGTCTTCCCACGGGAATTGGGAAAAGAAAACTATTCCTATATATATTATATTATATATATATTAGTTATAATATAAAAGAATACAAAATATATATCTATATCGATTATTACTTTGATAATTATATTTTATATTTGTTTTATAATAATATTATCCTACTAATATTATAAACGCGAAAGTTTGTGAGTATGTATGTATGTATGTATGGATGGATGGATGTTTGTTACTCTTTCACGTAAAAACTACTAAATGGATTTTAATGAAACTTTACAATAATATAGCTTATACATCAGAATAACACATAGGCTACAATTTATAAAGATATTGTGTGAATTGTTCAAAATATGACGCGGCGCGACGGGAACGGGAAAAAATCCAAATTATCACGCGGACGAAGTCGCGGGCGACCACTAGTGTTCTATATATTGTTAAGTAATACAAATAAATATGCTTGCCAATTGTGATTTTATTTTGTCAGACATAAATGATAGAGACTGATTTGAAATACAAAGCTAAAATAAATACATTTCATTTTTTGAACACCATGTATTATTCTCTCCACGTCATTTCGTTTATAATGTTTACACACGGAATTAGAATCCAAATACCACGGAATTAGAATTTTTACCACAGAATTAGGAGCTTCTGACCTTTTTGATTTTTTTATTAATTTAACAGTTTTAATGAACTTTTAGAGTCAAATTGATGGTATTTTTCAAAAATAAGATAGCTTACACTTCTAATAAAAATAGCCTTATGTAGAAAAAGGCACAATTAATACTTAATTTTTGAGGTTCTTTCGAGATTTGGTGAAAATACCACTAAATTAGGTGCCTTTACCTTATAGGGTATCTTCTTTACCCAGTTCCATAAAAGTAGGTACTAATAAATCTAAAACGACTATTCGTACACTAACAAAATGTACTTAGCCTAAAGACGGATGATGTACGTTTAAATCAACGTAAGTATCATTTTGGACATTACAACCAGTAGTTCTGAATATATGATTTTTTACACACTGAATAGAATAGAAAAAAATACTTACTTGTCCATTATTCTACAATAATACACACTAATGCACCAAACAGCAGTACTTGCAGGGACTAGTAGTAGTCGCACCTACAATAATATAAATGTTTAAAAGCCGCCAACCGTTTAACTGGACGTGTGGAAGGCCTTTTACACGCAACAAGACTGAACTCCTTACCATAGCACTCGGAATAGTTTGTCGATTATCAATGAAATCGCAGGAAATAACGAACAATGTATATACAATACTTATAACAGTAAAATTGTAGTAGGCTGGACACAGGAACTACTTAGTATCAGTATTTATTATCTTTGGGAGACTTCCTCGCTCACTAGTGATGTTTTATGTTTCGCATACTCCTTACAATATGAATTTAGATTAGAAACTGCAGTTGTAAAACCCTCATGCCTAGCATACTCTGGGTACCAAACTATAGATACTCGTAAAATGTGAGCGCAGTGAGCGAGCCGACGAGCTCGCCAAGGAGGCGGCTCTGAAATTGAAGAAGGCACCGGACTACGGTTTGTACCCGGTTTCATTCGTGAAACGTGTTCAGCGTCAGCGCACCCTTCACGAGTGGAATGAGAGGTACAAAGAAGGTACGACCGCCTCCGTCACCAAGCTTTTCCTCCCTTGTGCAGTAGAGGCGTATAATATCGTCCGCAGAATTCCGGTCGCTGGCACAACGACACAAATGCTTACCTGCACCGTTTCAGGTGTAAGGCGAGCCCATCGTGCGCTTGCGACCCGGACGCTCACGAGACCATCACACATCTACTTCTAGAGCGCCCAGTCAATATGAATGATCGCTTCAATTTTGAACTCAAAAATACCTAATGTCAATCTGAACATATCTAACCTACCTAAAATGTTAAAAGAATATGGGGAAGAATTCTTGAAATACAGTACAAAGATAATACAAATAGTGCGTAAGAGAAACGGAGGAAAATAGTAGTATGTAACGATATTATGTAAAATATTGGACAACATATAGGTACCTACTTAAAAAAGCAAATAATATAATGTATAAAGAATAAGAAACAATATAGAATATTAGATAAAAAGTTAATTATTAGATTAAAAGGTTATTCTGTTCAAAAGGAAAAAGAAAAGTTAAGATTTTTAAGATTATTATTGAAATTAAGTAGTGTTTAGAAAGAAAAATTGTAAAAAATGTTAGAATAAGAAGTAAAGGTTGAGAATAAGGAAAAACAAAAATTGTCAAAAACATGTTATTTATAAGAATAGTTTAAGTAAAAATGTACCTATCATTTGAAAGAAAGCGCATATACCCTGAAAATCCCGCCAGTACCTATGAGAATGAAAGGAATAGCGTGAAAATGCGAGAGGAATGAAAGCAGAAATGGCATGTTAATAGGGAATTAGAATTAAAGATGATAGATTAAGAATAGTTTATTAACTATTCTTAATCTATCATCCCTGTAGGTAAGGGCTATCGCTCCTATTTAGTTAGCCTAGACAAGATATATGTGTTTAGAATAGGCCAAGTGTGAGTCGAAATATGAACTATAAGTTTTGCGTAACTTAAAAAAACAACATGTTAAAACCAAAATATTATGTTTATTGCTTTTCAAAATACTCTCCTTTACATTTTAATCATTTTTTCATGCGATCGAACCGTTTTTTAAAACAGGAGGACCCCAGATCTGAAGGCATGTTGTTTTCTACGTACTGATTGGAGAGAGAGAACTTTTAAAATCATAAAAAATCATCGCTCTAAAATCTTTTCGATTTACTTAATTCCATTTTCGTTGCATACGTAGAACTTTGATGTGTGATAAAAAACAATTGACAAATGATTTTTTTTTATTACTAAGAAGGTTGCAACGTTTAAAAAAATATAACATTCGAAATTCAAATAGTTCCGATTAGCAAGAAGTGCAAAACTTTAAGTGTGCCCCATGTATTGCAATACTACAAAGAAATTGTTTCCAAAACAAATGACGCTTTGACAAAGATTTTGTTTAGTGTACAGTCCAACGTAGCAAAAACCCTGGTGTTATGGTGTTAAGACTGGTAAACCAATTAACTAACGTCCCGTCTGGAAACGACAAAGTTTCGTCACCATCAGCGCAACGACCGCTCCACCGAAGCCACTACCACAGAAGGTACCGGATGTGGCTACTGATGGTTTCGTGACAGTGCAAAGGAAGCGCCGATCACGAACCAAAGTGAACCGTTGCGGCACCGATGCAGCACAGTCCAGCCCAGCGCTGCAGGCTGCAATACCGAGTACACCCGTGTATGTCTCCCGCCTACACTACACCACTAAGGCGGATGACATCGGACAGTACGTGCGCAAGAAGGCCAACTTCACGCCGAGAGTGCAGCTGTTGGAGGCGAGCCGTAACGTCAGTTTCCTGTCGTTCGTGGTGCGAGTGCCCAACACTAGACTGAGCCTCGTCATGGAGGAAACCTTCTGGCCACAGGGCGTGGTGTTCCGTCGCTTCCGCGGATCGCTACCACTGGTACGCAAAAAGACCGAAGTGCGATAGTGAAGTGTGTACTAACAATAGTCTTAAGATTCTATTACTAATATACATTTTGTAATATCTATATGTATTTTTAGTTTTAAGGTATTTATCTATGGGCCGTAGAATAAGTTTATACCAACTGTAACTTTTCTATTTGTTGCCTGAAATAAATAAATAAATAAATAAAAAATAAAAAAAATCACGATCAAAAATGAAAATTTTGATAAAAATGAAACCTATGTGTACTGTACAACACACCACGAACACGAACAACACGAAACACGAGCTTATACTTTTCTTAAACTAGATAATTTCCAAATCCAGAGTTTATCTCAAAACCGTGAACATATATAACGTCATTTTCTCAATGAAGGTAAGTAGGCATGCCCATACTGCCCACTACGGCGGATCCGCGCATGAGAGAATCGTCCTGTGCAGTAGGACTCAAGCGTTGCATTATAAATAAGTAGCTATGTAGTTGTCAACTGCCAGATAACAGACGAGGCCCTGACAAAAATAAATGCTCCCGATAAGCGGCTAAAGGCTAACGTATTACGTATTACGAGGGACTAACTAAATTACTGGCGAAAAGCGGGCGTTTCTAATGCCTCTGCCTACACCGGGAGACATACGTGATTACATGTATTAAATATATTATGTAACTATGAGATATATGGTCTCAAAAAAACACCTATATGAAATTTCTAGTTTTTCTAAAATACACGAATATTTTATGACTACCAGAAAAATTTCAGGGAAGTGATAGGTATTCGATACTAAACCCATCCATGCTATAAAAAAAGAATAAAGTAGTTATGTCATTTTTGTCCCTAAAACCACCGAATATTTGTTCACTACGTAAAATAAATTACTATAGATTTTCTTTCATTCATTAGGCGTGCGGCGGCCGGCGCGTGCACCCCGCCTCCCCACGTACCGCAACCGCACCGTGTTCACGCGCCCTTTGCTGCATGCCAAATTATTTCAATCATACATGCAGTTCCGGTATTGACATCTCGATGCGCGCACGCTTCTTCCCTCCCTTTCGATCAATCCCAACTAATACTAACGAGATGGCGTACCAATTTACCAATCGCGAATACTCATTACGCAGCCAAATTACTCCACAATGTTAAGTGTCTACTAACGTCTGTTAGTTTACAGTGATGAATGTTTGTTTACAAGAATAGGGGTTTTCAACCAACATAACGAACATTGGTGGTCAATCAGGAATCCCAAGTTGGCGCGACAACATTCATTTCAACATAGATTTAGTGTGACCGTTTGGGCCGGAGTCCTAAAGGATAACATCGTGGGCCCATTCTTCATCGAGGGACGTCTAACGGGCGTAACCTATTTGGAGCTGTTGAGACCGATGGCATCAACCATGTTGGATGATATCCCACTTGCAAACTTGCTCTGGTTCCAACAAGATGGTGCTCCACCCCACTACCACATCGCGGTAAGAGACTACCTCAATACGCAATTTGAAGGCAGGTGGATTGGACGGGGTGCTCCGGTCGCGTGGCCCCCTCGGTCCCCGGATCTGACGCCAATGGACTTTTTCATATGGAGTGAAGTGAAACGTAGAGTGTATGGATAATTGACGCCTTCGATGAAATCCGGCAACAAAGAGACATTCTCCTCAGTTTGAAATCGAACTTATTAAAACGGGCTCGCTTATGCATCCAAAATGACGGAGGACATTTCGAGCAACAACTAAAGTAGGTAGTTGTAGTGGTAAGTCTTTCACGTATTAAATACATAAATTAATCATTAAGCCAATTTACTATTCCAAGTTCTTTAGTCCTACCTGCCAGTTGATTAGGTACCTATTTAAATTTAAAGTTAATGAAACAGTACCTATGTACCTACCTATCATGTTTTAACTGCTAGATAGGTAGGTAATTTGACATCATTGCGAAATTACGTTAAAACTCGGCTCGGCATGTTGAAGTTACATTGTAGATGATAGGTACCTATTTACTATCAAAAATCGTGAAATAAAATGGTGGTATCCATGCGTGACGCACGTATTTTGAGTTTTTAAAAACGTTAATAACTTTGTTTTTTTGTATGGTTGGGTATTTGTATTACCTAATCCATATATATTGAAATACATACGTTCCAGATGAGCCCCTGAAATTTTTCTGGTAGTCAAAAAATATTCGTGTATAGTAGGTATATTTGACCCGACCTAGCCACGAACGGACAAACATTTGGCCAAGAATCCAAAAAAGTATCACACATACTTAGCTATTGGAGGGTGAGGTTTTACACCACATCACAAAAACTGGTCTATATTCCTGTACTTTGGCCACCTGTGTGGCCTCTGTCTGGGGTTTAATCGGTTTTTATCACACGTCGTTGGGGTTGGGTTTTATCCCGTGTCGGTGAGTGACTCTGGTTGCGTGCCTTCGCGACCATTCTAGCCTGCTTCTGTAAGGACGGCGGGTGACTCTCGGCGAGAGGGTATCCACGCCCAGACCTACTATGAGGTCCCGGCGTCGACTCGCCCACGCTGAACTCTCCACCAACATGTGGAGTGCTGTGTCTTCCTCGGAGGCCTCGCAGTGTTACCTTTATCCTTGTAGAGTAGACAGAGGCGTTAATTATGCCCACATTTCGCTATTCACTGTTTGTCCCCCATTATATATAGAGGCGAGCCTATTGCTTTTTCCAGGTAAGTACTTTTATTTGGAGTGTTCTTGCCAGAGCTGCGTTAGTTGCAGGTGCACCGCGTCCAGTCCCCACCATGTTGGGTGAAAGTGTGACGTCACAAATCTATTAGGGTTGACTGCCATCGCATAGGGGCCATGCACAAAGCAACCGAACAGTAGACCTCGCGATCGGATAATAAATGGGGCCCGAAAAAACATTAAATAAAACATTACTGTCCTTTTTAACCCCCTTTTCCCCCTAAACCCAAAAATCTTACGATGAAAAAACAAAGAACACACACTTGTGCCAAGTTTCGTGAAAATCGGATAAAAACTGTGGCTGCTATCCCGGAACACACATGCAGACAGACAGACAGACGGACGAAAGCAAAATTGTCCAATCTCGAAATGTAGACGCTTCGCTCGCTCGGTCGATATTGTCATGTTCAGGCGGCCTGCAACGCCTAGCGTTTCATGAATAGCAGTACAACAGTCATGCGTGATTGCGCGTGACCTTTAGCAGATTTTATTCATTGCGTAGCGAAGCTCTGTACTGTCAACATCATATTTTTGTAATCATCAATTATCCCAAGAAAGTAAACTAAATGAGTGATAGTTCAAGAGTTTTACTTACAAAGTCCCTTCTACTACTAAAAGAAGACGACCGGCGTAATCATATGGCGACCGTGACAGGACCCTGAAACAACGGGAACAAATTCGAGACGGACTCATCCTTCAGGAACTCGCCAGTAATCAGCTGCAGCTACTATTCCGAGGGAAGTGGGTGAACTATCCTTTCTCTAATTCTATCCTTCCTACTTGCTTTAATTTGTGTGAATAAAGTCAATAAAATTGTTACCTACATACAAAAGTAAGGTAGGTCACCCTCATTGTGAAAATATAAAATATTTTTTTTTACAATTTCATACAAAATACAATAAAAAACCGTGTTAAATCAGTTATTAAGTACCTATACTAAACATTAGGTAGGTACTATAACTTTTAATTATCAAATCAAACATACAAATTACCTACGAGTATCTTTGGTTTTGGTTCGAGCGATTTAACTACCTAGGTACATACATCTTTGTCTTTTATTTGCGACTTATAAAGGTGTCTTGAACTTAAGATCTTTTGCCGAACATTTTTCTTACATTACCTGCCGAACATTCCAGGTGCATACAGCAGTCAGAAGCTTGGACTGCGTGCAAATAGGGGAGCTGGGAGTATCTGAACTGTGTCTGTAATAACAACAGCGGGCGGCCGCGCGCCGGCTGCTTGGCGTCCAAAGCAGTTTGTTATCTTCGCTCACGTAACGTACCGTTTACTTATTTCTAATTTAATTGCATTTGTTTGTCATATAAGTTGCGTCGACAAAATGAGTGAGTTAAAGGATCTTATTAAGCAAAGAGGCCACATTATGCAGCCGATGTGCCGATGTGCCGGCGCTGCTGCTGCATCGGCTGAAGGCCTTAAACGGCGTAAATATGCTAACCTAGCAGGTGATTACATATTTGAGCCGTTTGGGGTTAAGACACTGGGATCATGGGGTCCGAGTGCTCGCCGCCTTTATAGAGAGATTGCTAAACGCCTAATCGATGCTTCTCAGAACCAGAAGGCTGGCTATTTTCTGGCCCAAAGAATAAGTATCGCCATCCAACGTGGCAACCCAGCCAGCATTCTGGGAACCTTCCCAGTCGGCAATGACGCGGAGGATTTTTTAAACGATATTTTGTAATGTAAATATTTTTAGTCTATAATTATGAACATATTAAATGTTTGTTCTCTATACAACCACTTAACAAAGAATCATATGATGGTATTCGTCAATTAATTGACACCTTATCAAAAAATCTAAGTGCCTTAAATTCGTTAGGACAACCAACAGAAAAATGGGATACGCTCATTATATATCTGGCAACGACGAAATTGGACAGTATTACCAACAAAGAATGGGAACAGTGTAGGCATAGCATTGATTCTCCAACCTTAACAGATTTTTATTGTTTTCTTCGCCAGCGTGCTACCCTATTACAAACGTTGAACACTGGTAAGATACATAATGAAAAACGGCACAGCCTATCCAACATAAAAAATACTAAATCTTTCCACAGTACATCTGTCGATTCATCCCATCGTCGTCTCCTAAGCAGTGTCCACTCTGTAAACAAAATCATCTGTTGTACGAATGTTCCGTATTCAAATCTATGCCAATCACTGAAAGAATTTCTAAACTTACCTCTTTAAAATTATGTAGTAATTGTTTTCGCAGTGGCCATCAACCCTATCAGTGTAGACTTGGTGGTTGCCGAATTTGTCATAGGAAACATAATACAATGCTACATAAACAAAATTCGCTACATTCTACCCAAACTAGTATTGTTAATAATAATAACTCTGATACAAATAACTTACCTGCTCCTAGCGCTGACTGCACTCCATCAAATACCGCTTCTTCCGTGTCCATGTCTACGACATCGACAAGTCAAGTTCTTCTCACTACAGCCTTAGTCAAGGTAAAAAATAATAACAATATTTATACCCTAAGAGCTTTGTTAGACTCGGGAAGCCAGTCATCATTCATAAGTGACAGCGCTCAAAGAAACATTGGTTTATGTACAAACAATAATTGTTACCATTGTATATCTGGCATAGGTAATGAGGTATTTAATGTACTATCACACTGTAAATTACAACTTTTTTCTACATTTAATTCGTATAATTTATTTGTTAAATGTTATGTTTTGCCTCGCATAACTGAAAGGTTGCCTCAGGCGAACATAAATGTACCAAACCTCAATGTTCCCAATTTCGTCCAACTTGCAGATCCAAAGTTCTATCAATGTTCTGATATTGATCTACTATTGGGGGCTGACATATTTTGGGACATTTTAGAACCAGGCTGAGTTACGCTGGGACCACAAAGGCCCATTCTACAAGAAACTAAACTAGGATGGATTGTAGCCGGTCCTATTGCGGAAAAATATTTTGAAACAGGTAATTCAAAGTCGTATTGCTATTTTTCTCAAGAAATTAGTCAGCAATTAAGTAAGTTTTGGGAGCTTGAAGAGATAAGTCCAAAATTAGAATACAACAATGAGGATTGTTGTGAATCATTATTCACTTCAACTACTCATCGGGAAATCGACGGTAGATTTTCTGTAAAAATTCCACTCAAACAGTCTGCAGATTGCTTGGGTGATTCTTATACAATAGCAGAAAAGAGATTTTTACAGTTAGAAAGAAAGCTAAAAAATAATCATAAGTTAAGGCAACACTACCATGAATTTATTCATGAATACGAGAAATTAGGTCACATGACTAAAATTTCTAAGCCCATATTTGGCAACTATCTTCCGCACCACGGCGTAATAAGAGAAGCGAGTGAAACTACAAAATTACGAGTCGTTTTTGAAGCGTCTTCAAAAACCACTACTGGTTTGTCGTTCAACGACATTCAATATATTGGACCAGTACTACAAAATGATTTATTTTCAATCTTATTACGCTACAGGCAACACAATTTTGTTGTATCAGCAGATGTTGAAAAAATGTATAGCCAAATATTGGTAGATAATACACAACGACACTTACAACTCATTATGTGGCGCGACGATCCTAGCGAACAAATTAAAATATTTCAACTAAACACCATCACATATGGTACAGCCTCAGCGCCATTTTTAAGCACTCGATGCTTAATACAACTGTCCAGAGAATGCAAAGACCCAAAAATAGCTCAGTTGATCAGCGATCATTTTTACGTTGATGATTTTCTGTCAGGCTCTGATACAGAGTCTAGACATGCTGAGTTTAGCTCTAGAGCTAAACTCAGCATGTCTGCCATTGCGAAAATGGCGTACAAATTTACCATAATATGTCTTTCAAAATGATACTACTCAACCTAAAACGTTTGATTGTACATCTCAAGCTAGCGTTTTGGGTCTAAGGTGGGATCCAAAGGGGGACGTTTTCCAATTTTCAGTTGATTTAGAACAACATCAGCCGATAACAAAACGAATAATATTATCTAAATCAGCCAAACTTTTCGATCCACTAGGCCTGCTCAGTCCGTGTACAATCATACCAAAAATTATTTTACAAAAACTTTGGATTTCCAAATTGGATTGGGATGCTCCTATTGATGAACATTTAAAACGCCAATGGATGAATTTTGCAACCAATTTAAATTCTATTTCAGAGTTTGATATACCTAGATGCGCTTTCAGTCAAACCCAAGCAGGAATTCAATTACATTCATTTTCAGACGCCTCTCAATCGGCATATGCTGGCGCAGTCTATGTTAGATCGATTAGCAACTCTGGGCAGACCTTAGTAAGACTACTGTGTGCTAAGACTAAGGTAGCACCAATAAAGGCAACAACAATACCCCGTCTTGAACTTTGTGGCGCGTTACTGTCTGCGCGGCTAACTACAAAGGTATTGAAATCTCTTCGTTGCAAAATTCAATGTGTTGTACATTGGACGGACTCAACAGTCGTGTTGTGTTGGTTGTCCTCCAACGGGTGTGATCTAAAACCCTTTGTTTCAAACCGCGTCAGTGAGATTCAGGACTTGACTTGTTCTAATGTTTGGAAACATGTTCCTGGACATCAAAATCCGGCAGATCTTGCTTCTCGAGGAGTCAGTCCTAAAGTTATCTCATCTTCAAAACTATGGTGGGAGGGTCCTTCTTTCTTGTTAGACGATCCATCTCATTGGCCTAGGAACATAGTAACAAAAAATATTCCCGATCTACCTGAAACAAAACAAAATATTAAAAACAAATCACAAAATAGTATTGATCTACGAACTAATATATCTTTACATAGTTCATCTTCGACAATAGTTAAAAATAAGGTTATCGATTTTACCAAATATTCCAGTTTTACTAAATTACACAGATCTTGTGCTTATGTTTTAAGATTTATATTCAATGTAAGAAATGTAAAATCTAAAATAACTGGTCCACTTACCTGCGACGAATTAGATGTCGCACTTAACGCACTCATAAAGCTACACCAGGAAGAATGTTTTTCTAATGAATTAAGGGTCTTAACAAATAAACAAACCTTACCTTCTAAATCACGTTTACTATCGCTTAGCCCGTTCCTTAATGAAGTCGGCATGCTTTGTGTTGGAGGTCGTCTGCAAAATTCTAATGAAGCCACTGAGAGGAAACATCCATATTTGTTAGAAACCAATCATAATTTCACTAAAATATTATTTTCATATTACCAGACAAAATTTCTTCACTGCGGGCCTCAACTTCTATTGAGTAGTATAAGACAAAAATTTTGACCTTGCAAGGGCAGAATATTAGCAAAAAATACAGTAAACAATTGTAAAATTTGCAAGCTTATGAAGGCAAAGGCTAATAATCCTGTAATGAAGGCTAATGATGGGAAACTTACCGTCTAGCAAGGTCACTGCTAGTTACCACCCCTTCTATGTAAGTGGTGTTGACATGGGTGGTCCTTTTTATATAACAGATCGTAAGGGCCGCGGTTGCAAAATATCCAAATGCTATTTACTTATGTTTATTAGTCTGCTTTAGTACCAAAGCCGTACATCTTGAGGTAGCTAGCGATCTCACTACTGATAATTTTCTTTTATGTTTATATAAATATATCTCGCAGAGGTAAACCTCTGGAGCTCTATTGCGACAATGGTACGAATTTTGTCGGCGCAAACAAGGTTATTACAAATTTTCTAAAATCATGTAGCAGGGACATTACTGGTTTTGCGTCAAGTGAAGGCATTCGATTCAGATTCTCGCCGGTTTATTCCCCCCATTTCGGTGGCCTTTGGGAGGGGGGAATTAAAGCCGCCAAGTACCATTTGACTCGTATATTAGGCGATAAACATTTGACGCTCGAAGAATTGTCGACTTTATTCACACAAATTGAGGCAATCCTCAATTCTAGACCATTATCTCCTTTATCATCCGATCCTAACGATCTTGATCCCTTCACATCAGCGCACTTCTTAATCGGCAAACATCTCACGTCATTACCAACCGAGTGTCTGTTAGATGTCAATGCAAGCAGACTAAATAGATACAGACTTATTGAGAAGATGCGGCAGCACTTTTGGGATCGATGGAGAAACGAATACCTATGTGAACAAAGAAACAAGTGGCGAACGCATCAAAAGGCACTCCACGAAGGCGATTTGGTGGCGATTAAGGAGCCCAGTTTGCCTCCTTTGAAGTGGAGAATGGGACGCGTTCACAAATTATATTTTGGATCCGATGGCGCTGCAAGAGTGGCTGATGTCTACACTGTTAAGGGCATCTTACGTAGGGCTGTTCATACCCTCTACCGTTATATACTGCAGATGACACACGAACTCAAAAGCCAGAAGCTTTCGAGGGCCGGGAGGATGTTCAGGCCGCCTGCAACGCCTAGCGTTTCATGAATAGCAGTACAACAGTCATGCGTGATTGCGCGTGACCTTTAGCAGATTTTATTCATTGCGTAGCGAAGCTCTGTACTGTCAACATCATATTTTTGTAATCATCAATTATCCCAAGAAAGTAAACTAAATGAGTGATAGTTCAAGAGTTTTACTTACAAAGTCCCTTCTACTACTAAAAGAAGACGACCGGCGTTCATAATCAGTCATTATATTGTGTAATATGGATTACCCGTTCCACCCGTGTTAAACGTAGTGATTTAGCTGTAGAGAGCCGAAGGCGAGTGAAGCTCCTATTACTACACTCGAGGGTTTTCACTTGACAGAATACTCCTCCTGAACGGCTGACCTGATCTTCCTCAAACTTTGCATGGTGGCAGTGACCATGCTTGTAAGTGCATATATCTGAAATCAGAAACATCGAAGTGACCTCGGAGGAATAATCACCGAAAAACCTGTTCCAGGAGGACTTAGACAGTTATACCGAGATAATTACACATACTGCGCGCGCCATACATAATTTTGACCTTAAAAGAGGTCAAATAGACCATCAGTTTCAAAAAAATATCAGAAATTAAAAAAAAAATTAGAAAGTCTCGCTTCAGCTCAATTTTGCACCGTGACCCGCCGTGCACACCTAGTTATTGTTATACCTACTCTTTGCCCCGTATGGGTGTATAACTAGGTATGCAATGCATGCTGCTAATTGCAAATGTTGAGCGGTGTAAATTTTTTTATTACATATCAGAATCAGAATCGAATACTTAAATTAATTAATCGAATGAAAAAAAATCTAGTTTCATTGTTGACGCACGTGTTTCCATGGCAACCATTTAATCATCAGGTTTTTCGGTAATTATTCCTCGATGGTGCATCCGATTTCGAAAATCGTTTTTCCGAACCCACCAGCTGCATGTCTTGCACGCGTGTGCCAATTTTGGAATTTCTAGCTAAATGTTAAAGAACTTTTTCGTCGATGTCCAGGACATTTTCGGTGATTATTCCTCCGTGGTCAGCTCTATTTTCATGATATCAGATATATGCACTCCCGGGTATGATATCGACCAGCATGCTAAATTTGGTCAAAATCGGTCGAGCCGTTTCGGAGGAGTAGACGCACAAACGATTTACACTTGTCGCCTAAGATTGAGCTCCGCTTCGCTCCGCTCAATGATAAGTTTGTATAATGCCATACCACGTACTCTATATCTATAGGCTATACTTATTCTCGTATTATAAAGCTGAAGAGTCTATTTGTTTGTTTGAACGCGCTGATCTCAGGAAGTACGTGTTCGATTACAAAAATTACTTTTGTGTTGAAAGGTGCATTTATCGAGGAATGCTATAGGCTATATATAACAAACAGTACGCTACGATCAGTAGGAGGGGCGCAGCAGTGAAATATGTTTCTAAAATTTCTGTTCAAGAACTTCTGTTGCGTGTGCTGATCAAATGGTAATCGTTATGTTAAAATGATGTACTAAAGAATTGTTCCTCCTCCACCTCCTCTATTAAGGTTAACTCACTATAACATAATTATTTTATAGTAATCAAATTCGTTCTAGAATAATTATTTGCGATCCTGGATGCGGCGACGGGCGACGCGACGGGACAATAGGTATAATTACAGGCGACGGGAACGGGAAAAATTACAAATAACCACGCGGGCGACCGCTCGTTTGTAAATACGTGAGAGAGCCACGGCCTTGGACCGCGGAATTTAAAAAAATATGTCGTCCTACTCGCACTATACCTATCTATTTCAGTCAGACAATGCAGAGACAGGCGCCTCGTCAATCGCCTCGCCATCCAGTCGCAAATCGTCGCGCGCAGCGATTGAAGTACCACTCGTACGTGATAAGATAAGACTTGCGTTCGAACCAAGATCACAGCGCTCCGCACAGATCTCAACTTATTTATCACACACGAGTTATACTAGGGGAGTGGAAATATTCGTGGCAACGCTAGGAGCAACACGAGCGGACATCGTTTGGCCGCAGCATATGATAAATAATTTTTATCGCTGCGGTGCGGTGGTGGTATTCAACAATAAATTGAAATTAAAATATAAATAAAAATTAACAACACAAACTGCCTTTTGTTGATTGCACTGGTAACTCTGCCAAACCTTTCCTTGCCATTGAGTTGGCATTACTGCTTCCCGTTCCATCCAACTTCCACGTCATGACACGTCACATGTGGTCTAGTGTTGTACCTTCACTCGTTCATACTATTTGGTTTCCGAAATCAAAATTTCGACTAGTACGTATGTGGTTAGCCACATCTATAAGAAAGTTATTAAATATTTAGATTTTAACCAGATTCAGTAAAGTTGATTCTGATTTTTACGTAAATCTGCATCTACTGGTATCTTCATCACGAAACCTCGTACGATACGGCCCAATGCAGAATCTCTCTTATAATCAATGCTTTAAGGCTAGGACTAGGTATATATAGATAGGACTATCGCCCGCCATTTAGAGTATCGCGCGATAAGTGCACCTTGACATTTAGTCGATTTTAACATCGAGTGATTAGTAAAATTGTGCCGTGGGCGTCGTTGAATGAAACCATCGAGAATCTATCGGCAACACTACCGGTAGAGAGAGGATTTTGATACCTACAAACAATTTATTTTTACACTTCTCAAATGTGGATGTGGAAACACTAGCGGCCCGCCACGTTTCTCCGATCTTTCTTGTTAGTTGTTCACTCATCAGCAATTTTTAATTCGTTTTCTTTCCATCTATAGAACACAAACCAAAATAATTAAATATGAGTGTTGCAGCGCCTACGCCTGCTTATAAAATAGGCATAGTGAAGCAGGTAATACAAAAACATAATCTTTCTTTACTTTTCCTAAACACTAAGCTGGATACCTCGTGCAGATTTCATTTAGTTTGCCCCGTTGGCAAGCCTAACATGCTCGCAAGAAGGAACACATTATGCTCTGTATTTTTTATTTCAGTCCTTTATTAATTAATAGTTTTTTGTGTATAATATATTAACTTGTTGCCAGCTGGCAGGTCGGGTGAAATGGGTCAGTCCTCCCAAGTTTCGGTGAAATAAAATGTAACTCTGATTATATGTCGTAATATTTTATACAGGTTCTGTCGGGTGATACGATTGTTATAAGAAAGCAGCCCCAAGGTGGACCCCCTCCGGAAAAAGTGATAGCATTATCTGGTATCACCGCGCCAAAATTAGCGCGTCAGAGAACAGCCAACAAGTGAGTACCTATGATCAATATTCTTGCTAACACAATAATTATATTTTATTCTGTGAATAAAGCATAATTAGCAAACAATCATATTATGTTTTAAAGCACAACATCGCTTTACCTTTAAATATTTATTTTTACTAGTAATTATGGATTTCTTTATTATCCTAATGATTATATTTGGGTCTTTTACACACATTTAACTAAATATTCAAAAACAAACAACAAAAATATAAGTAGGTATGAGCTGGCTGGCTGAAATGAAAGTAATTAATCATGATGTAATTACAAAAGCAAGCAGCGGCGAATTGTTATGTTTTATGACACAAATAAATACACTAACAAGTTAGGTCTACTGTCTATGTTAATAATTTTATAGATGTCTACTACAATTTATAAAATTAGTACATAGCACAGTTCCCAAATGATTTAGTCAACTTGAAGTTGCAGTAAAATATTTTATTACATTGAATTGATAACTAATACAGTAGGCTGTTTCTCCCTAAAGAAAATAAGACCAATACAGTCACTTTGTACATCACACATAATGGGCACAATAAGGGCTCTGATTAGCCCTATAGCAAATCCATTAAAAATAGAACAGTGAATAGACCCAATCTACTGAATACTGAAACATCACTCTAATATTTAGGAGCTGTTTAGACGCTATTTCTGGCTACACGGCTTCAAACAACAGTGGTTAATAGAATGTTGTATGGGTAAGACGTAATTCGATTTAAAACTACCGTCTACACAATTGGTTTTAAACAGTTGTTTTAAACTGTGTATTTCACCCTGTCACCAGAGATTCCTAATGGTCTCTGGACCTTTGACTATGTACCGACTGGACCAACTAGGACAAACAGCCATTTTCTGAATTGAGAATTTGAAGTTGAGCATCCACTAAGTACGCCAAATGTCAAAATTCAGGAACAAATTTTGACATTTGATGTGCTCAACGGATACTTAACTTCAAATTCTCAATTCAGAAACTGGCCGAAAACATGTTGATATTTCTTCTTCTTTTAAACATGTGGCTTCATCGATATTGATCGATGATTCGCCAATGTCAAGGTAATGCTTGAGTAGTTGATAGTCCCGCACAGAAGAACTAGTTATTCCTAACTAGCTCCAGGTGCAGGACAAGAAACGTTGTTCGGTATGTGAGTTTCTGGGAGCCCGATTTTTGCGGAGCGCCAGACGTAACCTCATGTTGATATTTATAATATTACTTACCTACGGAACATTGACATTGATTGGCCATATAAATTGACAAATAGCATGAGGGTAGAATGCTAAAAATAGTTTACAAGACCTATTTAATATATTATAATACATACTCAAGAAATTTTACACATTTATGAAATTATATATATTATATCTATTACTATATTTAATTATTATTATCATATTAAAAATATAATGGTGATATCACAAAGACAGTGATTTGTCCATGAAAGAGTTATAATTTCGTGCCATTCTGTTTCATGCAAGACTGCTATGGCTTAAAATAAATAACACCATGTGAGTAACACTCTACTCTTAAATGCACTTGTATTTTGTTTGTCGTAACTCGTAACCAATCAGATAATGGCAGTTATTTATGGTTGCATGTTATTACATAATATATGTCAATTTGTCTTAATCCAACCAGAGGTACACCTGCCGTTCAACAGAGTAGGCTGTGGCCGACAAGTAGTTATTTCCTTCAGGTTTTAATTAGAACAACTAAAGTTACTGGTGAAAAGTAGGCGAATATCTGGTCAGGTCTCTGCCTTAGGAGTGATTATTTTTTATGTATGTAGGTAATTTATAATAGGTATATTAATGTTGTGAATGTATGTATGTTGTAGTTCTTGGTCTTGTTGTTAGTTTGTTTGTGTTTCCTTGACTTGTCTATAAAACACTATATATTAGGTCTTTACCTATGAAATTGCCATTTTGTATGAAAAAAACTAAACGAATTTTTTTTCACGTAGTAATTAAGTAAGTAATCACCCATGCCATCAATGCATCTTTGCCAACGCAGCGGCAATTTATTGATGCCCTTCTTAAAGAAATCAGCAGTACGGGAGGCAACAAATTCTTCAAAGGCATTTTGTAATACCCTAATAGAGTATTGAATTTTTTTCCCGCCAAGATGTTATTCTGGAAAAAGTTGTAGTCTGTAGGCGCAAGGTCTGGTGAGTATGGCGGATTCCAAACCCAGTTCTTGCAACTTGGAGACCGTCTGCTGTGCAGTATGAGGTCGCGCATTGTCGTGCAGGAGCAGCGAAGACGAGCGATTGACCAATGCTGAGCGCTTGCGGTTATCAAACAGAATCCATTTTTCATCGCAAGTAACAATGCGGTTCAAAATTCCTTCATTTGTGTGTCTGTTGAGCAATGCAAGGCATGTCTCGACGCGTACTTCACGCTGGCGATCATTGAGTTCGTGGGGCACCCATTTGTCAAGCTTTTTTACCTTGCCAATTTGACGCAAATGGACCAATATTGTTTTGATGATAACGTCGAAAGCTGCTGCTAATTCAGCCGTAGATTATGTATCATCGGCTTCCACAATCACCTTTAATTCGTCAAGTCCAAACGGCAATTTCATAGGTAAAAACCTATTATTATAAAACTTTGTTCCACTTCTGTCTGCTTGTAATAAGTTAAAAAATGACTGAATGTAGTTTTAAAATGCTAGCTTTCTTTATAACTATTTGAGACACACATACATATACCTATATGAAAGTAAGTATGTATGTCTATCTTGTTCCCTTAAAAGTAAATTAAAATAAATGATGATTACTGCTTTACAATAAAATTCAATTCTTATAGATATGCAAGAGAGCGAACTATTTAAACAATGATTTGCCATTGCAATTATTATGATGTATATCTGTAAAGCAAGTCCTTATCAACCAAACAATGACAATTATTTTTATACTAAATAAGTCAATTTTCTGTGCAGTGACATTGAATCAAAAGATGAACCGTTTGCATGGGAGGCTCGGGAATTTCTGAGAAAATTGGTTGGCAAAGAAGTGATATTCACTGCTGAGAAGCCACCAAACTCTGCAACCAGAGAGTATGGCACCGTTTGGGCTGGCAAGGACCCGACTAAAGATGAAAACATGACAGAGGCGTTGCTTGCCGAGGGTCTCGTCAAAGTAAGAGATGGTGGCCGGAACATACCACAGCTGAAGAAACTTGTAGAAATTGAGGATGTCGCTAAATCACAGGGTAAAGGGATGTGGGGGACAGACCTTCAGGTAAATCTTCAAAATGTACTTATATCTAAGCATGCTATATCATCTAGTGTTTCGTACTAGAAGATTTGCTTTGAACTCTTGATCTATATTGCAACTAAATCGCAGGTCTTTATAACCTTTAAAAATTGAGCTGTCAAGCATTCATGAAGACACTTATGAGAGTTAAGGAAGCGAAAGAAGTAAGCTAAGATCGTAGCAAGTATTATGAGGAAAATGGCATGATTTTATGTATTAATGTATGTTAATGGTTATAGGTTATTCTGTTGTAAAAAAACAAACATGTCCAAAAAAGGTCATAGCTTATAATAACTTGCATTTTAGTCAAATGAAGTCAGTCATTATTCCAAACATTTATAGTGTATGTGAACTTATACAGGCCCATATCCGAGACATCAAGTGGACCGTGGATAATCCAAAAGCATTTGTGAACAAGTTCAACGGCCAACCGGTCAAAGCGGTCATTGAGTATGTACGTGATGGATCGACTGTCAGACTTTCTCTGTTGCCTGACTACACTCAAATCACTCTTATGCTCTCCGGAATCAGAGTAAGTATTTTTTGACCCCTTACACTAACTAATGCACTAACCTGCCTTAAATTTTTAATTCCCACAGGATGAAAAACGGAAATTATTGTTAAGCTTCATCAAAATCCGTTTAGTAATTTAGTGAAAGAATATCATGACATCCATGAAAAATATTGAGTCTTTAATAATAGCAGGACTACAATCACCCCTATTTCTCCGAGGGGTAGACAGGTCAATTACACACCCACATTTTGCCAGTAATACGTAATACAGGCCAAGCGTGTTACCGGGATAAACAGTAGCCTATACCACTCGGGGATATTGTAGCTACATATTAGTGAAGGTATTTTCAAAATCGGTTCAGTTGTTACGAAAAATGCTTTATGCAAGCAAATAATCAGATCTTTCCTCTTTATAATACTTGTAATTTTATTTCTATAGTTTTATGAAGTAAAGTGATTATTTGTAGTGTCCAGCGGTGAGACAAGATGGCGACAGTGAGCCGTACGCTGAAGAGGCGCGTTTCTTCTTAGAGTCGAAGCTACTCCAGAAGGATATAGAAGTTATTCTGGAATCTGTGAACAACAACAACTTTGTTGGGACCATCCTCCATCCTCAGGGGAACATTGCCGAAGCTCTGCTGAGACAAGGGTTCGCTAGATGTGTCGACTGGTCCATTGCTGTTATGAAATCTGGTGAGTAATCATTTCTTGCTGTATATCCGCATACCCATAGCTCTAAACACGGCGCATGCTATTTAGATTATAGGGTAGACGACTGTCAAGACTGATTTGACCTTCTTTTTATTAAATGTCAAAACGGTAAGTAGAAAATTGTATGAAATAGCCTGTGACGTCACTTTTATTAACTGTCAAATCAGTAACTATTAGCATTTCAATTGATAATTAAAAATACATACAAGAAAGTTAAGTTAATCTTATATGTATATAAAATTCTTGTGTCACAGTGTTAGTTACCATACTCCTCTGAAACGGATCGACCGATTTTTATGAAATTTTATATGCATATTCAGTAAGTCTGAGTTTAGACTACTATCTATTTTTCATACCCCTAAGTGATAAAATATACACCCCTAAAATAATACATACAACCCTAAATTTTTAACCCTTCTATCACCAAACCCTATTTTTTTTTTAATGTGTTACGAAGTTCGCTGAAACAGCTAGTTGAATAAAATATTCGAGTCTCATTTAAAATTCTTTGTTGAATAAATACATCAAAATTATTTGTTGAATAAATACATCAAAATTATTTGTTGAATAAATACATCAAAATTATTTGTTGAATAAATACATCAAAATTATTTGTTGAATAAATACATCAAAATTCTTTGTTGAATAAATACATCAAAATTATTTGTTGAATAAATACATCAAAATTATTTGTTGAATAAATACATCAAAATTATTTGTTTTAGTTGTAGACATTGTCCCAATTATCTTTGCATATTGTCCTTCTTAATTAGAATAGGTGCAAGGACAACTGTTTCTGATAGAATGTAGACCAGACTACCCTTTGGGAGACAAGAGTGTGAACGGTAGAAAGCTGTTCTCTGATTTTAGCTTATTATAATATACTACACGTCTACACATTATGCTCATGCCTATAGCGTGAAACTAGTGAAAAATGCTTTAAAAAAACGGTCCAGGCGTTTCCGAGATAAGCTGGAAGAAAAATTTTTTTTTCCTTGTGTATCTGCGTTCTGGCTGTTCAGCCATAATCAGATCTGTTCTGGGTGATTCTCGTTTTGAAGATGCCATTCCTATGAATGACACCATGCTTAGAATTTAGTATCTCTGGTCTAAGTCCAGTATTAGCCATCTTTTAAGGCGAGTTACATTTTCGTGCCTGTTTAACAGCCTCCTTTGCCAGCTCATTTGCGTGGTTCTCCAATCTCTCCATGTACCTCTTACTATTCTCATGACAAATAAAACTTAAAAAAAAAATTTGTCATGTCAATACCATACTTACTATTTTCATATGCATTTAGTAAAAATAAATGAAAATACTATGACGTCACTTTTGTACTATCACACAGATCACGCCTATATCCCCGAAGGGGTAGGCAGAGGAGCATTACACACCCACAATTTCTTAGTATTTTTAGTCCCACGTAATAGGGGGCAAGCGTATTGCCATTCCCATACATATAATGGGTTATGTATGTCCAAAATGGCTGAATGAATTTGTGCTATCATCATAATATATCTTTCTTTCTTTATCTACTGTAGGTATATATTCTGAATGCAAAGTAATAAATTATGCATTCTGTGATACGATACCTTATATTTTTAACCTCGACCTCGGGATCAATATGTCTGCACAAAAGACACTTTGTGATTTATTTAAAGTGGAACTATCTATGTTTCTATACTAATATTACAAAGAGGAAAGATTTGAGTGTTTGCATTCAAAAATTATTTTACTAATGTGTAGCTACATTATCCCCCAGTGCTATAGGCTACTTTTTACACACACACACACACACATACATACACATATATAACGCCTTTATCCCCGAAGGGCTAGGCAGAAGTGCATTGCACACCCACAATTTGCCAGTATTTTTAGTCCTACGTAATAGGGGGCAAGCCTATTGCCGTCACTGGGCACATTTATAATGGGTAATTTCCAAAATGGCCGAATGAATTTAATAAAAAGTAGTAGCTGTATTGTAATTTTGAAAAAATTTGAAACCGCCTTGCGATGAAAGGCGACAAAATCTTGTGCCAGTCGCTATGGCACAGCCAATTAAGGCCTGGGCGTCTCGGACTACTTTTTATCCCGGTAATGTGTTACCGTGGGATCACGCGGACGTAACTGCCGTATTCAGGTAGTGATATAATATAATTGTATGGTAAATTTTATCTACATATTTGAACCGTTTTTTAGTAATACCTTAATATTTCTTTTCTATATAAATAACTCACCTGGACTACAGAGATTGTATTTAGTGGTATGTAACAACTGTCCTGGCTATTGGAAATTTGGTTTGAAAAACAGTTTTTTTTTTATATATATTTGGTTCGCCAAATTGACTCCGCCCGCCTGGTGGTAAGTCGTGACGACGTCTAGCGATTGTGGGCCACTCTCACAGCACACAATACTATAGAGTGGTACTTTCTATAAGATAAGATAAGATAAGATAAACTTTATTTGCTTAAACATGAGTAGTATACAAGATGGAAGGTCTATAGTGCCCGGTAATGGTAATAGACTTGCACCCTATCACGTGGGACTAAAAAAATACTCACAAAGGGTGGGTGTGTCATGCACCTCTGCCTACTCCCTCAGGGATACGTCTGTCTGTATATAAATAAAAATGAATCGCTGAAATGTATGTCCACGCACAACTGCCGAACGGCTGCACCAAAATGGATTATTGGATCCTGGCTGATGCAATTAAGGTGCGATATAGGCGTGATGTTTCGTGACAGTATAACAATAATTATGGACTTCGGTTTTTGTTGAGCGCGTTAACTCTGCCGCTCCGCAAAAATCGGGTTCCCAGACACTCACATACCGTACAACGTTTCTTGTCCTGCACCTGGAGCTAGTTAGGAATAACTAGTTCTTCTGTGCGGGACTATCAACTAGCATTACCTTGACATTGGCGAAATCATCATTGGAGCCACATTTTTAAAAACAGAAGAACAATAATAGTTATTGTCCTTGCACTTAATTTACAATGTAATTATGAATTATATAACAAGTCATTATGAAACTGATAACCATTATCTATTGTGTTATCGTTGTAGAATAGTAATTATAGCTTGTATATTAATTGTAAAGTGTATTGAGTGTTATCTAAGGTGCCAAATATCCGGGCGCCACTGGACATACCCTCTGCTAGACGCCCGGCAACGGACGTTAGAGCGGCCGTTGCCGGATTAAAAAAAAAAAAAAAGGTGCCAAATATCAGTATCTAGGAGATTTTTAACAGACTTTTAAAAAAAGGGGGAGATTCTCAATTCGACTGTATTTTCTAAGGTTCCGTACCCAAAGGGTAAAACGGAAACCATATTTCTGAGACTTTGCTGTCCGTCCGTCTGTCTTGGGCCGTTGAATGAACCGTTATAGTTAGAAAGTTAAAATTGTCACAGAAGGTGTATTTCTGTTGCCTCTATAAAAACAAATACTAAAAATAGAATATAATAAATACTTAAGGGGGCTCCCATACAACCAAAGTTTATTTTTTCCCGTTTTGTTACGGAACACTTTGTGCTAATGGCACTTGGCTGATTATATTTTTTTGTATTTTACCTCATATCTAGGTGAACTGATTTGAAATTCTTTATTTTATTGAATCTACTGCTTCTAATATAATAATAAATAAATGAAAATAAAAAATTCATTTATTTCAGGTTTCCTCCAACCTATAAATTGAACATACAAAAATTTTATTACAATATCATTAAATCAATATACATACATAGTCAAAGTGGTCATTATATAATTTAACTGTCCAATTAGACTATAAGTAGGTACATAGTCAAGTAAAACAGTCAATATAAAATTAAGATTTTCTAGCATTACATAGTCCTCCAAATCCTACTAATATTATAAATGCGAAAGTTTGTAAGTATGGATGTTTGTTACTCTTTCACGTAAAAACTACTGAACGGATTTTGATGAAACTTTACAGTAATATAGCTTATACATCAGAATAACACATAGGCTACAATTTATAAAGATACGGTGACGGAAACAATAATCACGCGGACAAAGTCACGGGCGACCACTAGTAAGAAAATAAACATTTATTTACAATATACATAATTATAGACTAAAAATATTTACATTACAAAATATCGTTTAAAAAATCCTCCGCGTCATTGCCGACTGGGAAGGTTCCCAGAATGCTGGCTGTGTTGCCACGTTGGATGGCGATACTTATTGTTTGGGCCAGAAAATAGCCAGCCTTCCTTAGTCCAAATTAGTCAAATTAATAGTATAAATTAATAGATTCTGAAATTCAAAATATTCATGTCAATATTTATTATAATAATTGGTCCCATTTCGGTACTTTAAGTCGGTTACTGCAGAACTTTCGTCGCTCTCTGGTACTTCTCGTGTGGTCTCATTTCAATTTAGTCACGTTCTGACAATTTGAAGTCTGCTTAAATTATTTTATGTCTTGTTCCATTAGGCGCTCAAACATTAAGAGCAGCTGAGAGATTCGCAAAGGATGGGAAACTACGTATTTGGACGAACTACACTAGCAACGCTCCTATAATAGCTGCTAAGGACAAGGAGTTTGTCGCAACAGTCATGGAAGTTGTGAACGGTGATGCACTTGTTGTGAAACTACCAAACAATACGCAGAAGAAAGTCTTCTTGGCCAGCATCAGACCACCACGTGAAAAGTAAGTCCCAAGAAAGTTTTTATTTATAGT
Source organism: Nudaria mundana (assembly GCA_963556515.1). Classification (NCBI taxonomy): domain Eukaryota; kingdom Metazoa; phylum Arthropoda; class Insecta; order Lepidoptera; family Erebidae; genus Nudaria; species Nudaria mundana. Next base: position 36,494,371 of record OY748286.1, on the reverse strand, counting down.
AGGGACAATTTAATAGATCACATTGTGATATCAAATCAAAATAAATATGCGTTGTGTTAAAGAAGACCTTGGCAGTAGCTCCCCATCATACTCTTGGCTCACTATATGATAAAATTCTAATAAATACCTAAAATATACTGAACAAACAGTTAATGAACAAGCTGCTGTACTGAATCAGACTACATCAATTGTGGACTAGCTGAAGAATTGATTATTCAAGCTGAAAATTAATTAAATTTCACAAGGAAGATGTTATTGGAACTTGGGAACCTCTGTATCCAAGGGACCCCAAATGTTAATGGCACTGGCCACCGACTAAATCTTAATATTGCCATGGTTATTATCATCTGTTAGCTTAGTATATACCTCAATTTGGGCCATACTTCTCTGAGATTTCGTTCTGTTTCCATATTTCTTTAATTAAGAAAAAAAAACTATTGGTCACCCATATGGTCAAATCCCCTGATCGAAAACAGCTCACAATGAAAAAAAATGTTGTAAGTTAAGGAACCCTTGTGCCAAGTTTTGTGAAGATCCATTAAAAAAATATATCCCACTAGTTAATATCTTTGTAGGGAATTAGTTATATTTGTATTGTATATCTTATAATATTTCTATAGGAACATCACAGAGGAAGAACCCAAGGTGTCACCAAGGCCGAAGGGATTTAAACCCCTATACGACATACCATGGATGTATGAGGCCCGTGAGTTCCTCAGGAAAAAGTTGATCGCCAAGAAAGTGAATGTGACCGTTGATTATATTCAACCATCGAATAATAACTTCCCCGAGAAGACTTGCTGTACTGTCGTTGCTGGGGGAATGTAAGTATAAAACATACATATAAGCCGCGCAAGATGACAATGGGTTTGGCGGCCATGTTGGTGACGTCATAGTGATGGAGATTAACCTACAATACTGTTTTGTTATCCGTACTTTTCAGCGATTGATGACGTCACAGAGCGGTTATTGTGACAAGGTTCTATCCCACTCACATCGTGCGCGGCTTATACATATATGTAGCAGACTATTAGAACTCGCTTAAAAGAAATTTATTTGCCCGAACATGGTTGACATGGGTTTTCTTGTGGCCGGTTTCTGAATTGTGAATTTGAAGTTAAGTATCCGTTGAGCATGTCAATAATGTCAAAACTTGTTCCTGACATTTGGCATACTCAGTGGATGCTTAACTTCAAATTCTCAATTCAGGAACCGGCCGGTAACTGTCTAAGGTTACATCGTGTTTTGCTTACGGTTCTCGGCATGCACATTTAAAAATTATTACAACATTCTACAATTACTATTATTCCCTTTATTACATTTTATACATATTTCTATATTTTTAAATAAACTTATAAAAAATCAAATATATTTCAAAATATAAAAAATAGTGACCCACCGGTATCGAGTACAGAGACCAAGCTACCGGTGGTCAGGGCTCAAGACATGGGAACTTCCGCACAATACGGGCCCGTATCCAACAGAACCGCCTTCTGCATCAAGCCCTTGACCCAGCTGCCTAACGCGAGCCTCTGTAGGTGGACGTCGAGACTCTTGGCTATTAGACCATGCGCAGATACGACTATCGGAACAATAATCGCCGAATCCACATCCCACATGTCGACAATCTCGTGAGCTAAGTCCAAATATTTAATTTGTTTATCTTTTTCTGCTTTCACGAGATTCTCGTCATGCGGCACAGTGATGTCGACAATTGCAAGGCGTTTTAATCGATCTATTATCACTATATCTGGTTTGTTGGCTATAATAGTCCTATTTCTAGACCATTTTCAAGAACTGGGTCGGGCACATACCTGTAATAAGGTATCTCTAAGTCAACAAGGTTATATTTTAGAGCAAGTTGTTGGTGGATAATCCTGGCTAATTGGTTGTGTCTGTGCAAATACTCACCGTTCGCAAGACGGGAACAACCAGAGATAATATGTCTTAAAGATTCTCCGGGACGATGACATGCCCGACAGATGTCTAGCGTCCCATCTTTGACAATAAATCTCTGATAGTTATTCGTCATCATAACTTCGTCAGTAATTGCACAGATGAAACCTTCAGTTTCTCCAAAGAGATCACCGAAACTTAACCAGGATACGGAAGCTGTAAAATCAATATCAGGCCCATTTAGAGCCCGATAAAAACGACCGTGAAGCTCTTTGCTCTTCCATATTTCCTTATTATGTTGTGGCATTAATATAGTGACATTATAAAAATTCATATTTATTCATGCGTTACCATTATGTCATTCTTAAAACTAGTTCTAATCTATCTAAACGCCCTGGGGTTATTCTTAATGGCTGAAACAGGACGCCAGGCAATAGACTTTTGGGCAGCATTTAATTTAAAAAAATCTAATTAGAACTGTCCTTTAAAAATTTAATTTAGAACTAAGCTAATATAAGCTTGTGTATAAGAGAGGGTCGGGCTCGTACCCACCACCTCTGGGTCGTTTAGGCAGTGTCACTAATCACTAAACCTCATAGGTCAATTAAATGTTCTAATTGTCTGGTCTAAATTGATCGGCAGGTGCACCACAGACCTTTGAAATAATATAAAAAGTCTGCAATCCAGTTCAAGGAACTGTTCTGTCATTTTGCTGCTTAATTACAAATGTAATTTTTTTTCTAATATAGAAACATGGCCGAGGCTCTGGTTTCCAAGGGCTACGCGACTGTCGTCAGATACAGGAATGACAACGACCAAAGGAGTTCCCATTATGACAAGCTGTTAGAAGCAGAACTTAAGGCACAGAAGGCTGGCATCGGTGTTCATGCCAAGAAAGATATACCCACTCATCGCATCCAAGACACAAGCGGAGATTCAGCTAAAGCTAAAAAATTCTTCCCGTTTTTAAAGCGTGCTCAGAAGACAGAAGCCACAGTTGAATTTGTTGCGAGTGGATCCAGAATGAGGATATATATTCCTAAAGAATCTGTGCTTGTAACGTTCTTATTAGCTGGGATTAACTGTCCTAGAGCTGCTCGCCCAGCTATCGGTGGTGGAGGAATGCAAGAAGCTGAACCTCACGGAGACGACGCCCTACAATTCACTAAAGAAAAATGCTTGCAACGAGATGTGAACGTAACTATAGAGGAGATGGACAAAGCTGGTAATTTCATCGGGTGGTTATGGGTAGACAACGAGAACTTATCTGTATCGTTAGTCGAACAGGGACTCGCATCTATGCATCACACCGCTGAGTCCTCAGAGTTCGCTAAGGTTATTAAAACTGCAGAGGAAAACGCTACCAAGAAACATATCGGGATCTGGAAAGATTACGTAGAAGTTGAAAAGGTTGTTGTCAAAGATCGGAGTGTACCTCAAGATCGTACTGTGAAGTATGATAAAATCGTTGTAACCGAGGTTACGGGGGAAGGGCATTTCTATGCTCAAAATGTTGAATTGGGTAGTAAATTGGAAGCTTTGATGGAGAAGATGCATCAGGAGTTCAAGAATAATGCCCCACTGCCTGGGTCATATGTACCAAGGAGAGGAAATATTTGTGCAGCAAGATTCACTGTGGACGACCAATGGTATAGGGCTAAAGTGGAAAAACTTACGGAAGACAAAATGGCACATGTATTCTATGTCGATTATGGAAACCGTGAGGTATGTCTTCTGTATACTCATTCTAGTAAATAATTTATATACATCCTAACTAATGTTATAATTCCGATAGCACTGTTTGTAACCTCTTCACAGTCAAACGACTGGACGGATTTGGATGTAAATTGGCATAGGAATACAGAAGGAAATAGGATATTTTAAAACTATTGCCTGTGTCTCAGAAAGGTTAGGTAGAGGTATCTTATCTAATAATGTAGATATCTTAAGTGTATCTAAGCGTTTAGATGCTAACTATAAAAATTAATTAAATTTAATTAAAACTGTAATTAAATTTGAATATTCAAAACTATTATAGCCTATTATTGCATATCAGTTAAATCTAGTGATAACTAGTTTTAACTGATATTTAGTTACAACGCATTGTAACTAAAAACGTTGTTTTACTGTAGCATATATACATTTTATTTGCATTTCTTTCAAAATTAGTATGTCAATCATTATTTTTTAAATTTAAAAGGTGTTGAGCATAACAAGATTGGCCACACTACCAGCCGGCACGGAAATCGAACCCCCATACGCGACTGAGTACGTGCTATGCTGCGTGAAGTTCCCGTCAGATCCCGACGACAGGTCGGAGGCTGTTGCCATCTTTTCGGCAGACACCATCAACAGGAAACTACTCCTCAATGTGGAAATCCGAGGGTCACCCTCCGCTATCACTTTGGTCGATCCTAATTCCAATGCTGATATTGGCAAGGTAATTAATATTAAAAATAAATAAATATTGTTGGACATTCTCACACAACGTCATCTATCCCAAACTAAGCTATAAGCTTGTGCTATGGGATCTAGACAACTGATAAACATACTTATATCTATTTGATGCCTCGTGAGTAGGTGAAACATATGTCGACATTTATAATGAAAACAATTCATCATCTTACCCCATATCTTTCACTCACGCCATAGGTTTTGGCCTATAACTTTTGATCCCTTAGGGCTAGGTCAAACTTTCGATTTTTTGGCTTCCCTCCAGTTCGAGTGCTATCCATAGAGGGGTCAACCATCATTGGAGCATAAGCAGTACCGAGAGCTGAGAGGGGACAAAAATTACATTCCCCATTTGTATATTATAGATTATACACAGAAAGCAATTTGAACCCGGGATCATATTTGTGATCAAACTTTCGATTTTTTGGCTTCCCTCCAGTTCGAGTGCTATCCATAGAGGGGTCAACCATAATTGGAGCATAAGCAGTACCGAGAGCTGAGAGGGGACAAAAATTACATTCCCCATTTGTATATTATAGATTATACACAGAAAGCAATTTGAACCCGGGATCATATTTGTGATCAAACTTTCGATTTTTTGGCTTCCCTCCAGTTCGAGTGCTATCCATAGAGGGGTCAACCATAATTGGAGCATAAGCAGTACCGAGAGCTGAGAGGGGACAAAAATTACATTCCCCATTTGTATATTATAGATTATACACAGAAAGCAATTTGAACCCGGGATCATATTTGTGATCAAACTTTCGATTTTTTGGCTTCCCTCCAGTTCGAGTGCTATCCATAGAGGGGTCAACCATAATTGGAGCATAAGCAGTACCGAGAGCTGAGAGGGGACAAAAATTACATTCCCCATTTGTATATTATAGATTATACACAGAAAGCAATTTGAACCCGGGATCATATTTGTGATCAAATCAAAAAATCAAAGTTTTTTATTTGTTACAGAACCTGATCAAAGAAGGCCTGGTGCTAATGGAGCCGGTCCGAGACCAACGACTCGCTACTTTGGTTGGTGAGTACCGCCAGGCTCAGGAACACGCCCGCACTTCCCGCTTGAGCCTGTGGCGGCACGGAGACATCACCGAGGACGACGCGTTAGAGTTCGGTTCCCGTCGCTAGCGGGATGCCACACTCTCGCCGTCACACAGAAATCAATGCCCCACATGTACGACAAACACCATTAACACAGTCTACAGGTCCATATCCGAGTTCCTGTAGACACATTTCCACATTATATATACACATATAACATTCAAATCATATAATCGTGCATATATTCCTGAATGGGTAAGCAGATATGTTTAATAATACTATAACAAGATATATATTCTAATTACGTACACACATAACAATAAAACGGCCTCAATCAAACTAAAATGTTCCCCCAATAAGATATTAGTGACGAAACGTGGTCGCGTAACACATGTCTGCGTACCCCTTCTAGGAATCGTATTAAAATCAATTCCTACAAAGTTATAGTGAACTTAGTGTGTGTGAAAATGAAAAAAAATGTATATGATGTGAGTGCAATAGTGATGGCGGGAGCGGTTTGTCCGGAAACTCTTATATAACTATATATTATAATATGTATCCTAGTACATAGTTATATTAATTATGGGTTATAACCAGCGTATAATAATAACATAACATAGCATCACGTCTTTTTCCCCACATCTCGCCAGCTATGTTAGGTCCCATGTAATAGGGGGCGAGCCTATTGCCATTTACCGGGCACAAGTTCCAGACTCTTATACATTATCCACCAGACCCGGTATAATAATATATATATATATATATATATATATATACGACGAAAATATGTATAAATAATAATATTATATAATAACGTTCAGTCTTCAAAGCAGAAGTTACCCGAAGTAGACCAGTAGACCCGAAGCTTGGGTCTTTGACTTTGAGAAGTTCCTGGTGGTTTCTTATTCACAATTAGAAAGTTAACATCTCACCTAACCCTTCAATATTTCTTTCTAATTTATATGTACCTACCTTCTATATTCTTATCTTAATGTCATATAATAGATAATAATATTTATACTAAGCTTAACCGGTGTCGATGTTTGTCTGCACGGCGCTATCGACGCGATGGCTGAACCGTTTACGGTGAATTCAAATTGTTGAAATATATTTATTCTTCATTTTTTTTTACACTTTTGTATGTCGGAAATTGAATTTGTTGAATTATTTTAATTTTATTATGAATTATTATAATATTGATGCTTACTATTGATATATAATATTGTAATTTGATGTAATAATGATTATTATACTGTATAATAACAATGTCGATTGTTATTTGCTTGTATTTGTAGCTTTGATTGTATATTTGTGTCTACAATGTTGTGACTAGTAGGAAATAAATCTAGGAAATAACCTAGGACAGACAGTGTTGTGTTGTTCTGTACATACTCAGAACAGAAAATATTTTGTATCCTTATTTTTTAAATAGGTAGATTATCGTACTGAGTGTTTCCTTTCAATTTCGATAAAGAGTATTTGTGCTTTTATAAATATTTGTATTTTATGATCCTACTTCTCTCCTGAGATGTTTATAGAAAGTAATTTTTACATTATGACATTAAGGTACCACAATGTGAGTGGATTGTAAAATGAACGTCGTATATTAAATAAATAATTTAGGAGATTATTGTGGTTGTTGTTTTTACATCACCTAATCGCGGATCCATTGTTGTGGGCACGATGGGCATGCCCGCTACCTATATTATAGAGTAACATACTTGAGCAATGTAAGAAAGAAATCATAAATAAATTATGAATAAATCACAAACTGATTAGGGAAAGGCCGTGGGTTCGAGTCCTGCCGATGACATCAGTTTTTTTAGTACGGGATAGTGACTCGATCATGAGCCAGTTCATACTCAACTCGGACTAAGAGCCGAGGCGCAAACGAGGACGCAGGGAGGGGCATTGGATTCTAAAAAAAAAGTTGCCAAATGTCCTCGACTTGATCGAGCGTTCCGAACGTCGAAACCTCAGGGCAACTATGTCTATACTACGTATATATAGAGCGCTGATTACTGGTCAGAACAGTCAAGGATTACGTAACGTCATTATAGCCTTCCCAGTTTAAATTGTTCTGAGATCTTGTTTTTGAGGTACATGTAATGTGGCGCCGTTGTTTAATAGTCGCCACGAAGAAAACGGGTGACACTCGCCTTCTATCTATAGATGGTTGCTCTGATGTCGAAACTTGAACGAATTCAGAACTGCGGAGCGTCTATGCTACGCTCTTTATGCTGCATCCATCCAGACTGTCCACGAGGCTTTTGCTGGTTTTTCGGGCGCGAGTCAAATGACACGAACCTAATTCCGCGGCCCGTGGCAGCGGCCTCTCTCACGTCTGTTGCCGGGCGCCTCTGGTTCACACGCAGCAGGTATTTCCAGTGGCGCCCGGCGAACTTTGACCACCTGTGTGGTCGCTACGGGGGTTTGGTCGGGATGATAATCCCGAGTCGTTGGGGTAGAGTTTTATCCCACAGTCGTTGAGTGAATCTGGTTGCGTGCTGTGGGGCAAAGGCCCCGCAGCACGCAACCCCTCTAGCCTGCTTCTTTAAGGACGGCGGGTGGCGATCCCGCCGTCCTCAGGCCTCGATCATGGAGGTCGATGGTCTTCGGCGTAGATGAGTCAGCGGCGCCCTCGCCGCTGACTAAGGAATTCGGCGGGGAGGGTACGCTCCCTCTCCCTCTCGGCCGCCTCCTTGCGAGCATAACTTGCTCGCAGAAGGACACGAGCCTAATAATGAATATTTTGTAGCTATTTGTCCTATTATTTGTAGCTATTTGTCCTATTATTTGTAGCTATTTGTCCTATTATTTGTAGCTATTTGTCCTATTATTTGTAGCTATTTGTCCTATTATTTGTAGCTGTTTGTCCGACAGTTAGGGTTCCGTACCCAAACTATAAAACGGGAACCCTATTACTGAGACTTCGCTGTCCGTCTGTCTCTCTTGAGCTGGCTGTATCTCATGAACCGTGATAGTTAGACAGTTGAAATTTCTAATCTTCTCTTTCACTGATGATGTATTTATGTTGCCTCTATAACGTTGTGTTGTTGTTTTCAGTAATTCGTTGTGGTATACTCAATTTAACATTTTGTTTTATTTCAATCGGTTCATAAATAAAAAAGTTAAGTATGTCGATCTAAAGCAAAAGCTATACATAATAAATCAGTAACTGGTGATCAAAAAAACTATATATAACACGCAGGCGGAGCTGCAGGCAACAGCTAGTAAAAATAATATAATTCTTTGTAGTAGATTCTTAGATCAAAAATACGTAGATTACATATCGATAAGTAGGTACCTACCTAAGTACCGAAAGATGTTGGAATTGCCCCTTAAAGCGATTCGCGTTTTATTTTTCGCAATAATTTGCAAACAGAAGCGAACTGGTTTTTGAATATTCGTAAAAAAGAGGCGCCACATAGGTTTCGCACACAGGCGCTGCCAGGGTTCGGCGCGGCCCAATTAAAACATACTAAAAAGGAATTTTCCTGTGGTCTCCACAAATAGATCAACTTTAACAAGGCTTTGTATAACAATGTTATCGTCATAAAGCAATTCCACGGGGGCGCGGGGCGGGTCTGCGTCATACTTGTATAAGTGTTCTAATTGTTGGACAAACGTTTAACATTTTAGCATAATCGGAAACTATTGAACCGTAAACCATAATGTTAACTAGCAGTTCCCGCGGTTTCACCCGTATTTTTCAATGCGGCTCTGCTCCTATTAGTCGTAGTGTTATGTTATATAATAGCCCTCCCGATAAATGTTTGATAAAAATTCAACACAAAAAGAGATTCCCTATCTATTCAGTAACTAGTCCCTAGGATTTTCACGTTCAACTAATAAACAAACTCTTCATCTTTATACTATTAGTAAAGATAAATTATTCATTGTTAAACAGTCAGCTCTCATTAACACAACCGTGTTCATTAATTTGCATATTAATAAATCCTGGAGAGATAAATGTGTATAAAACGAGAGTATTTCAGATAATTTCTAACAGTCGATCAGCATCATCTCAACCATGAAGTTCATACTTGTATTAAGGTGCTGCCACACTGCTGTTTAAAAATGTTTACAAACGTTAGTAAACATTTGTTAAGAAACATACGATCCCAATGTTAGAAAATGTTAGATAATGATTAGAAAATTCATGTTAGATAATGTTAATAAACATTTCTAAACTAGTTGTAACAATTTACAATTAGTTCATTCAAATTCAGGACTATTCATTCTCAGAAAATCATTTAGGCAACTATCAATGCCCAGATCCTTGATATAATTTTTGCCACTATACTTTTGTCTAGCTCTTAGATATTGCGCTTTATCTTTTTTTTAAAGAAAAAATAAAAGCTAACCCAATGAGCAAATCTTCTTCCATTTTCGTGTAGACACCTCGGAACGTAATTCCAAACTGCGAGCGAGCCGTTTTTCAAATGTTATAAATGTTTGTAAACCTTTTTCATCAGTGAAGGAGCACTTAAAACATTTAACAATTCCTAACATTTGTTAGTAAATAGTTTGATGTTAGAAAATGTTTGTGAACATTTTTAAACAGCAGTGTGGCAGCACCTTTACTAGCAGCTGTAACTGTAGCATCGTGTGCCGATGACATGCTAAAATTTGAAAGCGTAAAACATTAATACTGCGTCAGGCGATTAAGCATAGCGCCTGACTATTATTATACAAGGATAAACTGACAATGAAACGAGCGTAGTCTGTCAAGGGAGCTTTAACAAATCAATACCAATACGATGACAATACAGTGACTGGATAACAACTGGCCGAGGATGAAGAGTGATAGTAAGGCGTACCAACAGGTGGGCAAACGTGGGATCGTCGAGGAATGTTGTTACAATGCCTGTGGTGTGGAAGACCTGTTGCAATACTGCCCATACGACGACTAAAGGCTTGGGCAAACCAAAAGCAGTTGCAGTGCGGGAGCAGTGCGGTAGCAGTGCGTCTACGTTAGTAAATAATGTAGTTATATGAGGGATGACACACTGAACAAACGCGGGCTCGCTGAACCTACCTGCTCCGCCACTGCGCCGCGCACGCACTGCTTTTCGACAAAACATTTGGACGGGAGCAGCGCAGACGCGGGGCGGTGGCAGCGCAGGCGCGAGGCGGCCGCAGTGAGCACACGTTGTATTACTACCTCCGCCATTTTGAGTGGTCACACTAGAGCAGTTGAGCGGGACAGACGCAGCGCAGATTGTAAACGGTTGTAATTTTTTACAAGTTTATCATGGAACCAAATGAAAAGTTGATTGAGTTGGTGAGAAAATAAATGTTTATATGATTTAAAGGATAAATATTATAGAAATATGGTTTACAAGATGCGACTATGGGGGAAGATAGCTCAACAACATCATTTAACATCTTGAATTGAAGTGTGTTGAGTGTGGCCATCGATACGACACACATAACGCGGTTATAAAGCAGGACCGCTTACAAACTGCTTTCTGACTGCTCATGTTTCTGGTGTGACATCAACCGCGACGCAACTGACCTGCCCTGCTAAGGAGCTGCGCCTGTCCTGCTTTTGGTTTGCCCAGGCCTTAAGTCCAGATACGATATACCTGTACCCTATACCTACCTACTAGAGATGCTACACCTATTATATCTTTGATTATATAAACGTCTGTATTATTATATTTAAAGACTATCATGTTATAGCCTATTATGTGATTGTAACTGAATAAAGTAATTATTGGAAAAACCAAAGAGATTTTATTTAATCGAAGATTTTTACAGGATGTGGATGGTGAGGCCATTTTTCGCATGTCATTAAGCAGCCTAGTAGCCTAGTGACGGACAGACGGACAAACCGCTGATCGTAGAACCCATCGTAGACATAGGATCTAGAACAAATCGCAAGAAAATAATGTCCCGAGTCGACCTATACATTATACATAGGCATACATAGATATAAACAAATTTCATATTAAAATTTAAACCTTGATTCAACGGAATAGTGTTCACTTTTGTTTGCACTAATTTATCGCATTACGTAGCTTCTATCTGTCCGCCTGACTAATTCACCTTATGCAGCTTATACTTGAACTACGTGAACATAGAAACAATGGAGTAGGTTTATTTTGTTAAAGTCTTTTAAGGATTCCATGATATGTACCTACGTAGGCGTAATAATTAATGTAAGACTACAATAAATTCCATAATCTTATAAATTGTAATTACTTGTTTATGTTAGACGAAATAAGCTGAAAAACTAATTAACGACTGACAAAGATTTTTTTTTTCGAGTCAGTTTCATAATAAGTAACTGTAGTGTATGAATAACAAAAAGGGAATTAATGAATTTAACTAATTATAATATTATAAATGCCAAACTTCTTGCGGGTGTCAAAGTTCTTCCGCTTTCATTACTATTTTCATAACGCTATGTCGCTACGTCTACTACAAGATAGCCGTGTTTCAAGTGACTGAATTAGTTGCTAAAACTGCGCATCATTAATTTATTTTTATCTTATGGTTAATTTTTGGGATACGAAATTATTGGCTACTAGCTGATCACCGTGACTCCGCCCGCGAGATATAGTTATCTCGGCCCCGATTCCCGTGGGAATACATTACCGAGAATCCAAATAAAAAGAAAATAACAGTACATACACGAAATAAAATGACATGTGTAATTATATTTATGACAAAACAATGATACCCTGTGAAAATTAAAAACATTTTTGGGCTTATCTCCTCCATTCAATCAAGGGATTCTTGTACAAGTTTCATAAAGATCGGACCTCTTTTTGTTATGTCCATAAAATTAGCCGAACAAACAAGATTGTTATTTTTTGGATCAAAATATTCTTCTCGCCGTGCTAGGGCAATAATATTTTTCCATTGTGCACAGTGTACTGGATCCCGAGGAAAACTGAAATAGATGTTGGTTCATATAACGAAAAAAAAATCATAAAGAGCCAAGGCGTCTCCACTATAATCTTTGTTCCAAATAGTTTTATCGCTATCGGTAATCCGAATAAATCTGAATGGTCATTTTGTTAGTACATTATTCAGTGAAAATGAAATGGTCTCTTTCTTTTTACTGAGCTTGGGATGAGTTCGAAAGAGACAGATAGGTACTTCGGTATTGGACTGGATTGCAATATTTACTTTTGTCTTTTAATTTATTATCGACGAAATACTGTATTTTAAGTGAAATAATAAATTGCAAATAATAAAACAAAAGCTTATTTACTGAAAATATGATACACCGTCTTCAATTTGCTTTTTTTTCGTAGTTTTTACACGTTTTTACAATACAGTACGGCCTCAGACTAAAAGAATAACATAGACGGAACATGTAGAATAAACACGTGAAGCCAAATGACACTTTCAATGTGTGCGTGTGACTCCGATTTCCGTGTACCGATACCACTAACGGCGTGTGCGTAATGTTGCCAGCAAATGAAAAAATCTCCTAAAAATAGAGATTTTTACGAAATAATAGAGATTTTAGAAATATTAATTTTCCATATGTCCACTATATAGAGATATAGTGGACATATGGAAAATTAATATTTGTTATAGTAAATGTTATCTGCAATTATTTTGTCATTTACACAAATGATTATTATGATAAGTGCCTAAAATGGGGAAGTGTTAAAATAAATAAAAACGTGATAAACACTGAGTAACCACACTTTAATTACTAGCTTTCAAAAAATTTCTCATAATTAAAATAATCCTTTTTAAGATGAATGAACAAAGCTTCATTCCAGTGTAAGTACAAAGTACAGTCAACAACAAAAGTTGATTAGCACAAAAATATTTATTATTCTTTTTTACATCCCAATGCATGTGCCACAGCAATGTACAAGTAATTTTAGAATCCCAAGGACAAAGTTAATATATTTCGTGTTTTGTTTATGATTTTGTGATCGGTTTAACAGCTATTAGTGATCAACAGATAAGAATTATTGGTTAAGCTACTTTTGTCGTTGACTATACATGAAGTAGATATCAATAGTCGTTAGGTTAAGACTGAGGCCTTTGTAGTGTTAGACTGAAATTAAACTACTGACACAGTAACATAAATATATAGGATGGCTGGGAAGTCAGACAGCGGTCAATTCCAAGATTGCCGAAATAACCAAGCCACGTATTAAGTAGATCCCGGCCACAGATGTGATCGGGAGTTCGGGACTAACGCACGAATGATGATGATGATGATTAGAAACATCGAGGTTGTCAACATTGATGACACTGATTTTTTTTTACTCAGTACCTTATAAATGCCCATAAATACTGCAAAATATTTTGTGGAAATGATGAAAAAATTATGGCAACTCTGTATGATATGGCGGAGGTTTTGTGTTCCTAGTTTGGGGTACTAAAATATTTAGAAAAATGTTATGACATCTAATAGGAAATAGTTAATTACTTATGAAACGATAATCCAGCATTCTTCCTATGAATAATTGAAGTGTTTTTACACCTTTTCACCACACAATACGGCATATTTATAATATTTTGTTCAACCGTGATCGCACGTGCGTACACACTCGCTGCTCACAAAGGAGTGCGAGCGAAATGGTATCCCATTGCTATATAGTATCCCTTTTGGCGGCTTCACTCGCTAGTTCTATTCGTTCCGTCTATGTTATTCTTTTAGTCTGAGAGTACGGCATTGTGCAACGTGTTGTCGTTCAGTTGTCAAAATCAAGACTGGCGCGCGATTGTTTCTCTTTTAGCGTTTTGTTTCTCTTTTAGTTCGGACACTTTTGAGCGATGATCCGAAATCCATTGTATTTAAAATCATTGGTAGAACCTTAAAACTTGGAGGGCTTGTTTTTTGTATGGCGTATACTTCCGAAAAGAAAAGATTTTCCAAAATTCTACTCCTAAGGGGGTAAAAAAGGGGGGACAAAGTTTGTATGGGACAACGTGACTCCTCAGAAAATACTTTTAGCGAGTAACATAGGCTGTATAACGAAAGGCTATGTGAATAAATCACAAAAACTGATTAGGGAAAGGCCGCTGCTTCGAGTCCTGCCGATGACATCAGTTTTTTAGTACGGGATAGTAACTCAGTCATGAGCCAGTTCATACTCTAACTTGGACTGAGATACGAGGCGCAAACGAGGACGCAGGGAGGGGCATTGGATACTAAAAAAAATGTTGCCAAATGTCCTTGACTTGACTTACTGGAAAATCTTCCAAAATTCTACTCCATGGTCGGGGCCTGAGGACGGCGAGCTAGCCACCAGCCGTCCTTACAGAAGCAGGCTAGAAGGATTCACTAACCTAACCTAACCTAACTATGCAGGCTAAATCCCGACCCAACCCTAGAAACTGGCCAAAGTCCGCCGGGTGCCACTGGAAATACTTTTGAGTGCGCGAATAAGGCGCCCTGCAATGGACGCAGCGGCCATGGCCTTGGGCCGCGGACTTAAAAAACCTTACCTACCTCTTAATAATTTTATTTACAAACGAAAGCGCTGTCGTATGTGGATTAAATTATTTAAAAACTACGGAAATAAATATTGAAAATGACACAAATTATTTATTGATCATAATAAATAGTCAATACATAGGTATGTGACGACAACTACATCGACGGTGAACAATAGCAATTGAAAACAGTTTTGATTTGAAATTTACCAAGTATTTAATCTGACAATGATTTAAAAGAGAGCAAAATTTACATATATATTGAACATTCATTAACTTTACAATCATAATAATTATGATTAGTCAACTCCAGACTACTTACTTACCTACGTAAATGTTTTAAATTATTTCATTTCTTTTGTCTTCTATACAAGACAGCACAAAATAATCTGAGATCCGATTTCGCTAACTGTGCTCAGACAGCATCGAGAGAGATCGATCGACACATTCAACAAATTATATCGCAGAATTAGGTATATCAAAATTCACGCTATTCGGACATGTCACTGAACATTCCTGCGCTACCATTGGTTGAACTATGTCGATAGATTGACACTGACATAAATATGATTTGATTATATAAGAACGAGTAAAACTGGCAATATAATCAAGTATTTACGGTTAACGAAATATTTAAATAGTCAAATCAGTGACGTGTTATATATTATAGACGGAACCTGTGTCAGAAATGTATTAAAAAAAATACCGTCCAACAGTTGGACCGTGAACTGGTTCCCGCTCTTTATTGACAATTTTGTTGTCAAGGGTTACGGTTGTTAATGCGATCAAATTTTTTTGGCCTAATTATGCCTAAATAAGCAATAAAAGTTTGAAGAAACTACACAAGACGATTAAAAGCCACCAGTAAAGTCACCTACCATCTGTAAGTAACTCATAGTTCATCATAATTTTATTAAATCAATATTTAAATAATGTGTAATTTTAATTTATAATTGTCATTTTCGTTGGTATTGCAGTTTCAAATTCAAAATTCCCCGATTTATATTTGTAGAAATAGGTGTTGGACAAGTCACGAGAAAATACAGATACATAAAGTAAATAATTTGAAAATGGTCAAGAGTGAGTCGCGAATATGTAGTAGCGAGTGTATAGTGATGTACCTAGAAAGGATAATACGTTAAGTTTATCCAATAAAAACCGACCAACTGTCGGGCAAGGTTTTTGGTATGTTAAGTAAGAATTTCGTGTCAATGTCGCAATCCAATACAGCTGCCAAATATAAAAACTTAAAAATATTAAGTTAAAATGAAAATTAAAAATTAAAATTGAAAAGTTAAAAATGAAAAGTTAAAAATAAAAAGTAAAAAATAAAAGTTAAAATAAAAAAGTTAAAAATGAAAAATAAACTTTAAAAATTAAAAATAATAAGTTAAAAGTCAAAGTTAAATATTAAAAATAAAAAGTTAAAAAGTTGGACAGTTGCGTCCAACTTTTTAACTTTTTAACGTTTTATTTACAACTTTTTAATGTTTTTTTTTTCCCTGAAAATTTCCTAAATGAAATGGGAAAATAGGAAAAGTTTCTTTAGCTGGCACCACTATACACCCACACAACGTCAAACAAGGCGAGTGTATGACAATACGCTCACGCACACTAGCATGCGTAAGCTGAAGTGTGTCTATTGTAGTGATTGCTTGGCGACGCGCCATCTAGTATATACATACATAGTTCATCTAAGAGTCAAATTAAGGAATCATTTGAGGTTTTACCTCATCTTAAGTGAACAACATTTTGGAATTTTTACAATATATTTGGCATATTTATGTTAAACTAAGAAAATTTGACAACATGCTCAGATTTTTTTTTAATCATGCTCTTAATGTTCCCATAATTGCATTGACTAAGTTTATTATTTACCTATATAAATTTTAATTGTATTCCAATCTAGCCAAATCTTTACCCGTTTAGGACGGACAATGTCTTTTACATTTATTTACGTAAGTATAATATATATGCAAAAATACATTGCATGTCATTATATTATGCCTCAAGTATAACTTTTTACAATTTAACCTATTTGTGCTTGTGTCGCATATAAATGACCAACACTTCCGTGCACCTATCGCCCGTACCGTTTTGCGTCGCATATAAACGTCCAACACTTCCGTGCACCTATCGCCCGTACCGTTTAGCGTCGCATATAAACGTCCAACACTTCCGTGCACCTATCGCCCGTACCGTTTAGCGTCGCATATAAACGTCCAACACTTCCGTGCACCTATCGCCCGTACCGTTTTGCGTCGCATATAAACGTCCAACACTTCCGTGCACCTATCGCCCGTACCGTTTAGCGTCGCATATAAACGTCCAACACTTCCGTGCACCTATCGCCCGTACCGTTTTGCGTCGCATATAAACGTCCAACACTTCCGTGCACCTATCGCACGTAGGTACCTTTTTGTGTCGCAGTCACTTCCTATTACATTGGTTTCTACGCAATTGTCTTTTCAAGAACAAAATAAATTAAAAACTTAACTTGATTGTGATACGTAATGTCATTATATTGATTTAGCTTAGGGCGTCTAGCGCGCATTTAAAATTATACATAATTATATATCTTAAATAAACTGTTACTTATTAATACTGGCGAATTAATTAAATCAGTCGAGTGAGACAAAGGTATATTTGATACCTACCTCATATTAATAATGAATTACTGGAGCTTTGAGCGGTTCAAATAGATAATTGACTTCTCTACTAACTAAGTACGGTACAAAGCGCAAAGGTAATATGTACCAACATATTGGTCTGCATACATACTGATACAATGTAGGGCATCCCACAAAGATTCCAATGGCTCTGGTATAAGAACATGATTAGTTGAACCCCGTGATGGCTCTGGTATAAGAACATGATTAGTGGAACCCCGTGATGGCTCTGGTATAAGAACATGATTAGTGGAACCCCGTGATGGCTCTGGTATAAGAACATGATTAGTTGAACCCCGTGATGGCTCTGGTATAAGAACATGATTAGTTGAACCCCGTGATGGCTCTGGTATAAGAACATGATTAGTGGAACCCCGTGATGGCTCTGGTATAAGAACATGATTAGTGGAACCCCGTGTGGAAGTTGTCTGATTCCCAATCCTAATGGGAACATATTACCCAAACAAAAACCAGCCCATGTGTTATTCTGGTATATAAGCGATATTATTATAAGGTTTCATTAAAATCCCTTCAGAATTTTTTGCGTCAATGCGGACAATGGATGTTGAAGTCAAAATTTAAACAAAACTTTAACATTAATAATTTAGTAGATGTACATTATACCTTTGCTCTATGTACAAATAATATATACATGAGATTAACAGCCATTAAGTGAGTTGATGAACAGTAGGGTAGTACTATCATATAGGCGGGGATCATCAATACTCTATAGGTTACTCTATGACATTATTTTATAAAGAAAATAGTGACCAGATCACTAAAAAAATATTTCTAAACATCGAACCATCCAAATATAACCTTAATAATATTTTTTTTATACCATATTAATTAATTAATTTCTTGGCATTTTTAATACAGCCATAGAATAGACACCTAGTAATATATTTAAATCCCATATATTATAGACATTAAATTTTTATAATTATAATCATTAACAGTGTTATTTACACTGTATGTACCATGGTGAGTCCTTGGCTAATGGTTGGTATTTCTTCGTCAAAGAACGGTCCGATTTCAATTGGTAAATTCGGTAGGTTGACAAGGAACTGTTGGATAGTTTCATAGTATTCCTTACAGGTCCATGTATCATCGTGGCCACCTCCTGGCATCACAACCAGTTTCTTGCACATAGCGGCACACCTTGTATATAGTTCCTTGGCCATTGACGGTGGGACCAGGTTATCGTTGGAACCACAAATCACGAGTGATGGTGTTGTTATATGAGCCATTTTTGTGAGCGACATGTACTAAAACAAAAACACGTAAAAAATTTAAACAAAACCCGTGTTCATTACTGGAATGGCACCAAATAATTGTTGGAATGGGACCAAATTGAAATGGGAATGGTCCCAGAGAAGCAGCAAATTTAAATTGAAAAAAAAAAAACAAAATCGTTTCACCCAGACTAAAGATATGAGAGGTAACAAACATAAAAACAACAAAAAAAAAAAAAAAAACAGTTGAATTGAGTTTCCTTTTTTGGAAGTCGGTTACAAATTAATAAAAGATAACTGGTTAAAAAAAACCACATAAATATCATTCCAATTCACATTCTGTAAAGGCAGAGTGACAGCATAGGTTGCCAAGTGTAAGTTGGCGTTCAGATAGGGGCTTTTGGAAAAAAAAAAAAAAGGTGTGCCACATTACATTGAAAAGCGTCAAAAACAAGATTTCAAAACAAAAAGACTGCCTGAGATGGAATGTAATTACTCGAGGCCACCAATCATATTTCGATCCACCGTAAAGTTATCCTATGTTATTAGCTGGTCACACTGGTCATTGGGAAGTTGCTGCAAGTGCAAGCAGAGGCCATGATAAAGAATTTATTAAATTGTACATACATAATTCCATTTTTTGCCACACTTATACTTGGCAAGCTGAAGGAATTCATTTTATTACTTTTATTTTTAGTTTTTTTACCTTGTTTTTGTGGCAGAACTGTGGCAACCATTTCAGACCTTCCCACTTTATTATAACCTCAGCCATATCTGGAATGCTAGTGAAGGTATTCTCAACAACAAGTGCCCATATTTTAGTCCTATATTTCATCCTTGAAGCAACATCTATCGCAACTGCGCCACCTATAAATTTGTCAAAATTACAAAAATTCAATAAATAAACGCCAAAAATTTACACAATAACCGACTTCAAATTAAATTTTTATTAATATTAAAAAAAAAATAATTTTGCTAAAAAAAATTATTTTTTTAAATAAGTTTGTCCAATTGAAAACCTCCTTTTTTGGAAGTCGGTTGAAAGTAAGTTAAGGCTTTTGTAAAGTGCAAGTTCCCTGGTTATCCTGTGTCAGACGTGGCACTGGCAAGAATACCCTAAGTGGTCTGAAACGGGATACGCCAATAGCTTGTAGAGGTCAGACAGTAGTATCTTATGGAAAATATTTAAGTTCAGCCACATCACAGTTAAGACTGGACGGCTGAACCCAAATGGGTTGCGCACAGGCTCAGTGGATGGTGAATAAGCTGTAGGTACTAATAGCAAATGCTCACTGTTTAGGTGGCGTGGTCCATAAGTGCATCGGCTTGGGCTCTATTCCGGGTCAGATTAAATAAATGGTTGTTTCAGTGTTTTGGTGTTTTCTATGTACATGTATTTAGATATATATATAACTATGTTTATTAGTTGTCTAGATCCCATAGCACAAGCTTGAATGTTGAAAATATTACTTATCTATAAATGTAGCTAACCTAGAGATCGGCCGAACACGATAATTTTACTTGGATCAATGTCGGTCCGTTTCAATATGAAGTCAAGTGCAGTTTGGGCATCAATGTATAGCCCATCTTCATTTGGTGTTCCCTCTGACAAGCCATACCCTCTATACTCAACTAACAGTATGTTGATATCCAACTTGTGATAAAAACCAGATACATTTGACAACCTGAAACATTATTACTCTAATTCTGTTATGCACTAGCAACAATGTGTAGGGTATTTAACTCACACAGCTGTAGTGTTAATAATATATGTATATTATAGACGTAGAATAGAGCAATAGACATTACAGTGCCTATCTGTAGGCGATTGAAAAAATAACAGCAGCCATTCCATATTGGTCTAAATTTACTTATGGCTAGGGAAAGTTATCACTATCACTTTATTATAAAACAAAGTGGCTTCGGTCTGTGTGTATCTTTGAAACTACGCAACGGATGTTGATGTGGTTTTCACCAATGGATAGAGTTTCGAGGAAGGTTTTTAGTACCTATATAATTTGTCAAGCAGGCAAAGCCGCGAGTAGTATTATAATAAAAGAACTTATTCATTTCTGCCTAGCACAGCCAGCATCAATCATTGTTATGTTCGTTATATACACATTTTGAATAGTTCTGTGTTATATAAAATGTGTAAATTTAAACACGAGCTCAAAATTTTCAATCAGTCAAAGCTGATTAAATTTTTTTACTTTAACTACCTTATTATGTCCTAGCACCTATAACATAGGTCATACTATGTACTAAAAGCATGTGAAGCAATCTCGCTATGACTAACCTCTGCCCCATGTTGCCAGCATTTCCATGAAAGAATATCAGCGTTGGTTTAAGGTTACTGTTTGTTATTTGCTTTATAAGAAACATATGAATTTTAAAACCATCTCTACTTGATATTTTGAAGCTTTCATATGGTAATTTGTAGTTGCTTGGTTGTAGTACAAACACTCTGGAGTCAGGCGGGTCGTATGGATAGTACAACAGTAGATCCTGACCCGTGTACAGGATAGCTGCAAACATAACTATAACTAAAGTTTTAAATCTCGCCTAGACGAATATTTATTTATAAAAATATACATTATTATATACTAGGTACAATAGAAAATGAAATTAATACTAAATTTAATTATTACTATTTAAAATATTGGATAGAAACAGGCGTTACTTGGCGAAAATCCATGACAAAACAATGGTAAGTAAAAATTTTTTTAAGAAAAAACTTTTTAGCATTAATTAATAGCATTAATTTTTCGCAGAATCAAAAGGACAACAAAACGTCGACAATTGTTTCGCCTCTAAACGAGGCATTATCAAGACTGATACTATTTAAAAAAAATGTAAAAAGTTTGGGCCCCGCGGTAGGGTGCCCATCATGGCGTCGGCATTCCCGCGCTGTATGGCGATGCTTATCCGCTGCGCGAGAAATCCGCCGGCTCGTAAGTCTCCCGTTACCTCCCTGAGCCGTTTGATGAGCTCCTTGAAAAGCGAGTGGGCGCCCGGGCCCCACGGGCCCAGTGTCTCGAGACCAAATGCGACAAAGTCGTATTGAGTGCCGAGACAACTGTACTTGCCCACCTTCGAGCGCTCACGTACCTCGGCCGCCGCGCCGGCACGTTTGGCAGTTGCCGGAAGATAGGACGCAGCTAGTGTGTCGGCACACGTGGCGTCCCACACTAGTGGGCGACCCATCCTCCATGGTATCATCGACATCCCGTCAGGTCTCTTACCATCGTCCCGTGCAATGTGCTGGGGCTCCAGAATCGCAGGGACGTTTACACTGACGAGACACCGTCGCAGGATATCGTTGATCGCGGCGAATGGTTAATGACCAATACCTAAATGTGAACTATGGAACAATAATTTAACTACAATATGCAAAGACTTTCTATATGAACACTGTGTGATATGGGCATATCAGCATATTGCTGCTCGTCCATTATCGTATAATAATAATAATGACATGGCTATTAGCCAACAGGTTAAACGGAGTAGGTGCGCCCTCTCAACTGCCTGGATTTACTACAAGAAGGCGTATGATTCGGTGCCTCACTCATGGCTGGGGAGGATTTTAGAGTTGTATAAAATTAATTCGACTCTTAAATCCTTCTTAGTCTCGTGTATGGGGCAGTGGACCACAGTCCTTCGTCAACCAGGTAGTGGCGAGTGCGCCTCTGATCCGCATGACTTGATAAGGATTGAGCGTGGTATATTCCAGGGCGACAGTTTGAGTCCATTGTGGTTCTGTTTAGCACTGAATCCACTTAGCACATTGCTGAAGGATTCAGGGCTAGGCTATCGGTTTCGTAGAGGGGGTGAGGTTATTTCTCACCTGATGTATATGGATGACCTCACACTGTTCACACTGAAGCACCAAGATTTAGTGACATTATTAAAAACTACGGAAGTTTATAGTAATGCCATTAAGATGGAATTTGGTGTTCATAAGTGTGCAGTTATGTATGTACAGCGGGGGAAGGTTGTAAATTTGCATAATTTACAACTTTCTGAGATAATAACTCTCAGATCTCTCTCCGAGACCGAAACATACACATACCTAGGTGTGTCAGAGTCATTGGGTATAGCGGTAGAGGACATTAAGAAATCGGTGAAAGTACCTTTTTTTGGCTGCAGTTCTTAACAGTTTTTGTCCGGTAGTAACAAAATGCGGGCTTTCAACGGTTGGGTGATGCCTTTATTGTTATACTCCTTTGGCATACTTAGGTGGACTCAAACGGAACTAGACTCCCTGGATAGGCAAGTCCGTCAACAACTGACATCGCATCGAATGTTACACCCAAGGTCTTCTGTCATGAGACTGTACATTCCACGGAAGTGGGGAGGTCGAGGTTTTTTAAATGCCAAGAACCTCCACAATCGTGAAGTGTGCAGTCTCAGGGATTACTTCCTACAGAATGGGTGTGGCATTCATTGCGATGTCGTGATAGTTGACAAGGGCCTGACACCTCTTTCCTTGGCGTAAACCAAAGGTGTTTAGTACTAAAGACTGTAAGGAGCTACACGGGCAGTTCTACCGAGTCTTAACAGGACCCGATGTAGACCTGCCATTGTTGGATCAAGAGTTAGATTCAGAAGGCTGTTATCCTCGACACGTGCCGTATTGTTAGGAGGTTTCTTAATCTGTAGCCTCCACCGCCGGTAGTTTGGGTCCTACTCCGCTACTGGTGGGTCAGTTTTTTTATATTTTTAAATGTATTTACTTTTTATAAATCTATTTAAAAATGTAATAAATATGTTAAGAATTTGAATAAACGAAATAATAATAATAATAATATAATATAATATATAATAATATAATATTATTCAAAATAACTATACGCCTACACAAGTTCCCATATGTTGGCATATAAAAATTTTCTGTTACCTTAAGCCTGATGAAAATTCAAATAAACCCTCGGGGTTTATTTGAATTTTTATCAGGCTTGGTCATGGTAAGTTAATTCTAAAAATAGAATAGTAAAAATCGATAACATACTTGAAAATCCGGACAAAAACGCAAGAGCTGCTATGAAGAATCCGTAGAACCAAAATACGAGGACACTACAAAATAATGTGAACGTAGACACAGCCCACAATCTGTACAAAAGAAGTCTAAGAACATGATACATCTTTAATAAAATATTAATATCTTTTTACTAAACAAATAGTACAATACGACATCAATGAAAAAAATTGAAACCTACAGGCAAAACGATATTCTTTCCACGGTAATAAGATTACGACAGTTATACATATTGACTGAAGTGATACAGAATCACCCCTTATTAAAATTGTGCTAAGCAATATCCGAAATATTAGATTTTGACAAATTTTATTCACAAATCTAGGTACCTATCCCTAATCGCAAATGCAGAATTGCAGAATGAGAAATATGAGAATGGCACTAATGGCAGGCAGGCAGAATGCCTGGCCCAATGTCGTAGAATTTATATAGAGGGCAGCACCATAGATAAGAATTTATGGCAGCACTGAACGAACTAACGTAGTTTTTTTCTGTAATTTATGGCTTGGCTAGGGCATCGGTAGGTAGGTAGGTCAGACAATATTTAAAACGCTAACCTTTAAAAGCGCGATCTAGAAATTATGAATAATAATATGATATAAAGCAAAAATTCGATGTTGTCGGTATTGGTCATCGTAGCTGTTTGCATAGTAAAATGTATTCCAATAATTAGTGTATTTATTCAACTACTCACGTGCAAAATTTCATCTCATTAAATTCAGTAATTAAAGAGAAACAATTAAAATACTGACAAAGCAGCGAAAACCTACATAACCCGACCAAGTTCGGATGGCTACAAAAAAATAATATAATAATGAAAAATATTTTTTTAATAATAACGCCACTATCTACGATAAAAATAAATCCTTAATTAACAAGTAATTTTCTAATTAAACATCCGTGTACAAAAATATCTTTAATTACATATAATAATTATGTATTTATTATTTATTTCTCGCCACCTGTTACGTAGAAACCCAAAAATTGGCGAAATGTGGGTGTCACAGAAATGTACACGACGTCATACACTAAATATCTGCATAATTAAAATCTTTAAATTCAACAACATTCCACTGCGCGAACGCACACATTTCTTTCCCCGTAGACCCACTGCACTTGTTGTGTCGTAAAGAATGCTTAAAATAAAAGTTATATTCATATCTACACCGTAAATCGTGTTAATTTCCGTATTAAATCTATAATATCGAAATTAATCGCTGAATGTGTTGCTAAGCGCAAATCTCGAGAGCAGCTGAACCGATTTCGCTAATTCTTTTTTGTTGAGATCGTTACTATGACGTGAAGGTTCTTATGGAGGAAAAAAAAGTTTAGTGGAACATTAGAAAAATTTATTCGGCACGAAGTTCGCCGGGACAGCTGGTCCACATTCACGATGAAACTATTTGGTTTTCGCCACCATCATTTGTCAAAATTGACGGGCCAATATCCCATTTTTGATGGTTGTCGAAACATTTTGGATTTCCAAATAGATTGAGATCCACAGAAAACTATACTATGTAGTTGAGATATATTTTGAGATCCACAGATAGGTAACTTTCTATTAAATACATTGCGGTATGTCCGAGTCGTATGTATAAGTCCGAGACACCGAGACTTTTAATTAAATTCATTCGGCCGTTTTGGACATAACCCATTATATGTGTGCCCGGTGACGGCAATAGGCTTGCCCTCTATTACATGGGACTAAAAATACTGGCAAATTGAGGTTATGTAATGCACCTCTGCCTACCCCTGCGGGGATATAGACGTGTACAGTGTGTATTATCTATGGCCATGTATTCCAATGTGCCTCTTCACGCTCCGCTTAAAGAACCCAGGGTTATATGTGAGAGGAAACACGTGCATAGGCAGGGCGTTCCAGGCCACTATCGTTCGTGTGTGTGGGAGTGGCATCTCTGCCTGCACGCGTTGTTCGGGATCGGAAGGAAGAGGGTGGGATCAGATTGAAGAGCTCTTCAGAACACTCGCCGTGGTAAATACGGTAGAATGTGGCCAAGGAAGCTATTGTTCGGCGCTGAGCTAGCGGCTCAATGCTTCCCGTTACGTCCGGACAATCTATAATGCGGATAGCCCGTCACTGCATAGCGTCGAGAGCGTCCAGCAAATTACTTCGCGGAGCCGTCCCAGAGGTGAGAGTAGTATTCGACGCATGGTCTAATCTGCGTCTTGTACAGCAGACACCTCTGATGCTGTGTAAAGAATCGCTTTACCTTATTCAGTATTCCCAGTTTCCGCGAAGCTAGCCCTATACATCTTTTGATGTAGTTTTTATTATTGAGCTCTTGACCAAC